>JARHVA010000037.1:6450000-6555000 GCA_037957365.1 Torreya grandis
AACATCTAGGTGATATGCTCTAGCCATAAACTATCTAATGCTTATTTGTAGAATCTCATCTCTATTGCATGCCCTCTTTATACACCCAAAATGATGTACCAATTAAATATTATGGGTTCATGGTGATGTTTAACCACATGAGTACCTAAGGGATGATTTATCACTATATGTTACCATATCCATATCTAAAAACATAGAGATGGACCCAAGATCCTAGCTCCCTTTTATTCACCCATATGTAAATCATGGTATAAGTGTGCTAATACTATTGGACCCTAGGAAATTACTCTATTCTCCTACACCATGTCTAACACCACTTGTCACAAGATAAGTGGAACCAATATCTACTCTTATTCCATAACATTATGATATTCATAAGAGACATCACCAACAATGTCAACCTATTGATAATGCCCTCCTTTAGGCACCTATCAAAATCTACCCATGCATCTTGCACTCTAATCTATAACCTCCCTGCCAGTATTTGTACTATCACACTATTATTAAAGTCTCTATGTGGTTTTTTTTAAACAAGTGCAAGCATGGGATAACTAATTTTGAGCTCAACATTTAAACACTCATCTATGCTATCATAAATGCACATAAGGCATAGGACTTATGCACTCACTTGAAGCATAACTAAGAAGGAACTAGGTCCCACATTGGGCTAGTTATGTTATGGTGTGAGACTTCACTATGGGGACTCAATCAATGATACATAAACTTAAATTTGGGTTAGACACATAGGCATGTGCCTTTCTCAAAGTAAGTTAGAGGTCATGTAGTCATTGAGTGGGTTACAAGACTAATTTGATTCAACTTATTCTCCATACTAATAGATGCAAATTAAATAAGGGTTGGGTTCATGGGCATAGACCTATACTCATTTTTCATGTAGGATGATGATGACATGATGAAAAATATAGAAACTCCATTAAAATATCAAAACCCAACAAAACACATGAACTTTAGTTCACATAATTAATCAAAATTGAGACATCACACAAACACTTGCATCCCATAACAATACTACTAGACATGAAAATCAGACAAACTCAAGTACATTTTAAAGCAACACCATTTCTCATTGTTCAAAGTCTAGAGTAAGATTTTACATTCAAAATCATACTAATAATAACCTAGGGGCTCATAGATGAGCTTGGGCACATACAATTAGAGCTAGAGTGGCCTCCATTTTATAACTAAGCATCAATTTCTGCTAGAGAAAACATTAAAAATCATGGTTTTAAATTCATTCTACCAAAGTTTCACTATATTTCTCTATCTCCCTTAATTTTATAATTCAAGATATTTTTATAAGCCTTTAGGATCATATTTTCCAAGGTGGAAGTTTCATGTTGAGCACTGAGCTAGAGTTCCATCATCATAACTACTAGCTCCATGACCCCATGATTCCCATGATCCACTTACCACATTTTTTTAGATCTGCATTTAAGTCCTCATTATCCAAGATATGGTTATGATAATCCTCCATGTTGATGCATGTTTTACACTACATCCTCCAGTCCTCCAATTAGCTATCAAAATAATTAGGATAATCACTTATCTAATTATTTAGATGTGTCAAGGTTGAAACTATATTGGCATGAAGACTCTAATAAACTAGGGTTAGGGTCCCAAAATTACCCCATAAAAAAACTCTTAGTCTTCCATCAGACTAAGCCATCAAACACTTATGATCATAAAACTCAGGAGTATTCTCCTTGATCTCTATGCTAAAATATTCAAAGCCCTTTATGGCTAGCTTGATCTCACTTGTGGTGATATTAATTTTATTTGAATTAGTAGTGATCATAAGTATATATATTTTATTTAACTCTTTTTAGAATGATTCTAGGTTTGCCTGCACCTTTTCCTCACTTCCATCCAAAATTTCCCCTTGCTCACAAGCCTTAGTCTACAGTGTGCAGAAGAGTTTTTCCAAGGTTTTCTTTTGATCCTTGATCTGATTTCTAAATGCATTTACAATTCTCATGATCTATGAACTTTCCACCTTACCTACATAGTACATCTTATCCATCATCTACTCTTCATCCTTCACTTCCTTTAAACATGCATCTATCACTGATTCTTGGTTGGATAAGTTAAATAATATTATAACTACTACTTCTACACCTTATTTTAAATTTTCAAAGAGACCCTCCACTTCTTGGAGCTTGTCTAATAACTCTTTATTTAGCACCATGTTGGGGTCTTCCTCTTGTTTTTCTTCTTATGATAACTTGGGTTTTAGCCTTGGGAACATCTTCTTCACCAATATAGAAATCTTATTGGCCTATGATAGGTCTAAGGTGTTTACATCAACCAAAATATATATCTCAACCACTTCCACACACTCACAAAGCTATTAAAATTTGAACCTATTATCCTGAACTTTCTCCTTTGCTTCTTTGTTGAGTTTATTTTATTTTCTCACCTTTCCATCATTTATTACATTTTAGTGAATTAATTCCATGGCCATTATTATTAGTGCATTCCCAAATTGGGCTGGGTTCATGTCCCATGGGTCAATAAGAAGATATTTTTCCCTTCCTCAGTAACCCTTATGACCAAAGTTATATCCTTGAACACCTTAAATTGAGGCTCATCCATGTAATAATATAGTAAAAATGAAAGTTTCTTGCATGTCCTTATCATGGTAGCTTGGGGGGTATAGTTTCATATAAGTATAAATATTCATCCCCCTAATCCTTATGTCTTATTTCTCTAATGTTGAGATCTTTGACATCTTTTTTTATGACAACCTTCTCCTCTATGTGCATTTATTCCTCTCCACTGGTGCCACCACTCTCTTTGGCATGTTCTTCTAAGGAGTCACTTATCTAGTCCTTGGGAGTAATTCATCAAACTTCTCTCCCTTATCTATTTCTTCATCTTGGGGTTTCTCAATGTTTATCTCAAGGGTTATACCTTTGTTGTTAGGGTTGCCTTGTTATTTATGGTACTCCTTAATTATATCCATTTTTTTCTTCAAGGTTCTAGTATCACTTTATTTTGGTCCAAACACCCATTCACTAATTGGGTGTGCCTTTACATCTTCCTATACTTATCCAATAGAGTCACTTGGTACTTGTTTAACCACCTCTAAAATTGGTTCGGCACTTGAGGGTACCTTTGGTTCCCTCTTTTCTAAATTATCCTTTTTCTATTCTTGGTCAATATTCTACTTTTCTTTAAGTGCCAAATCCTAGTTTATATCTTCCTTACTGAGTCCCATCTTCTTCCAAATTTCTCTTTTCTCCTTGATAGATTGAGGGACCATTGGGTAAGCCTTATATTTGGTCATCAGGATTATTTTCTTTAGTTTTATTTTTAGCAATGTTGTGTCAGAGGTAAGGCTTGTCATTTCCTCAATTATTTTAAGTATTATAGCCATGTTGCTTTGTAATGACTCTTGAATGTTTATAGCATTGATCTCCTCTTCACCTTCCTCTATTTGAAGAATCTAAGTCCATAACCTATCTTCTTTAGTCTCTTCTTCTATTATAGGTGTTAGGGATGCTTCCTTTTCCATATCCACAAGGTTTTTTATATGGAATGCCATAGGTCCCTTGGTATTTCTTGGATGCTTGTTGGAAGAAGCACCCCCTTGCTTGAATGTTATGTGATTCTTTGGGTCAAGTAGCATTACTTATTCCTAAAAGGCTATCTTTAGTTGTATGCAATCCATGATTTCCTCTGATTTTGGACTCCACTTCCTTTGGAATGACTTCTCTTAGAATTTTGGCACATCATTTTATTCATCACCAGTTAAGAGGGGTGATCATCATCTTTTCCAGGCTTTTAACCCTTCTTGTGGAACTTCATCTCATAGTATAAGTTGAAAATTTTTCCTCTAATTATTACCCTATGGAGGGGATGAATGTCAAGACTTTTTCTATCATCCTCCCCATCCTTGGTTGCTTTGGTTATGGGGCACACAAATTGGTACCTCTCATCCTTTTATTTCAATCAATAACCTTGTCTTGGATATCAATTTGTTATGAATTCGGGATCCTCTTAAGCATCATCATGAAGTTTTTGGATAATAACAAATAAGTTAATTGGAGAAAACCTAAAATATTTCCATTTGTGAGTACTAAGTGCACCACACAAAAGTGTTTTATCATAGAAAAAGTAATTGTTCCTATAATTTATTGAGGGAGTTATTGTGGGATATACCTTTCCTTTCCAAAGGGCTCCACATACCTATCAAGCCACCCTTTCACCTTGGTTTTGTACTTATATGAGAAATTGGGGGAATAGATGAATTCTTAATACTTAACCACTAGGGACTAGTGATTTGGTAAAAACACCCATAAGTGGTCATCATATCCATCTGGCACACTTATCTCCTCCATCACCATTAGGATAAGCATGTATCCCTATCATAAAATATCATGCACTCAATGGCATTATTTCACATTCTTTATGATATCCTCTATGATAAACTTGGAGATGTTGAAAATTTCTCCCTATGCCATGTGGTGGGTAATGCAAAAGAAGGTTTTGCTTATGTGTGAATATCAACCATTAGGGCAAAGTTTTGCACTTACTACATACATTTCTTCCCTTATGCCTAGGTCTTGGATGTCTTTTATAGGGAAGGCAAATCTTGAATTATAATGTCCCAAGACATTTGTGACCATATCTACTCTATATCATCATCCATCATCTCTCATATTTTTGTTCCTACATAAATTAGCTCTATGATCCTAATTATGTGGCTTTTATAAATTCTCATTGCCGTCCAACAAAATAGAACTAATTTTTATACACTTAGAAGAAAAATAAATGTACTAGGTCTTCTGGCTTGTTAAAGATTTAGAGCTCAAAGAGTTATGTTTCACCCATGGTTTGTAACTTATCTTTGTTGGAGACATAAAAAAGTGCATCACTTCCCTTGGTCTTCTTACCTGTGTCCACCATCCATTCTTTATTTAGATCCTATATAATGTTTCTTGTTATATAGTTATAGTCTTTCAAATTTCACACATGGGTGAAGGATACCTACTTTTCCCCACCATGACTTCTAGTATGTATTACATTTCTCACTAGTATTTAAATCTCTTTGTAGGATGCAAAGGTAGGAAAGTGATTGACATGTTTTGAATCATGTTCCATAGAGTTTCACTTTGAGACTTATTAATCTTATGCCAAATTATTGATCATTAGTCATATACACCTTTTATTTCTTAACCCATATTTTATATGAAACCTTAAAAGACACTTACCACTCAATATATTTGATACATATTTTAGAAAAATTATAATAAAAAGCTTTCAATTCTATATCACATAGACTTTAGAAGTGTCATTCTAAATTTCACAAAAGTTATCAATCATGAAATTGGTGCATTCTTTTCAATCTATATGAGGGATAACAATCAAAGTATTTAAGAATAAAGAAGAGTTTGTAGTTTCCCCCTTTGAACCACATTTGTAACATTATTCTTCTTAGGTCCATATTGATTTTTAACTTCCTTCTTAGGCACATTTTTTAGGTACTTAATTTTTATGTAAAACTTTTTATATAAATTTACTTTTGATAAATTGATCTTGGGAGATGGAATCATAATTTTATTATATTTCTCAGTTTGAGAAGGTGTGCTTGCATCCAGTGATGTTTTGATAGATGTATCCAATATATGGTCACCACTATTAATAAGATCTTGTATAAGTTTTTTCAAATCCCAACACTTATTCATATGATTTACATAAACTCTATGATAAACACAATAGTATTTGGATATCTTTAAAGGATGCATAGGATGAAAAGTGAACAAATTATTTTGAAGCATCTTCTTTGGAGTTTTAATTTGAGACTTATTAAACTTATGCTGAATTATAGATATTTAATCATAGATTCCTTTTATTTCATAACCTATATTTTTTTATCAGACCTTTTGAGACATAAGTTTTAAATGGATAACTTGATATTCAATTTACATTAGTATGGTCATTATTATTAACATGTGTAATATTATCTTCAACTTATGTAACCTTTACATGTAAAGTTTGAATTTCATCTTGTATCCTCTCTAAAGAATGCATCATATTAATAATATAATCATGTATGGTCACAATAATTACATTATTTATTATAGGTTTGGAAAAAATATTATAAATATAACTTAATTAAGGCCTTAGACCAAAAAAATAAAATGAAAAAAGGTTGGGGAACATCCACAATAGGCATAAATACAAAGGTTACAGAGTACCAAATATATAATTTGAAAGTATATATATCTTAGATGAAAAGTGATAAACCATTAAATATCACACAAAATTAATCAAGAAGATGCATTAAAGAGGTGTTTCCCACCAAAAACTACCCTAAAAGGAGTCAACATCAACAACTTCAAAATAAATTCAATGGGGAACAAAACCAAAACTAATTTTAGTAGTTGAGGTACTTTACAATCTAATGGGAGCTAATATCGAGATCTCCAAAATTAGATCCATAGTTTTCATGATTATGGAGCCAGTCCTTTCCCATGAATCCACATACCACAAACTAGTATCTTGACATAAAAAAATTTAAGCCATCCTTTCCTATGAATCTAAGACTGAGTAAGTATGGCATATTAACTATAATTTAAAATTATTTACTTCTTAATAAAGAGTCCCAATTAATCTAAAGGGTAAAATTATAAACTTTTAAATTTTTCTAAAATATTTAAATAAACCTTAAGGAAAGACAAATTATTATCAACTAGACCATTATTGAGTACTAAACCCCTCTTCAAGAGTTTAATTTTTTATTTTTGTTAAAACAAATTTGAATCATAGAGAAATAAAAAAATTAGGTGGAGATATGAAATGGGGATATGAATATTCACCCTCCATTTATAGTGATCCATGTTTTCTTGGTTCCCTTTGCCTTCTTGGAGCTTGTATGGTTATTTGTCTTTTGGTTGTCAAGGATGCTTTGTGGTTGTGGTGCTTATCTAGGTCTTCTATTATTTTATGTTTAATGTTTATGGTTTTTGATAAGTGTATAGGTTACATTTATTATATGGTTTTATTTTTTTGTGTGCCCCACTCCCTAGTTCCATCCTCATATGTAATTATATGGTAAATTAGTGAAAACATTTAATTATTATGTCTTATGGAAGCATATGACTGAAGTGTTTTGAATCATTTGAGTAGTCAATATGATGGAAGCATTAATATAAATGGTGGAACTTCACATTTAGATAATAATTGCCTTAAGTCAAGTGGTCCATAATTTAGTGTTGAGAAGGTTGGTGATAAGAGTGGTGACCAAAATAAGCTATTTAGTGAAGTTATTCGATAGGAAGAGACTATCAAGCATATAGAAGATGAATAATTCATTACTGGACTAAGCATCATGTCTAAGGAGGGACCAAGAGGAATTAGTGAGGGACAAGATAATATATCTTCACCTCAAAATTACACAAATCTAGCTTGAAATTTTCTTAAAGATAGGTCTATTGAAAGTGTCTTCAAAATTTATATTTGATTCTAGTGGATATCCAAAGCTTAGACCTCAACATGACTAGGGTATCTCAAATTTCACTATTGTAGAGGTGATTATTTCTGATTATGAGTGGAGTTGCAAAAGATATTCATACTTTTATTATGTTAAGGATCCTATCCACTCCTAGGTTAAATAATTACACTTAGATAATAATGGCATATAGATCTAGGTTTAAGTGACCAAATATTTAATGGTTTATAGTAGAAGTCCCAACCCAATTGTGCAAAAGATAATTTTTTGTAATATCCTATATGGGGATGATTCTATAGATATAAATATTAATGCCATAATGTTTTATGCTATCTCTCATAATTTATATATAGAAGGTCTTGTGTTCTCTCATCCTAATGATGATGAACAAAAACAAACTTGGAGGTACCAAGAGGAATTAGTGAGGGATAAGACAATTTATATCTAGCTAAAAATTACACAAATATAGATTGAAATTTTCTTAAAGATAGGTCTATTGAAAGTGTCTTCAGAGTTTATAATTGATTCTAGTGGATATCAAAAGCTTAGACCTCAACATGACTAGGGTATCTCACACTTCACTGCTGTAGAGTTGATTCTTTATGATTATGAGTGGAGTTATAAAAAATATTCATACTTTTATTAGGATAAGGATCCTATCCACTCCTGGATTAACTCATTATAATCTGATAATAATTGCATGCAGATCTAGGTTTAAGTAACCAAATATTTAATGGTTTATAGTAGAAGTCCCAACCCAATTGTACAAAAGATAATTTTTGGTAATATCCAATATGGGATGATTCTATGGATCTAGATATTGATGCCATAATGTTTTATAATATATCTCCTCATATTTTATCTATAGAAGGTCTTGTGTTCTCTCACCCTAATGATGATGAATAAAAACAAACTTGGAGGTACCAAGAGGAATTAGTGAGGTACAAGACAATACATCTCCAGCTCAAAATTACACAAATCTAGCTTGAAATTTTCTTAAAGATAGGTCTATTGAAAGTGTCTTCAAAGTTTATAATTGATTCTGGTGGATATCTAAAGCTTAGACCTCAACATGACTAGGGTATCTCACATTTCACTACTGTAGAGGTGATTCTTTCTGATTATGAGTGGAGTTGCAAATATTATCCATACTTTTATTAGGCTAAGGATCCTAGCCACTCCTAGGTTAAGTCATTATACTTCGATAATAATGGCATGTAGATATAGGTTTAAGCAACCAAATATTTAATGGTTTATAGTAGAAGTTCTAGCCCAATTTTACAAAAGATAATTTTTGGTAATATCCTATATGGGGATGACTCTATGGATCTAGATATTGATGCCATGATGTTTTATGCTATCTCTCCTCATATTTTATCTATATAATAAATTATGTTCTCTCACCCTAATGATGATGAAAAAAAAACTTGGAGGTACATACATAAGACTTTAAATGCTTTTACAAATAATTTGGAAATATTGGTAAATATTATGGGTCAAGAGGTTATTGATGTAGTGAAATTCATTAAGTAAAATAGGAATGGACCCCTAGTAGAAAATGTAGACTCATACTATCTACCAAAAAATGAATTAAATGAGAATTTTCATAAGGGACTCAATTTCCTAATTAGTTGGGCCTTGATTTTGTTTTTGGTGGTGCTATTAATAGGAGGGCACTAGATGTTTGACATTTTAAGGATTTTCATGTGATTTTGTTTTCTTTTTTATGTTTTGGTTGTGTTTCCTTTGTGTTAGTGCCTCCTGTGTGAGGTTTTTTTATATTTATATATTAGATACAATTGATTGTTGGTGTATAACTTGACATTCATCTATTCACAAGGAAGAACTACTAGTTTTTCACCTTTGGGTGTTTAGTCTTTTGTGAATAATATATTGATATAAAAAATACCTATAACTAAAAAAACATATTATATTTTTAAATTAAAACCCTATGAATAATCTACCCATAAAATGATGCTCTACCCATAAAATGATGCTCCCATCATATCCATTGTATAATACTTCACATCTTGAATTATTCTCTAAGATTTAAAAAATCTTAAAAAAATAAAAGGGAAAAGTAGAGCATTCTTATCACCAAGAACAATTTTTTTTAAAGTGCAGTACTTTGTTGGGATGGCCTTCCAAATTCATTCTTCCATCATGGACAAATAAGTGTGTGCCTTGTGAAAATAATGAATACATGGATGAAATAAATTCACAAAAATGAATGAATGAATAATAATAATAATAATAATAATAATAATAATAATAATTATTATTATTATTATTATTATTATTATTATTATTATTATTATTATTATTATATGTGTTCTAGTAGTTCTTACAAGGGTAGTAAATTCAATCTTATAGCTAGTCCATATGAGTCTAGGAAAAAAAGAGGGAAAATTATGCAGGGCTCCTTTATAACCATAAATAAAATATATTTTAGTTATAAAATTTTAGTATTCCTTTCTATCTTAGACCCTGTGATCATAGGAATTTGACAATAGAGAGGAGGTTAGTCTTGTGTTAGTCCATAAAATAATGAAATAAGCACACTAACATGCTAACATCTCTAATCCTAGATCATAGGGGGGAATTAGTGATAAAATATAATTATAAACCTAGATAAAATGAAAAGAAAAAAAATATTTACCTTCCTTGAGAGATCCAAGAGATTTTTTGTTGGCCTATTCGGATTATTCTCAAAAAGTCTTTGACAATGGAGTATTATTTTCTCCTTCTCTCCTTGGCACCATTATGGCTTTCATGATGTGGCTTGTGCTTATGGATTGACTCAATATTTTGTAATTATAACACTATTTCTCTCAATTTTTCTACAAAACCTAAATTATAAGTTTACTCTATCCAACCTCTCTTGTGAATAGTTTTAGGTATGTATTTATAGGCTTAAAAACTAACCCGAACCCAAGGTGAGTTAAAGTGTAGTTTAAATATGAAATGGGTTCAAACCTAACCTAAGTGAGTTAATTAACCCTATTAGAGTTAAAAGGTGTCAAAATCTCATGATTTTTAATGAATAGGCATGGGTGAGATATTTTCAAATACGTAACAACTCATAAAAGGTAATTATGAAAAAGCTAGGATATTTAAATTTTAGAATTTTTTTTAGAATTTCATTAATTTCATATGGATAATTCATCTAGGAATTTAATTTAATTTATAATGTTAATTAATTATGATTAAGCTTTTATCATTTCCAATATTTAATTATGTGTGCACTTACCCCACTTAATAGGTTCATAGGCCAAATTACATGTTATGATGCCACAAGATGATTAAAGATGAATCCATGAGTTTTTTTTTTAAAATTATGGTATGATACCCCAATTAGGGATGTATCAACAATATTCTAAGATTTGAAGAATTATTAACAAGAAAATTTGGGACATTCAATGATTATTAGGCTTAATTTGCAATGGTTGGTAAGAATCAATCTGAAGTCTAGTATGAAGCCATTAGTGGCCAATTTTATGTGTCTATAGTTTACCCCTATTTGGGAAGATGTTGTAAGCTATAATCATAGTAATGTCTCCTCAAAGAATTAAAAGGTCTTGTATGATTATGACTTTAATGATAATGGATGAAC
This sequence comes from Torreya grandis, assembly GCA_037957365.1. Lineage (NCBI taxonomy): Eukaryota > Viridiplantae > Streptophyta > Pinopsida > Cupressales > Taxaceae > Torreya > Torreya grandis. The sequence goes on from JARHVA010000037.1 coordinate 6,461,088, forward strand.
TATAGGTTCCCCTTGAGGGAGTGGTTAGCAATTGATCCCTCAAAAAGAGGAAATAATTGGACCAAAAAGATGAAATGGGGTGGAAGGGATTGATTTACCCATAGGTATTTATAATCAGTGGCATTTGGAGCTACCCCAGTTACGGTAGACAAACAAGATGATTTACCCATATGTGGTTATAATCAATAGCATAGGTGGGATAAAAAAGGTAATGATTTTCCCAAAGGTGGTTATAATCATTGAAAAAGGCTTACAGTAATAAGAGATTGATTTTCCCAAAGGAGGTTATAATCAGGAAAGGGAAAACAATGATTTGCCCAAAGGTGGTTAAAATATTTAGTAGGATAAAAACATGCCCTAGTTGGGTGGATAAATTTAATGGTTTACATAAAGGTAGTTATAAGCATTATCATAATGAAAACATACCCCAGGTGGGAAGAGGAAAGATAATGATTTGACCAAAGGCAATTATAATCATTAACCTTCATATGGATGAAAATAAAGTGAAGGTAGTTAGAATCATTGGTAATGAAAGTGGAAAAATATACAATGATTTCACTAAAGGTGGTTAGAATCATTGGTATTATGATTATGGAAAACATGATATAGAATGATGGCAAATTGGTACAGAGGTGAAAGATGAAATTAGTAGCTTGCTAGTAGGAATATGTTCATCTAAACTAGAAAGGAATAAAATTCCTTCATTGTCTAATTACTCTATTTAGGATATGATTTCAATTCGATCGGTAATGTTGCTGGTGCCAAGGAGATATATCAGTGTTGCATTGCAATGTAGACTCTCCAAGATGATTTTTATTGTAGCACTTGATAGTAGGCATCATGATAAAACACCATGAGGAATTGGCTAAAATATGCTTAAGGAATGACATGTTATCCAATAGACAATTGAAAATAATTCACCAATGATAAAAAACCATGATGATAATGTTGACACATCAATATGGATGGATTCAAGAAAAATGCACAAGGAATCACCCAATTAATGCACAGATTATATCAATGCACAACAATAAATCAAACAAATAGAAAGACAAAATAACAAACAAATAAGAAATAAAATAACCAAAATAACACAAAACAAAAACAATGGTTAATCATAATGTTAGTAAAAATAATATGACATAAACAAGATGATGAACATTTCCCTTAGATGATAAGGTATAATAAACAAACAAGATGGGGGGAGAGAAGAAACGTAAAGGGGTGGTCGAGCTGGTTCTAAATGCACGAGATAAGTGGATTCTACCTAAATAATTCTATGGATGTGATATCCAACAAAAAATTTAGGTCAAATATAATTCTCCCAGGATATGTGATATAAGAATATGATGATAAGAAAAACATGATGGATGTTATAGAAGAATATGGGAATGGGTTCATAAAATGGCAAAAGCATGGATTGAAAGGCCAAAAAGGATGGGAAAACTAAATGACAAGTGATTTCTTGTGATTTAATGAGGGTTATTAGAATCCTTAAGGCAAAGAAGTGGTCAATAGGCATTGTTTTGGATTTTCTACATTGATTTTACAAATGTATTTGGAATTTTTGAAGCATCTCAAATCAATGGAGAATGACAAGATACTAAATGGTCCAAGCTCACAAAATAGTGAGAGCATTAAAACTTAAATTTCTCATAAAATAGTGATATCATGGCTTAAGTTTTCCATAAAATGGTGAGAACATGTGTTGCAAGGCCAAAAAGGATGGGGAAACTAAATAACAAGTGGCATTTTATGACTTAGTGAGGGTTCCTAGAATCCTTAAGGCAAAGAAGTGGATTATTTTTGGATTTTCAAGATCTATTTTCATATTTTTTTAGAATTTTATAAACATCTCAACTCGATCAAGAATGGAAAGATACTAAATGGTCCAAGCTCATAAAATGCTAAGAGCATTTAAACTTAAATTACTCATAAAATGGTGAGAGCATGGCTAAGGTTACTCACAAAATGGCAAGAACATGGGAAAAGGGTGACTGAGCTGACCTCAATGTAAATTGAGTGTTTCCTATATATTCCTATTATTGGACCTTAGGTAATTATAGTTCTACCTTACAACAAAGGAATATGACTAGTGTAGCACTAATTCAAGCAAAATAGGAAAAGTTGGTAAGATGACATAGTATGACATAGGAATGACAAGGTGGTAATTCAAGGCATGATAGACAAGTGTTTCTCCTAGTTTTACCATAGGAGATTATAATTATGAAATAATGACATAATTCAATGATACTAATTTGCCCATAGGAGGTTATAATCAGTAGCATGACTATGGGATAGTGATTTTCCCAAAGATGGTTATAATCAGGTACACTTGGTATAGAATGGAACAAGAAATGAAGGATGAAACTACCAAACCACTATCATACTAATCCAAAAATATTTCCTCTATCTATAATATTTGAAACAACTACTAAAATTAAATTTTAATCTTCATTTTGAAAGTAGTTATGGAACTAATGGAGGTCAAATGGGCTTAGTAGGGAGGGTGAAAATAACTCAATCAATGGGAAAGGTATGGTAGAATGGAAAAGTGATAGAATGATATAGTATAAGTAATAAATTTGATATTATGGTACAATTTAAAACATGCCTCATAGATAATATACTAGGTCTTTCAAGCGAAGTAACATTTGATAGGTATAATGTTGATCAACTCATCAAGTTCATCCCCATCTGGTGTGATGAGCTTATATATTCTAGTGTCATATTTACAACAATGATGAAAGGATCTACCCAATTGGGTGTAAACTTGCCTTTATATTTCTTCTTTTCCATGGTATTCTTTTATTTTTATTTAAGTATAAGATAATCAAGCTCAAATTCTCTGTGTTTCATGCATTAATTATAATGGTCATAGAGTTGATTATAGTATGCTTAAAAGTTATTAAATATGGCTAGATGTTTCTTATCAAGTAACTCCATAAATTTTAAGTTATCTACTCGATAGTATTCATCATCCATTATATGCGTAAAGAAGGTAACTTGACCTCAATAGGAAGAATGGCCTCAGTGCCATAAACAAGTGAATATGGAGTGGCTCCTATTGGAGTATAGTGAATAGAATGGCATGATCAGAGGGTACAAAATATTTGAAGGTGTCAATCATTCCCAACATCATTTATAATATTTTTAAGGATGTTGATAATGGCTTTTTTAGATTCTTTTGCTTGGTCATTACCTTATGGGTAATATGTCATAGAAAAATGTTATTTAATTTTGTGCTTGGCACATAGCGATTTGACATCCTTATTTTTGGATGATCTACCATTATCATATATAATGTCAGAGGGGATAATGTAGTAGAAAATGAGATGGTTAAAGATGAATTTGGAAATTTGCTTTCCAGTCATGTGAGGGGTATAGATTTAACCCACTTAGCGAAATATTTTGTGGTGGTAAAGATATGTTGATGACCATCAGATGAGGTGGGGTTTATATTCCCAATGAGATTGAGGTACCATATAGAAAATGGCCATGGTTTTAACATTGGTCTCAGATTCTTAGCTAGGGCATGAATCATATTGGCATGTTATTGATATTTATCACACCTTTTTAAATATGCAGTTGCTCTACATCCATCATTGGTCAGTAATACCCAATATACAAGAGATTTTTGGATATGACTACCCTACGAGTGTGGGATCCACATAATCCTTTTTGAACTTCATATAATGTTAATGTATATTATTCTAATGTTAAATAATGAAGAAAAGTTCCATCAAAACTACGATGGTATAGGGTTAGTATGAGTAAGGTATAACATTGGGCATGGTAGATGAAGTCTTTGGATTATTTGTGGGATAGGTTTGGTTTCATTATTTGGTCATGAAGATAAGCATATAGGTTTTAATACCAAATAGTAATAATACCAACAATATCATAGATTGTTACGATAGTTTAAGGTTCATGAGATGGCATTAACATATTTTCAACAAGAAACTAGTATACTTTGGTTGTATCTATATGATGATTCAAAGATCCAATGGTGGACATGGAATTTGTTATTCTATTTATATCCTGTGGTATATGTTCAAACTATGCATTGGTAATTTGATATTTGAGAGTGTTGACCATGGCCTTGTATGGTACCAACTTGTCATGCTTCATTTGAAAATGGTCTATAACTTAATTAATGATTAATTGAGAATCATTTTAAACCTTTAGAGTCTATATGTTCCATTGTACTACCTACCAAAGACCTAAAACAATAGCTTCATAATCAACCATTTTGTTGGTACAAGGAAAGTTGATCCTAAATTATTTAGGGATTAAATCCCCCTGTGGTGTAATGAATGAAAGGCCTACCCCTGATCTATGTGTTATGAATGATCCATCAAAATATATATTCTAATGTTGCTCCTCAATAGGTTTTTCAATGATGGTAATAATGGGTTCATTTAGGAATTGGAATGTTAGTGACTCCATATCTAAAATGGGTGCTTCAATAAGCTAATCTATAAGAACTCTCCCCTTGATGGCTTTCTAGTTGAATACTCTATCTTAAATTCACTAAAAAGCATGATCAAATTAGCCATTCGGCATTGTAAATCTAGCTTATATACTAGATACTTCATCATATCTACTTTGGAAATGACCATGGTCTTGTTTTTTAACATGTAATGTCATAGTTTTTCAGCTATGAAGATCATAGCTAAATAGGTCTTTTTGATGGGCATATAATTATGCTCATATGAAATCAATATACAAATTAAATGGTACATGGCATGCTCATTTCCATTATAATCATGTTGGGATATAAGTTCCCCTATGGATTTGCCATTAGCTGACAAGTATAATAAAAATGGCTTTCCTAGCACATGAGGCAATAAAATAGGTAGATTTACTAGATAGTCCTTCAAGTGCTAAAAAGCTTTCTAGAATTCATCATCCTAATGAAATGTCACACCCTTATTTAGTATAAGTGTAAATGGATGGAACTTATTTGACAATTGAGATATGAAGTGCTTAATAGATTATAGTTTTTGATACAAACTATGGAGTTGCTTCAAATTGGTTGGTGGTGGCATTTATGTAATGGCTTGTACTTTGGCTGGGTCAACATCAATTCCTCAATGAGACAAAATGAATCCAATCAATTTTCCTAAATTAACTCCAAAAATACACTTCTTAGGATTGATCCAAACTTTGTATTCACATAATCACTCAAATATCCTTCTTTATGTTATTGGATGATCAGACTTAGTCTTTGATTTAACTAGTATGTCATCGATGTAGTCTTCAAAAATGTCATGCATATTATAATGAATTATAATGTTCATGTCTCTTTGGTAGGTGGCCCTAGCATTTGTGAGACCAAATATCATAACTTGATAACAAAATATTCCCCATAGTGTAGATAATGTTATTTTATGTTGTTTCCTGGCACAATCTAGATCTAGTTGTATATTGAAAATCCATCCATTAGGGAAAGCATTTCATAACCCAATATGGACTTGATAATAATGTGAATGTTTGGTATAGGAAAATTATCCTTAGGATAGGATTTGTTTGTCTCTTAAATTAGTGTAGATTCTAATTCCTTCTAGCTTCTCGCTAACTGGAATAATGTTTGAGATCTACTTTGAAATTTTGATTGGTTGAATACATCTCACTTATAAGAGTTTTTCCAACTCTTTATTTACTAATAAAATAATGTGAGGATGCATATTACATAATTTTTGTATGACAGAGTTGGCATCAGGATGTACCACAAGGTGGTGAACAACCAAGGTAGGGTCCAAACCTAGCATGTCAGAGTAGGCCCATGGAAATATATCAACAAATTCCCTCAAAATGGTGTAAATAATTTGCATTCCTCCTCAATGAGTGACATGCCTAATTTGATCCATTTCAAGTCATCTATAGTCCCAATGTTAACTTCTATCATGTCCTCCACTAGAAGGGTTGAACCATGTTCTAGAATGGTTGGAAAAGATTTGAATTGGTCTACAATGGTAGAGTTCTCTATGAGGAATGGTTCTTCTAGTTCTCTTAGGAATGATGAATTAGAATCCCCCAATGGTAGGAATGGCCATGTAATAAATATAGTTAAAAAATATTGGCTGATTTAATCAAAATCCTACTATTATTTAAGACTAAACTCAGACCCATAGACAAGTTCATCGTTGGTGGTCTCTTAAGCTATGTTTGAGGAAGGTTGAACATTCCCATCTATTGGTTCTTGAAATAGGTTTTAACCACTAGACTAGCATTTCTCTTTACTATTTACATGGTCTAAAAACACCCTGAATAGTTTTTCACTTTGGGACCTCTTATGTTTTATTTAATTGTTTATGGCTAATGGTGTTCACCCATTCTCCAAAATAGGATGCAAGATCCATTTTGATTGAGATCCCTTGTGTGTGGTCTCCTAATGGAATATTTTCCCTTATGCCAAGTAAATCATAAAAGGCCTCATCATTATGAAACTCATCCACTATTACTATTGATTCTTGTTGGCCCCAATCTATCAATTGGGGATAATATAATGGAAGTAGATTATGGTGAATAAATAGTCAGAGGGTAAAAATGGCATTAGTGTGAAATAAATTGGTATTGGCTAGGTCATAAAAATGGCTATGATCAGACTCTACTTCATTTTTGAAGTCATCATCACTATTCATTATCATTGGAACTCAAATTAGATATGTGGGGTCACCCCCAGGCAGTTTAAATCCAAGACCATATGTTCCTTTGTATCGAGTGGTAGAAATTGGCTCAAGCAGACCCTATTGATTTATCTTAAGGCATCCTTATTTATAGGCATGATTATCCCTATTTTTTTTTGAAATAGGATACTTGTCATTAATATAATAGTAAACCAATTTGTCATTATATAACTAGGATTCATCACCTTCAAGTGAGTCCTTTTCTTGGCTAGTGGCCAATATGAAAGCGATAGGTGTTGGACTATGTAGTTTGTCTTTGCCCTTTTGTTTCCATTCCATAAAAGGTGGTTTGGATTTAGGTATTCCAAAGGACTTGGAGTTTTGTGGAAGATTGGCAATGTGGAATGTATTGTGGGCCAATTATTCTCCTAGGCCATTAGCCAAGATGGTATAATGATTAGATATTTCAGGAGGTGGCATGTGGGAAAGTGAATCAAGGATATCAAGGTTAATCCAATTAGTCTCTTGTGAATCAACAAGTATTTATTTTCCCTTGTACTTTTTTGGAAACTAGATTCAAGCCAAAATGATAGTTATAGCTTTGGTACCTAGCCTCTAAATGCTTGTAATGTTTGTATGGATGGAAATATTCATAGACAATGACCTCCATACTAGAATGGGGAACTTGATACACTGATGCAATGTTGAAGGGATTTCACTAATCTCATGTATCCAAGGTCTACCCAGAATCATATTGTATGACAAATTGAGGTTTAACACATGGCATAGTGTATCATGGGTCAAAGGCCAAATGATAAATGACAAGTTGATAGTGCCTTGTGATTCCCATTATTTATTGTCATAGGCCTTGATTATTATTGTTTCTAGATACAAGTCAAATTTTTTATACCCAAGAATCTTAATGAGCTTTAGAGACACAATATTTAGACATAATCTATTGTATATGAGGATGTGTTTCACTTTGTGCCACATTATGAAAACTTTGATGTATAATGGATTATAATGCAGAGGACCAAAGGATGACATATGTCTTTGGTTAAATTTAATTATTGGCCTATAGCTATATGTCCAACCAAATCTCAAAACTTATTAGGATATATTTCATTAGGAACTTGGGATTGGCCAAAGGACTCTATTAAGATGTTCTTGTGGATTGTATATGTACGAAGTAAATCTAAAATGGATATTTGTGTAGGAATTTTCTTTAATTATTCCATAATGTCAAACATATTTTTTTGTATGGTATAAAATGGCTTGTTCTTAGCCATAATGGTTAGTTGGATGGGTAAAGTGGAAGATGGTTGTGGGCTTGGAATGGTAATCTTCAACCACCAAGTTGTCATTGTAGAATCGATATTAGATACAAGACCATTGTTACTAATAAGTGATGGTGGAAGGGGACCAAATAGGATAAGTCTCAGTTGTCAATGTAGTAGTACATGGTCACAAGTTAATGACAAGTTATTGGTATGAGGTCCAAAAGTGGGAATCTCTACATTTTGGTACACCTCTATGCAGTCCCAGGTTAAGGAAGGATCATCAACATGGTTTGGTTGATTGGGAATGATTAGTAATGATCTTGTTTGATTGGTATTTGGTCTCAGATGGATAGAGATGGTGTTAATATGATGACCAATAATATGGCCTAAAAAAATTTTATAGTCATATTAAACTACATGGTAGGTCTATTGGTTATTGGTATTTTTATGGCCTTGGTCCCATCCATTCATTTGACATTGTTGGTTCTACTATTACTAGTTTTTTTGATTACATTGGTTCTACCTTGGCTATTAAAACTATTGATGTTATTATATTATCATTTTTTGTTGTTATTAGTTATTATGTTGAGGAAAATAGTTTTGATAAATACTAAGGTTTTTATTGGAGGTGAAATCTCTATGATCTAGTGTGAACTCTCCATTTTCCAACATATTCTCAATCAAATGTTTAATTTGCACACAATAATGAAAATTATGGCCATTAACCCTATGGTAATCATAAAATTAATTTTTTTGGTGCCAATTTAGATAGTCAATACCATTTGGATAGTGTTTTAGAATAGGCCAATTAATCATATTAGTGGTAGCAAGCTTGAAAAACATAGATTTAATGGGTTCTCAAAGGTCACTAAAGATGTGAAAAATAGGTATAGTTCTCCTTTGAGGAGGGGCTTGCAAAGACATAGGCTGTTGCATTTTTTAAATGGGTTGTTGGTTATGAGTAATTGCATATGTAGTATTTGCTAACCAGATGGTGTTTGCACCATTTGTACATGTCATGAATCAATTACTCTATTCCTTACAATGTTCTTGTTGTGATTTAACAACTTGGGTTTGTCATAACTAATGGCTTAGGTTTGTTGTGATGCTTGCACTTGAACTTGGTTCTAATTTTGGCCATTTTTATTATTTTGATTCTAAATATGATTGGATGAGGTATGTTTAATGATCAATTTATTAATAAGGGCTCTTTAAATCAATAAACCTTTGTAAATAATTTCCTTAAAATTGTGCACACACTACAACTCTAGATGATAAGATATCTCATTGTGCAAATTTTTGGTAAATACAATGACTAGTTACTCATTTAGTAAACTATGGGTGAATCAACTTTCAAGGGATCTCCATCACTACATATAAATTTTGAATCTTTCACCGGCCTTCTATTTATATTGCATCAAATATACCAATGAAATATCATGTTTGAGATTGTAAGAGAAGTGCTACACAAAATTTTCTAAAAGATTATCAAAATTAGATACTAAATTTTTAGGTAGTTTCATAAACCATTCCAATGATTTTCCTACTAGGCTCATTGGAAACAATAGTAAAAGGTATATGTCTCTATAGGCCAATGGCTAGTAGGAAACAAAGAATTCTATCAAGTGGTCTTTGGGTCTCCTTTTCCCTTATATTTGTCAAATTTTGGTGGTTCATACCTTGGAATAAATGGTATTTACAAATGATCCATGTTAAAGGATTAGGAAAACATATCATCCAACTTAAAAATTTTGGTATATTTCCCATCTTATATGGTGGTAATTTCATCCTTCATTTGTTATAGTTCTTGTGTGAGGAAACTAGTGAGAACCTTGGCTTGAGGTGGAGGCTGGGTGGTCACAAGTAGATTTATTTGACCAGGGTATAGTGAAGACATTTACTGGGGAATGTTTTTTTGGTTCAAGAATGGACCAAGAATATGTATATGTGGATTAGGGTGTGATTGTTGAAATTTCATGTGTTATTATGCGATATTCTATTTGGGATTTGGTAATGGTCTTGGATTTGGGGAAATTGTAGTTGAGATGGAGGGATATGGTTATAATGTGCCTACTAAGGTTGAATAGGGACTTGTTACTAACTAGTCAAACCTTTTTGATTGAGTGGAGCTTGTGAACCAAATCCTAATCATTGTATTTGTGGCATGTTTTGCATGAAAGGAAACTATTAATTAATTGGTACTTATGGAACATTAGAACCTCTTAGTTACATGAACCCTTATTAGGAGGTAGATACATGTTGAAGGATAAGAATTTATCACTGACTAATACTTGTATGATGTTGATTATACATCATTTGTAATTTTATTAGTATGTTTGTCTATGCTTGAAGAGGTATGTTCATCACTACCTAGAGAGGTGGAAAATTGGTTGCCCCCTATTGAGGTGAAAAGATGTTTTGCCTCTACTACATGGGTATGTTAGGAAATGGCTATTATTTTTTAATGTTACTCATCACCTATTATGGTGGAGTAATGTTCATCACATTTTGTTGAGGCATGACACTAGTCGTTAATTGACTACTTAATCTATGTTGTTGTGTGCTTTAATAAGCATCTAGTTGAGGATTAGAGGTAGTTTATTATGGTTGGGAGGTATAAATTTCATCCCCCTACATTTTATAACCACTCATAGTGTTGACTAAAGGTACATCTTATTTTGGACTATGTGTTTGTGTATTTACACCATTTTGGTCTATATTAGATGTCGCTTGTGCATTATCCATGATGTTTGGCTCACTATTCTACAGAGAATCAAAAGACACTTCTTTGATGATAGGGGCATTAAATATGTCTTCAACCAAATTTATTTGTGTAAATGGGTCTATACCCTAATTTTATTGGCTATTCAACTCAATTAAGACTCTTGTTGAAGGATATAGATTGATAAGAGGAGCATTTGACATGGTCATAATGTTAAAGTTGCATACTAGGTTTACATAGGTCTAATATTTTGTTTACATCTCAATGAAGTGGCCCTCTATGAGGCCTTTTCCTATGACAATCATATGAGGGTCATAATATGGCATAGACACTATAACATGAGGATTTTTAGAAGAGGCATGTTCAATGTTATGATTATAAGACATGTTGTAAGGCCCTCTTACTAGACTTGAAAAGTTTTTATGGGGAAAATATACTAGAAACTTAGCCCCTACCTTTGTGGCTCTAATTAAGAATTCATCCTTGTTTGCAATTAAGTGATGATTAAATAAATAAGGGTCATAAGTTGATGTCATTTTAATGTAATAATTTTATTGTTGGACTTGTTATATAACTGTAGGTATGCTAGCCGAATATTATGTCATTTGTTTTTGGTCTTGCTCTGAGTATGGAGGTGTGTTGACTAGATATTGGGCCAAAAGATATTGTATTTATTCCCCCATTTGAGTGTTGTAAGGTGGATAAGGAATAATTCATCCTTGTTCACAAGTAAGTGATGATTAAATAAATAAGGGTCATAGGTTGATTTCATTTTAATGTAATAAGGTTATTGCTGGACTTGTTATACAACTGTAGGTATGCTAGACAAATATTATGTCATTTGTTTTTGGTCTTGCTCTGAGTATGGAGGTGTGTTGACCAAATATTGGGCCAAAATATCTTGTATTTATTCCCCCATTTGAGTGTTGTAAGGTGGATAAGGATCTATCTCACAAACAACATCATCTCTATAGGGGTTTTAAATAAAGTCTTCTTATGTGACAACATTTATATACCCTATATTGTACATGATGCCACTAATTGTATAGAGAGACATGGTTAAATCAATAGGTTAATGTTTTATGATAAATAAGGGTAGAGTTTTATAAACTCTAAAAAAATAATGTCTGAAAATATAAAAGGTTCAAACTCTATCTAACTTGGTCAAAGATGGATCTGTATCTCTAAAATGGTTTGTGACAAAACTTGGTATAAAGAAATATAATGTCAAATGTCTAACATTAAATATCTCACACAAATAGGTCAAGTGGGTGAACTAAAATAAAATTCCAAACTCTAAGTTCAAAGTGTTACAAAAAGGTTTAATCTAGGAAAATAAAGGTTGTTAATTCTTCTGTCTAAATACAAAATCAAAAGATAGGCTCAAGCAAGGCATGTGCTAATACTCTTGGCCAAACATGGCATCAAAATATAGGCTTAAACAAGGAACATGCTAGAACACTTAGCCAAACATGACATCAAAAGCTAGAATTAAATCAAAGGGGTACTTAATATAAAAAAATGGGAACACTTTTGGCATAGACTAGGCACTTGAATTTAGACATGAATTTGATCAAATTGATGCAAGGAAAAAAACAAAAGGCACTTGGAAATAAACTATTTTCTCCCAAATAATGGTATAAATAAATAGTTTTAAATTTGGTTAAATAATTAACCTAAGTTACACAACCCAAAAGAGAAATATCAGTATCTAAGCCCCAATTAGATAAGGCCTAAATAGAAATCAATCAATATTTGAATTTGAGATTGTCAAGGTTAATTGAAAAATCAAGTTTAGGAGAACTAAGTTATTTGAAAAAATAAGATAGACAAAATTTATTATAATAATGGCATTAAACAAAGACCACAAAGGCACACATGGTTTAATTTCATATATGTAACTTGGACACTAGGATAAGACAAGTCTATGAAATAATGCAAGCAATGTAATGGTATTGTCACTATCTAAAGGTGTAAATAATGGTTAGTTTAAAATACTCTAAGTCACAAACTTGAAATGATTTGGTCAACATAATGTTACCCATTTTAGTTAAGTGACACACAACATTTTTTTTTTAAAAATTGACAAAAAACACAGTGTCAAATATATGGTATAATGCCTCCTCAAATAATAGAGTAATGTAGACACAAGACTCATTTTTAGTATAAACACACATAAATGGTTTGAGACTCAAAATACTAGGCTATAAAGGAATAAATGACAAAACACAACTAAGTAAATCATCATAAGCCCTAAACTGATAAAGTTACATTATATTATTGAAATGCATCTATATACATGCTCTTGGGAGGATTTTTATTATTAATCCAAAAAAAACGTGCATGAAGTGGTAGGGTATTTTATACCCCCCTTATCCCAAGAGATTATACAGTGATATGGACCTTTAGGTTACTCACCCTGCATCAATAATACTTCATAGAAAGTAGGGTTGTCTAAAAATTAAATTTACAACCATATAAATGGTCCTAAGCATGGATAATGATAGAGATACAACACATAAATTTAGTTCATACTAATTAAATTAACATGCAATGGTTTATTCTTTTTCATAGTGATTTTATCCATTTACTACCTAGTGGAATCCCCTGGTTAACCAAACCTGACTTAGGTTTTTGTTACAAAAGGAGAGGTTAGCCACTCAACCCCCTAGCTCTTATAATATGCATACCCTAATTTGTATACCCAACCATGGAGGGGGGTTAAAATAATGCCTAGAAATGAAACCCTGGGTCAAAGCTTCCCTAAAGAACTTGTGAATAAGGTATGAAATCCCCTTCATAAGACAAAATGCATGAAAATAAAAATAAGTGGAAACACTTTAGAGGTTATTTTTAGATCACCCAAACCATGTGGGTTTTGGGGAGAGCCTAGACAACATTATTTCCATGCCTTGGACTAGGCACAAATTGTAAGTGAAAAGGCACTTTTGGTCACCCAATTTCCCTATAGTGGACAGGGGATAACATACACACACTCTTAATTTTGCACAAATAAACAAATAAGAAACAAACACTCTCAATAATTTTAAATATAAGTGAATGTTTATTTTTTGCACCAAATGAAATGTTTTGATTAAGTCCTTTGACCCTTTGGCTTAAATTTGCAAAAATCTTGAAAGAATGTTCAAAAAGTAACTTAAAACAAATCACCTAGGTTCATTTTAATCACTTAAATAAAATGTTCAAGACTTAAATTAATTTTAAACACTAAAATGAAGTGTGAATGAAATTTAGGCCCCTTTTCATGTGTTTTTTAAAAACTTTGACAAAAGCAAAAAAAAACTTTAAATAAAAATAATTATTAAAACATCAATTAAAATGTTAAATTTGTAAATGTAAAGTGTTTTAAATGTTCCCTTGTGGCATTTAGCTCTTGAAAAAACATTAGAGGGTCCTTGTTCTTAGAATCACTTCATGGATCCACAAAACACTTTTCAAATTTAACTATCAGGTTTACACAGATCAAAACCACAAATACTCATAGCAAAACCAAAACTCTAAAAAACTTTAAGTATTAATGAAATAATGAAAATATTGAGAAAATAGAGCATATCATACAAGATAAATAGTATCTATGGAAAAAAAAATAACTAGTAAGACAAAATCACAACTATGAGAGTTATGATATTATAACTTAAACACAAATGGCTAGCCTAACTGCTAGTGGTTAGTTGTAAAATCATAACTAGTTGGGTAAAGTCATGACTTATGAAGTCATTATAATGTAATGAAACAATTAGCACATATGGAGTGTTATTTTAAACCATGGTGATTAGATTAAAAAACACTAAAAAATAGAACAATTGTAACTATGTAAGTTTTGGTATTATTATCTAGAGAACAAATTTAAAATTTTCTAGAACACGTCCTTTAGCTTGAGATTTTCACCTCCCTAAGATAGCAAGATAAAATTTTGACATGAAAATAATTATTAAAATTATATATAAGGATTTAAGATAAACTTTTTGGGGTGCATGTCCTGCCTGGTGTGTTATTTGTGATCATAATAATTTGACAATAGAGAGGAGTTAATCTTGTGTTGGTCCATAAAATAATGAAAACAACACACTAACATGATAACATCTCTAATCTAAGATCATATGGGGATCTTAGTGAAAAAATAAAATTATAAATCCATCTAAAATGCAAATAACAACAATCTTTACCTTCCTTGAGAGCTCTAAGAGATTTGTTCGTGGCTTGTTTGACTTATGCTCAAAGAGTCTTTGATAATGGAATATTCTTTAATCCTTCTCTCTTTGGCACTATTGTGTCTTTAATGATGTGTATTGGATCAATATTTTGGAAATATACCATTATTTATATCAATCTTTCTAAAAAACTTGTATTATAACTTTACTCTATCCAAGCTCTCTTGTGAAGAAGTCTAGGCTTGTATTTAAAGGCTTAGAAACAAACCCCAATCCAAGGTGAATTAAGGTGTAGTTTAAACATGGAATGGATTCAAACCTAACCTACGTGAGTTAATTAACCCTAGTAGAGTTAAAAGGTGTCAAAATCTCATGATTTACAATGAATAAGCATGGGTGAGATATTTTGATATATTTACAAAGACTTGACAACTCACAAAAGGTAATTATGAAAAAACTAGGATATTTGCATTTTTGAATTTAATTTTTTATAATTTTATAAATTACACATGGATAATTAAACTAGGAATTTAATTTGGTTTATAATTTTAATTTATTTTGATTAGGCTTTTAGTATTTCTAATATTTGATTTTATGTGTGCACTTGCCCCACTTAATAGGTTTGTAGGCAAAATTGCATGTTATGATGTCCAAGGATGATTAGGGATGAATATATGAGAGGTTTTTATTGATTGAGATAGGATACCCTAATTATGGATATCTCAAACATATTATTAGATTTTATGAATGATGCACAAGGAAATTTTGGACATTTAGTTATTCTTAGGCTTAATCTGTGATGGCTGGTAAGAATCAGTTTGAAGTTTGGTATGAATCCATTGGTGGCCAATTTTAGGTGTTTAAAGACCCTACTCTAGGATTATATAATTATATATTCTTTCATTATCACCATTAACCATAATTTCCCAAAGTTTAATCCAAGAATCCTTTGGAATGCCTTAATGCTCACCTTATTCATCATCAAATTAGTAGTGGGGAAGATGAAAATGCACTTCTCTTGAAGTTTGGTTCCCAATATTTTATAAAGAAAATTTTTACCATTAATTATCATCATTATACCATCTAATATGATGTGAAAATGGTCATTTACTTATAAAATAACCAAGTTCATCAACGTCTCCAAGTCCATGTGGTCTTCATGTAGCATATATATACTAGTACAATTTGATAACATGTTTTCACACCTTAGATACTAATAAAGATCATAAAAAAATATTTTATCTAGATATTTAATTGGGATGAACGTAATCACCTTCATTATCTTGGAAATATCCTTGTCTTCCACTTCATCTATTTTGGTAATCATAGCCCACATCTTCTGTAAATAAGTCCATAGAAAAGGATTGATATTATTGATCAATATATTCAGTGAAATTTCTTGTAATACTCTCCCCACTCCACCATTTGGCATTTAGTTTCCATTTTACATATCTCAATTTTTAGGTTGGTGTATATTCAAATTTTTAAGGCTTCATCTTTACTAGCACTATAAAAATTAGAATAGGATACACACCTCTTGCTTTCCACTAATCACACCATCCTAAATTTCCTTGGTACTAATGTGGGTGTCATTTAATCATAGTATGGGAGATATCAAAAATTGAGATGTTGATGGTTGGAGTAACCAAAAAAATAAATCAAATCATAAATAAATCATTTCTATGAGTAATAATCCAATATGATAGTGGCTAGTGGGGATTCCCAAATCAGGATAACTCAAACCAAGGATTAAGGTTAAATATTCAAGTTAAAACATCCCACACAAGATTAAAAATCCTCTAGGAAAGGTGGTTCCAAAACCATGTAACTTTTACTCATTTAAGGCCATGATTAAGGTAAATGATGAGGTGTTTTCCTTAAATTTGAAAATTTTCTTCACCACCTCAAACAGATCCTTAAATAACATGTATTCTTTGAGACTAATACCCTTATTAGATACCTAATTAGTATTTTTATCTCCAACTTTCTTAGTGTGGAGGAACTTGATCGTATCAAATTATGATGTCATCTAGGATATTTCATCCATTATGATAATAATCCTCCAATATCTTACACTACCTCCCAATATTACATCATTAACTTGATGAGAGTCCATTACACAATTATGGTTCTTCATCCCTTCATACAAGAAATTTTGATCCCTTCCAATAGAGCTCTAGATTTCATAATGTCATTGGTGTTAGACCCAATATCCAAAGAGAAATTACGAAGCATTTTTTAATTATTATCATATAAAATACCTCCATAACTAGTGGGTCTAGGATTTCCTCTAGAGGAACCATCAAAGTTGAAATACAACTCAATTTTGACACAATCCAAAAAGTAGCTTGGCTAGGTTTATTAGCTATCTCACCACTGAGCCCATTTTCTGATGTTAGGTTGGGAATATTTATCTTTGGGATAACATGTAATCATGAAAATCATATCTTGAGTCAAAGATTATAAACTATGAATATCCATTATTTTACTCGCATAATAACTACATTTAAAACCAACCATCCAAAGAAAACCATGTGGAATTGTGGGGAAAAATGAGGTTTTTGATAAATATTATTATAAAAATGAAACCCAAAATCTGTTTTAAAAATATAATATTCTTTTTTATTAAACAAAATTTAGTAAAAATGAAAATCCCATAATTTTGAAAAAACCTTAAAGAGTTTTAGGGAAAAAATAGGATTTTGATCTAAATAATATAGATAACAAAAACCTCTAAGAATTTTTAAAATATATTCATTTTGAATTAGATATCAACCAAATAATCCATAAACCTAATAGAATAAACCTAATTATAAGAACATGAAATCATATGGAAAATGAGTAAATAAATTTAGATTTTCACATGGGTGTTCTATCTTGTTTTAAATTAATATATCTAAATAGGATAGATGTTTTAACTATTTAGATTATTTAAGATATGTATAAATTAATAAAATTTGATTTCTATATAAATATGTTCAATTAAAATTTACTATTTATTGGAATAACTAATATTATTACTATACTTATCTTGTTTTAGGTTTATTCTAGACTGAGACTATGTGAATGTGGCAAATGTGATAAAACTAGATATGAAGTTATTTATCTATATAAAATATAGAACAAACTTGATGCCTACATTAGATGAATGAATTTTATCTCTAACATAATTATCCCTATGAAATGTGCCCAACTATTTCATCATATATCATTGTGCCTAATTGTAAATCATTATGCCGAATTGTTTAAGGAGGGATCAAACTACAAATAGTTCTCCTAGTTAGGTTTGCATGTGAAATAATGTTATATTAATATAGATGAAAATTATAATATATATTTTAACACTTTAAATTAATAAAAAATATCTTAGATTGGTTGCTTAAGACTTGGTTAGGGCCTATTCCTTGTGATAGATTTTTTATTTGGGAGATTTGTGGTAGTCCTTTTTAATGTGAAAGTTTTATCATGTGATTAATATATGTATGCTTGATAATTGTTATATAGGAATAGGCCTAGGTATATGGTGTATACATAGATTATTGTAATCATCTAAAAATGACACTTGAGTGATAAGAGTGTTAATTTAGACCACCCATTCCTACTTAGCCCTAGACTTATCTTAGGGCATATTTAGACACTTATCTAACTTTTGTGTTGGCCAAAAAGATCCCTAGACATCTAAAAATCAGCCCCATACCCTTCTTAATGCACTTTGGCCCTTGGTGCCTCAAGTTCTACCACTAGACCCTAGTGCCATAAGTGGATAATAATGTCATAGTGTTATTATCATTTTCTCTATTTTGAGCTCCAACATACATATTTTTAATTCCTAAAATACCTATGGTTATCCTAAACATATTTTAAACCATGCATAAATAATAGATCAATATATACATGGATTTTATCTCTTTATCCATTAGATGAAAATTAAATGCAAATACACACAAAACAAGATCAAAACAAGTTATGTATAATCAAGGTTATCAATCCCTATTCTACCTTAAATCTACATATAGTAATCTATACCCTTCTTAAGCTCAAAATACTCAGATTTTCAATCTTAAGAATCACTCAAAGAAATCAAACAAGTATTCATACTAGATTCACTTGTAATTTCACTAGCACTTAGGAGGGGATAACTACATTGGGACTAATCCCTCCTCAGAATATTAATATGTAGGTAACTCTCATAATAGTGGGGTGTCAAAGATGTCCATCCTACCTAAATAACACTAAAAAATTACTAATTGTGCCAAGTTAAATTCCCTAATCACATGGAGGTATAGGGTTTGCATACAAAATTAGTCACAATAGGTCATAGACAACAAATCAGTGTTTGTCCACATAATAAAAGGCTTGGTAGAATCAGACATATTTGCTCTTAAGAGCTAAAAATATTTCCTACACAAAGTACACTAGTGCCATAAATGGACACTAGTGCCACTATCCAAGGTAGGGTGTTATTGTCTAGGAGGGATTTTGATACTTAGATATTATTTATGACACTCAAACTAGCTTATGTACCAATTGTCAACCTCCATATCCCTCATCTCAGTTATTTTATAGGTAATTATTCATTTTTATCCTTCATTTACATTATTTTATATATATATATATATATATATATATATATATATATCAGTTTAGCTTATTTCTTTCACAAGTCAGTGGTTTTATTTATTGCATATTTTATACCTTGATTTACTATACTCAAACCCTTTAACAACTTAGGGATTACACTCCATAGCCCTAAAAGGCTAATTCATTTGGTGAGCATGACTTACTTTGAATGTTTCACGAACACTAACCCTAAACAACCTTTAGGATTTCTATTTCCAATCCTTCTAGAACCTTTTATCATATTATAGATCCATATCTTTTTTAATTTTTACTTTTGTATAATCATGATAATAATGATAAAATTTTATCACTTTTAAATGCAAAGTTTAATACTTTATTTTGAATGTTTGTTTCTTTTAATTCATAATGAACTCAAATAAGACATAAATACATGTATAAATGATGATTTATATCAGTTGAAATGTATGTCATGTTTCATTATCTCTATAACATGTTATTTTTATCTTATGTGGAATTCAATTATGAAATGAATCTTAAAACACATAAAATATATATTTTATAGGTTACTAAGCACATTACCTAAAATTAAAAAGTCTCCTTTAGATGCCTTTTACTCTTTGGTTCACTTTTATTCCTTACCTATTTATACTATACATAAGATAACATTAGTTGTCTTGCTTATCCCTCTTACTTCTTAACCCTACACATCTAGCTATTATCTCACCTCTACTACAAGCTTTGTGCTTGTAGTAGACCCTATAGTCCATGTTATAATGTCCACATGTGGTCTTGAAGAATGGAAGGTTAGAAAAACCCATGGCTATAGTCTTTTTGATTAAGGTAGTGCTTCTTTAGCCAATAATTTTCATTTTAGATCTCCTACAACATTACGACAAATACAAAGATATTTTGTATGTGACACTTTGTGATACTAAAGTGCCTCACACAATAGAGGCATCTTATGTTGCTTCTATAATAAATAATAAAAAATGAACTGAAGAACATATTTCATTTGAAAAAGAGGATCTCTTGCCTCATCATATCATAGATCTATTCTTTCCTCCCTACATTTCATTATGAATTAATGAGGTGGGTGTCAAATGTGTCTTGGATGATATGGTTCAAGATTGAAATTTTATAATATCTATTTTCTTTAAATTAATAATATACATGCTAAGGATTTGGATCCTTTTGATATGGACATCTGAGGTTGTGATAATATTACATGTCATTTTTTGGGTCAAATCACACTAAATCTTACATTGGGACCTAAAACACTACCTAAAACATGCCAATTCATGCCAATGATCTTAGTTAGAATATCTTGCTTGGAAGACATTGGATTCATGATATGCACATAGTTCCATCCACTTTACATACATGTTTAAATTTTAGTTACAAAGTTCATATGTAAACATGTCCTTTAGATCAAGAATAATTCAAATATTATCATATAGATCCTTCACACAATTATATTCCTCGCATGGATTTTTATATAGAATCCCTCTAGTGTACTATTCATAGTTTATTCATAACTCCCTTAGACACCACCAGAATAAATGATAATAGTTCCACTTCTCCCTTTGCATTTAGATATTTTCAAAAAAAGCATTACACAGGACATGGCCTCAAAAAACATGAACAAGGAATCCTTAATCTTATTGAGGCATATGATCAATAAGGTAAATAAGGACTTAGATAAAAATAAATCACATATAATGCCAAGTCCTTTCACCATGATTCTCATAATATAGTTTTTTTTCACCCATTCTATAGGAATATAATATAGTAAATCATTTTTATACACTTTTAATTCCTTACACCAATCTTATTGATGACACTACTTCTCTAGATTTACCTACTTTTGATGAATTTTAAAATGACAAGGATCTCTTATAATTTCTAGGGGCATATGATAATATTCATTAATTCTATCATAAGAATATTTTTTCTCATTCCAAAAATACCCAAGCATACTTTAGTGAGTGCTCAAATTATTCTAATTACATTTCACCTAACACAGATGATTATATCCCTATAGGACCATACATTGTTGATCAATCTATGTTACTTAATGTAGAGACAATTGAGTTCAAGTATGGAAATAATATTGATCCTCACATTATATTATTGGTTTTTGCCTTGTATAAATAATAAGATACATATATTAGACATATTTTAAAATACTTCCCTAAAGTTTTCACTTGGGCCTATTCTGATATGCCTGGCATTGATCCTTTGATCCCAGTAAATAGGAATACACTTTATCTTGATGTAAAACTAGTTAAATAAAAAATCCAAAAAAAATCATCCCAAGGTAGCTCTTTTAGTTAAAGATGAGATTAAATAGATCCTTGCTACTGGTTTCATATGAATAGTGGATCACCCCCAATGGGTTACTAACATTTTCCTAGTTATTAAATGTAATGGCCAAATTTGATGTTGTTATGATTCTAGAGACTTAAACAAAGCATGTACTAAGGATGATTTTCCTCTACCCAAAATTTATATGATAGTGAAATACATAGAAGGATATGAAATTATCTCTTTCATGGATGGTTCTACCAGTTATAACTAAGTCAAGATCACTGAGGAAGACCAAGAAAAAACTTCTTATATCACACCATGGGGCACTTTTTGTTATATAGTCATGCCCTTTGGATTAAATAATATAGGGGAAACATAATAATGAAAAATGACACATATATTCCATGATATAACTCATAATATAGTTGATTATTATGTTGATGACTTTATCATGAAATCAAAAGAGAGACAACACCATGTAGTAAATTTACAATATATTTTTGAAAGATTGAAAAAGTACAATGTATGACTCAACCCCAAGAAATAAGTCTTTTAGGTTTAATGTGATAAACAATTGGGATTAATTATATCCCAATGTGTCATCAAGGTTGACCTAATAAATTTAAAGATATAAAATATATTCCTCTTCCTATAAAATTAAAATAACTTGCTTCCTTGTAAGGCAAGATTTAGGTAATAATCACTTCATGACACAACTCATAGAGAAGACTCAATAATTCACAAGATTAATTAAAAAGGATATAAAATTTGACTTGGATATCACATGAAAATAAAAATTTAATGCACTTAATCAATACTTATTGAACCCACCTGTATTGGTACCACCAACACCTAATATCCCACTTCTCCTCCACCTCTCAGTGATAGACCATGCACTCGGTGAACTCCTAACATAACATGATGATCAACATATAGAGTGAGATATTTAATACATAAGTAGTAAAAAAAATTACTATAAATTATATTATCCAAAAATATAAAAAATATGTTTGGAATTTGTATTTACTACTAAGAATCTTTGAGAGTACATGATTAATAATGAAACACAATTTATTACAAAGGTCAATCCTTTAAAGTTTATTATGTCAAAACTACATTTTTTAGGCCATATTTCAAAATGGGTCATGTTACTAACTAAATTAAACCTAAAGATCATATTTTAAAAATAAGTAAAGGGCCAAATAACTATAGATCAAATAGCATTGGCCCTATTATTAGACACAAAACTACCAATTATGATTTTTTTGATGATCTCACAACTTATAAAACCATTTGAGACACATAGACAATGTTATTTTATGGTTCTAGATGTGCATATGGTGTTGAGGAAATAATTATTTTCATCAACCCACTTTGACACATATTACCCCTTGCTTATTGGCTCATTTTTTCATGTACAAAAAATATCACAAAATAGGAGGCCCTTGTCCTTGGCCTTTATGCAGCTCAAGCTCTCCAAATAAAATCAATTAAGGTTTATTTATACTCAAAAATGGTTTCAAATTAGGTTAAAAATATATACCAAACCAAAAAAAAATGTCTCATCCCCTACAATAATATGGTTCAATGTCTACCAACTCAATTTGAAAACTTCTCTATTGAAAACATTCCACATAAAGCCAATCATCATGCTGATGCAATGGCCAATGTAGCATCATTGATTCCCATTTACATCAATGTTATAAAGATACATTCATTATTAATAAATTATAATCTGCATTTATATCCCATGCTAACCTCATATCTCTAAGAATTTTAGTCACCACATGCATTACAGTAACATCTGAATGGTTTTTAGATATATACAATTTTCTACTTAAATCTATTACACCAAACACTTTCACAAGGAATGATATGTGAAAATTACATATAAATTCCCTCTTATACATCTTAATCAATATGGATTTATTCAAAAAATATTTCTAGGGACACTTATTATGATTTTTGATAGTAGAAGAGGCTAAGTTATTCATTAGGTAGGTGTGTGACAGTGAATGCAGTGTCCATTTCAACAATAAAGCAATGCCACACAAATTAATTAGAGAAGTTTACTATTATCCAACCATAGAAAAATAATGTCAAGAATATTTTAGGTTATGTGACAAGTATGAATATCATGTCAACCTACACCATGTCCCTTCACATTAGTTATAACCCATTATATCCCCTTAGTCGTTCATGCTATGGGGATTTAATCTAATCATTAAGATAAATCTAGAATTTGTAGGAGGTCATAAATTAATAATTATACCTAAAAAATACTTTACAAAATGGGTGGAGGGTGCGAGAATATATATGTTATTTTCTCATGACCAACATTATTTCTCATTTTGGCTTGCCAATGGCCATCATTACAGATAATGGAACTTGTTTTAAGAAAAAAATAGTGAAGAAATTTTGTGCTAAATATAAGATCTAAAACATATTATATAATTTGTACTACCCACATGGTAATGGCTAGAAAGAATCCAAAAACAAGATAATTAAAAATATCCTTATCAAAATAGTTACCAAATTTGGTGATAATAGGCATAATAAGATTGTCTATGCACTATGGGCTTGCCACACCAATATTCACACATTGATAGGGGTTACTCCCTACTCACTAGTATATGGCACATAAACAATCATCCCACTAGAAATATAAATCCCATCCTTATAGGTATCCCTAAATAGGTTATTATAGATTATCAATACAAAGAAAGACATATCCATGAATTAGAAAAGTTAGATAACACATCCATCCTAGCTATAGAATATCTCATAATATATTAGAAAAAAATCCAATGGGCCTATAATATCCATGTTCAGAAAAGATTATTCGAGGTAAATGACTTGTTCTTAAGATAAAATCTTATAAATGTCAATGTAAAATATTAAAATAAAGGAAAATTCAAATAAAATTGGATCAACCCTTACTTAGTCATAGAAAACCTTAGCCCTAAAGTATACCATCTAGCTTCACTTGAAGACAAAGCAATCAAAAACCCATTGAACATCATGCATCTAAAGAGATTGTGTGTGTGTGTGTGTGTGTGTGTGTGTGTGTGTGTGTGTGTGTGTGTGTGTGTGTGTGTGTGTGTGTGTGTGTGTGTGTGTGTGTGTGTGTGTGTGTGTGTGTGTGTGTGTGTGTGTGTGTGTGTGTTTGTGTGTGTGTGTTCTAATCTAATTGTACATAGTTTCATTCATTTTGATTATTGTATATAATTTCATTTCATGTTGATTGTACATATCTTATATCCAAAAAACACAAAAATAATATATGTCAAAAATTTAAAAAAAACATTCAAATATTTACTCAAAAAATATAAATTATAGATCGTATGCATTTCCATGTTTACATTTCTTATACATCCTAGGTAATATATATATATGATATCTATCTTAGTATAATTGATTTTATCACACATACATGATGCACTTGTTATTTTCAATTGCTTGCATATACTTATAGGACCCAAATCCACTACACAAATCTAGATTTGATACTATCTACCCACTGATGGTATATAAATAGATTTAAAGATTCTTCATTTGATACATTTGCCCATTTTGGGGAATACCATACACAATTTGGATTTCTAGGTTACATATTTCTAAACTCTATATCATAGATTTAGCATTTTTATAGATCGATTACACTACTCATATTTTTGGCTGATTAATACTACTGTAGACTCATTTTATGTACATATTCACATTTATACAAATTTATACTACATGTTCATGCTTACTTTCACTTCTAGTTTTACTAGTTTACACTTGATTGTGCCTCTATGCCTATATATCTATTTAAGGGCATTTGAATATGCCATTATTCTATGGCTCTTTACCACTTCCTTTCATTCTATGTATGATTTGGACATATGCCCATGTCTATGTGTGTGATTTATGATTGTGTATGTGGATATTTGAACATGTCCTTCCATGTGTATCTAAGCCTATTTTATTTATTTTTGTATATGTGAACATTTTAACATGTCCTTATATGTATTGATTTATTAAATTTAATGACATGTGCCCATGTCCCTTGTATTTTGGCCCCTTGGCCTACTCTATGTGTCTCTTATGTGTTGTATGTATGATTTCATCTATGCATCATATCTATGACACTTGTATATTTCTTGTTACAAACTAGTTTTAGATGCCATGAGGGACTTCATGCATCTCCCCTTCCTCCCTGGGTGTCATGATGGACATCATGCCCTATTCCCCTATGTAGTTACTCATATTATTACTCATATTTTTTGTTAATACACATTCTTACATCGTTATATCTATCTTAACATCCTTGTGAATGATATATTTATCATACATTATAAACTTATGGTCATGTTATATCACATTATGATGTCATGGGTACACATTATATTGGTTTATTATGTAGATATCATATAAGCTTAGGCTAACATATATCATGTAGATATTTTTATTTCAAGGATAGTTATTTCACATGTTTGACAACTCCCCTCAAAATAGGGTGTATTCATAGAGGTTTTTCATAGAGATTAGGTCATCTGAATACACTCAAAGTATAGTTTCCAACACACAGGTACAAAATATAGATGTCAATTTTTAGAAAAACAAAATGAGAAATAATTAGATAGAGATTAGACTTAGTTGGTAGAAAAATAATAAGACACTAATGCCAAAAGTGGGCACTAACACCACAGTGCTACTATCCAAGATATGAAACTATTATCTAATGGCCCTAAAAGCAGGAAATTTATATTTTATAGAAAGTCACAATAGTTAGAGTCTAATTTTTCATAGATTCAGTTATAGATTACCAGTGTTTGCTTAATTTTACTTAGTTTTAAACAAAATCATACCAGTTTTATCAAATTGGGGGCATCATGCACAACATGAAAACTCCCATTTTAGTTTTATATACTTAGAAATATATTATTAAAACTTAGTCTATAATCCATATGCTTAGATATTAGGTTTGGGGGCATGTGCATGAAATATTATTTTTATTTGCTCACCTATGCACCAATTGACCACATAGAATGGATAACTCCATGTCATTCTCTATGTTCTTAATCTAGACACCATTTGCATTGAATTATACTAGATTTGATTCCTTAATCCATTAACAATGGTTATGATTACCACACAGTCCTTGAGTTACATACCCAAATTCTTAAGGAGGCCCTTAGGCTGATTTTCATTCCATAGTTCCCAAGTGGTCGTAGAGACATTATATATAGTTTTAGTTTTAAATTATATAAATTAAATTACATTATGTAATATAATTAAAGATTCATCTACTAAACATGGGTAGGAAATTATGGATTCATAGTCTACTTTAGTTCTTGAGCCACCTACATAATAGGGTTGGACAAGAAATCAATCTAATCCAAGTTATTCACAAGTCATGATCTACCAAATAGTGGTTGGAAATGATGGAGTCAAAATAAGATAGAGTTATTGATCCACCTAAACTTGGGGATTGAACAAGACATAAACTCATTCCAAGTTATTTACTAATTTTATCTCTATCTACACTGGCACACACAAGATACCACTAGGTTTATGCATTGGTTTATGTACCTAGTGATGTGTATTCATTCATTTCCTCTTTTTTTATCTCTTTACTTAGTTTTATCTTTGATTTTTATATGAATTAAGTAAATATTGACCTATGTAGGTTTCATTTGTAGGACATGTAAAGGAGCATGCTTCACAAACATATATCCAAATTCATGGACTTGGATTCACATGTAAGTACAGGTATGCTTCTTTTTCCTTTATCCTAGTCATTTCAATTTGATACATTTATATAATAAATGGGGGGGAATGTAATCATATAAAAATTAAACTTGAGTATTAAGAGTGTTACTTAAGACCACCCATTCCTAGCTTATCCCTAGAGCTATCTCAGGGATTATTTAGACAATTATCCAAATTTTGTGTGGGCCACACAGATCCCTAGACATCTCAAAATTAGCCCTAGACCCTTCTTAAGATACCCAAACCCCTAGTTCCTCAATTTTTGCCACTAGACTAGTTCCATAAGTTAAAAATGGCACCACAATGCTATTTTCCTATTTGGATGTTATTGTCCTTTTCCCTATTTTGAGTTCAAATAGATATATTTTCAATTCCTAAAGTACCCAAGGTTAGCCTATAATTATTTTGAACCATGCACAAGCACTAGATTAATATATATGCATGAATTTTAACCATTTATCAACTATATGGAAATGAGATGTAAATACACAAAAATAATCTCAAAACAAGTTTTGCATAATAAAGGTTATCAATCTCTATTATGCCCTACTTTTTATATAGTCATCTATGACCTTTCTAATCTCAAAATACTCATATTTTAAGTCTCAATAATCACTCAAAATACTCAATTTAACATTCATACTAGCTTCACTTGCACTTTCACCATAACTTAAGTTGGGATAACTAAATTATGCATGATCCCTCCTTGGAGTATTGGTATATAGGCAACTCTCATCACAACGAGGTGTTGAGGATGTCCAACCTACCCAAATAACACCACATGGTTATTAATTTTTCCAATTTAAATTTTTTAATCACATGGAGGTATAGGGTTTGCATAAAAAATTAGTTGCAATAGGTCATAGATAGTAAATAAAAGTTTTTCCACATAGGGATAGGCTTGGCAAACTCAGACACATGTGATCCTAGAAGCTCAAAATAGTTCTTACATACAAGATAGTAGTGCCATAATGTTGTTGTATATGGTATGGACCTATTGTAAAAGACAGGTTTTGACATTTATATCCTATTTATGACACTCATACTATCTCTTGTGCCAATTTTTAGCCTTTGGATCCCTCATCTTAGTCAGTTTCTATCTAAGTATTCATTTGTCTCCATTACTATTATTAGAAATATTAGTGTAGCTCAATTATTTCATAATTATTTTTTGTATTTATTAAATATTTTATACCCTGATTTATTTTACTTAGACCCTTTAACAACCTAGGGCTTACACTCTATAACCCTAAAAATTTAAAATAATTACTCTTTGTGTAACTTATCATACCACCAACATGTAGAATTTAAAGATCAACCTATAAATATTATTGTTGGAAGAAGTTACTGAGAGGGGGGGGAGGGGGGGTGAATTAGTAGATAAAAATTAACATTAAATTCCAAAACCAATCCATCATACATCAACTTGATAAAACAATATAAACATGAAAAAACATACATCTAAAGCATGAACAAAAACATGCATCATATGAACACATCATCTATGTAGGAAACCCTCATGGGGAATAAAACCCAATAAAAATTAAAATATGGAATAAATTCATATAAATAAAATACTCAAGATTTAGACCAACACCAATTAATCAAGGATCACCTACCCCTCAATTTAGTCAAGCACCTACTTGACTTTTAGCTAGTTCCAACTAGCAAGGAGGCTACAACCCCCTAAGAAAAAAATAACTAACTCAAATACATATGATATTATCCAAACCTTTGATATAATTTCAAACACACCTGATGATTTAATCCTCTTGATTTAATTTTTCACCCATCAATCTCTCTCAAATAGCCTCTAGGGCTTTCTTGCTCAAACTGCCTCTTCTAGGCTTATTAGGTCTAATGACCTATGTGTTCACCTCCATCACCTTGATAAAATAATATTGTCTGATATTATTCACTCTTTTATGGTCCTAAATTAATTTTACCTTATATTTCAAAGGTTCTCACCTTCACTTTTATCCACACATCCACAAAAACCTCAAATAGGCCAATTAGGCCTAGTATTTATACCATTCTCTTAGTCTAACCCATCTTGGTCAACCAAAATTATTTTAACACTTGAAAAAAACTTAAAATATGTTCATAAAAATGTTACATGTTATAAAAATATTCTTCATAGGTTTTTCATTATCTCATTATCCCCAAACCATCATTAGGCCTTAGTGAGACCTAAAACAATTAGGCCTACTCACCCACATGTTACAACTTGGACTCCTTGGTCCACCTTCATCCTCTATAAATGATTTAAACACATTAAAATTATCACCAATATATCCTTTATCATTCCCAAAAAAATTCATGCCACCTAGACCTAAATCTCACACCTTGAACCCAGCAATTAGGTCTCCTTACTCTTTAGGTTTCATACACAGAAAACACAATCTTAAACTTTTAAAGTATACTATCAATATTATTAAATAAAAACATGAAAAAATAATATGGATGGAAATTAAAATATATTTTAAACACCTCAATGTTACTTAGACACTCCAACACAGACCAACAGATCTCAAACTACCTTTGTCAAGATCACCACTTAGACTTGTCATATACAGTCAAAATATATTCAAACCATTTTGAATCTTCATAACTGATCAGGTACATACCTTGAAATTTAATACCTTCTCATAATTATTTTTGAATTATATAATAACATCAAAATTATTGGATGCTCTAACATTACTCAATCAACATCAAACTTACTCCTTTAAAATGACCACTCAGACTACCTGTAGCTTCCAATAGTACATTCATGTAGATGTTATTATCTAGCATAAGAAATAACACTTTAATAACATATAATAAAAATTAATATATTCTATTTGATCTCTATATCACTCTCAATTAGATATTTCTCTTTATCTAGTAGAATCCATTGGTCTAATAGACCAATTCCTTATATCACTATCTCGCAGCCTTCACTACTCAAATAAACTACTATGAAAGCACTATTTCACCTATGTTTAATAATAATAACCACAATAAGAAAAATTTAAAATAGGTAATAGGTCTCAAAAAATACCCCAAGTCATTTTATTCATTTTTACTCACCTGAAGCACTTCCTTAAACACATATTCACTCTACATAGATATTGTTCACTATTTTCACCTTTTGTATTCTAGTGACTACTAGATTTGAATTAAAAAAATGATTTAAATATCATATAAATAATTCATATATTACTTCATGTAATTTTATAAAAATTATTTATATTTAACCTCCATTCACTTTCAAGCATTGACTCAGTCAACCCTTCTTGTAGCATAAATTTCTATAGAAACAAGCTTCTTTATGTACCTTTTATTCACTGACCTGACACACCAATAAAATTTATAGGTGCCTATAAGAGTCATAAACACCTTAAAATAGTCAAAAAATTCATTATGGGCCATATAAAACATGTTTTCTCCAATTGGGTCAACATAAGGGTTTAAAGAAGGGTTTTGACTAGTTTACATTCTTAACTAATGTTCATAAAGATATATCCCTCAATCCAATAAAAAATACTTAGAAATAATTCTTAGGTCCATGTGACACCTCTCCCAAAATTCTAAGGTCATCATGAAAACTTTAAATGTGTCAATGAGTAACTAAACTTTCTTTTTGAGTTAGGAATTCTTCATCCTGCATGCACAATTATCCTTCCACCATTGTTTCTTGTTATCTCTTCCTCTTTAGCACTTTAAACATTGTCAACACCTTTAAAATAAACTATAAAACCTCATTCCATTCTTATATGTGCTCTACCATCTTGTAATATCACCTTGACTCTCCAATTGGACCTCACTAGGTCACTATGCACACCAAGTCTAAGACTACAAGTCAAACTTGGATAAATAAAACACTAGGATCCTTATTTTACTAATCTCAACTCATCATTAACATTTCATATGTACTCATTCCATGATATATATCTACCCTTCATTTTATCCTTAGTCTCAACAAGCTCAACATACTAGGCTATAGAGCTTGTGCCTTTACACAAGTATACTAATCATATACCAACACACTATTCACATACTTGCCTTCTCTTCTTTGACCATGAAAAAACCAAATAATGATAGATAAAACATGATAATCCTAAAAAAAATATTACCTTATCTCATATGCATCCTTTTGGTTATCATTTATACACCCTATACACTCAACCTTGCACACTTGAGATAAAATGGAAAGCAATGACGGAAAACCCGATAGTATGTCATTATAGCTAGGGAAGGGTTTGGCATCAAGATTAGACTAAATGAAAAACATGGATGAGAGGCACCTATAAAAGGTATGGTCAGCTCCCTACTACTTTTGGCTTTACCTAAACCAAGGTGATAGGACTTATGGAGTAGCTTGCTCACATGTAAAGATTCTATAATTCAACCTCTATGGGGATTTTTTTCTCTAGGAACAAATATGACTAGAGAACAACCAATATTTCACACTTCACTCGTGAAGGCTTGTCACATGAAATTCAAAAATAATCTGAGTCATATACAAGATACTAAAGGTAGATGAGGAAGTGACTACAATATTCATTCTATGAAATATTCAACAATAGGTGTCAATGGAAAACTACAGCACTATGCTTCAAAACACAAAACATAGACACATGTTTAGGTATACAATATTTATCCATATATAGTAAAATAAAACTTATATTATGCAAAGGGTGTATTATTTTTAGGGTAGGATAGGATCAGACAAGTTAGATGATTAAAAATTGAAGGATGTCATGATGGTGGCTTCCAAATAGTAGGGTGTCTTGCAGTATTGCATGATAGTATTCCTCAACAAAGATTTAGAAAAAAACTTTAAAGGAAAGATAATCGTAAATACCAAATGATTCTTGAGAGACTAGAACATACATTAAAACTAATATTTCAAATTCTTTTCCCTATCAAATACATAAACCTAGGGTTCCCTAACAAGTTATTCAACAACCTATCCTGAAGTATTGCAAAAAGATTTTATAATCTAAATATATGCTTAAAATGACAACCAATATTGATAATAAAACCAAATGTTTAATAAAAAAAATATTGCAAAACATGTCACTGCACTTCATCTATAAGAAATAATAAAGAATCACAAGCATTTTCATAAACTTAAAAATAAACATTACACACATCAATATTTCAAAATGATGCCATGGGGACAAGCATAGTGAGATTGATCTTTTGACAAGGGAGACATAAACATGCTCTCAAAGATTGATAATGGTTATACATCTGAAACCACCTTAGTAAGGGAGATAAAATTTACACACAACAATCTATCCTATAAAATTTTCTACAGAACCTAGACTCAGAGAAAATGGACACCTAAAATAGTGACCAACAATAACCAATGTAATGGCTAACCAACCACCTGAATAGAGGAAAATCCCTCTATTAATACATTTTCAAATATGGAACTATGGGTCACAACTTGCAAAATTTTGTAACAAACATTAAAATAGAGGGATTTCCATGAGTGTGAAATTGTAGGCTTAGGTTAAAAATTCATGGAAAAACTTGGACAAGGACAAAAATTTAAAAGACTTAGGTTACTTTCAACTTTTTACCTTTTGGCTCCAACTTATTTTTCACATTTTGCATTTTGCAAATTTTTCTTTTACACATATGGCCTTTAAGGGATTCTTTCATATTTTTTAATGCAAAAATACATTAGTTTTAACTTTTTATTTACTTGGGTAAATCCTAGTCCCTCTCACAAATTTACCATTTACAAATTGCCAAGTTGTTGTTAGTGGTGGAAGCCTTCACTAACTGTATTACACATGGTCCTTAAATGTGTTGTGCATACCTATGTAGAATCACCATGTCACTAAGTTCACCAATATCTTTGATTTAGACTAGCCTCAATGTCACTTATCTCCATATGTGGTTGAATTTCATTGAAATGTCCATGATCATCCTGCACCATCAGATCTACTCACCCAAGCAAACACATACCATATATCTATATCTAGCTCATTATGGTTGTGACACATGCCACTACCATGTTCAACCTAGACCCTTTAAAAAGTTCATCTTGGTTCTCACTATAGGATCTATGTGTATAGATCGATATAGACTATCGATCTTAATCTAAAATACTAAGAGCTATTAGTTGATAGCTATCTTTGGCCTTAAGGTCAGTCCATTTGGTAGTCCTGAGGGCTCTCTACATCCTACTCTATTAGTTATGTCAAGCTAATGCACATTTTCTAAGTGGTGGTCCCATGTTCATTTTAGGCTTTATTAAAAATTCTTAACTTCATATGTGATATAGATCGGATTGTGTACACTTGAACACATACCATCAATTTTTTGGGAATGTTCTCAAAATTTATCTTGTGACCATGTACTGACTTTTCAAATATGCCCTTGTGTTAGATATTTTCATTTGATAAGACATGCATCATTAGATTATAATCTATAGTCATATAAAATGTGAAATTTAATTAATTGAGTATGGCTAAAGACACCCAATCCATAGGTCCTCCTACTTGCTTACATAACCCTTTTAGGCTCTTCTTTCACTAATTCCCAATCATCCATAGCATTCCAAACATAACCCTTTTAGATCCAGGTAACTCTCTTAGGACTAGATCCTCCCCCCTAGGTCTCATTCCATCTAGATAATAACACCCAAATTAGATAGAAGCACTGAAACTTAGGGTGTCCAATTTTTAGTGTTGTTATCCAAATGCAAAATAGATTATAATGATCATTTTCTCTTGGATACTTATCCTAATTCATGTCAGCCTAATGTGAATTCATTTAACCTAATATCATTAAATACCTTATAAAATTCCATTTAAAGTCCATTTAGAAGGGTTGGCACTCATTTACAAGAGAGAAGTAAGAATACTAGAAAGATCACTCAAGCACTTATCGCTATTCTCTACATACATCCATCCAACAATATGTCAAGCTTATTCAAACCCTCATACTAGTCCCTAATCATTCCAAGTACACCTAGTTTCACATTTACTTGAATTTTCATCACACTATTACACCAATCACTTTAATGGGAGAACTACATATAGATTTATCCCTCCTTAGAGTATTGGTATGTAGGTAACATGCCCACACATGAGGTGTGAAGTGCATCCAGTGTATCCTTTACACACTAAACCATCTTACCTATTAACCAAAGTTTTATTTAATTGCATAGAAGACACAATCATACAAATAATTAGCTAGACAAGGAGTCACATTGATAGTGAGGATTTGATATTTGGTACACAGGCTCATACAGATGCTACAAATAAAACCTAGAAAAATCATATCTTTGTGAGTAGTTTTGATAATAGTAGCAAGACCAGGAATACAACATCAAACAATAGGATGTCCTATTTTTAGTGGTCCTATCCAATCAAGAAACAATCACTAGATCTTAGTTTACGATAGTGTCCTAGTCCTATTCCTCTAGTATCAAACTCTGTCTCAACTGTAATAACTTAGAATAATCTAAGTTATATTTTCTCTCACTTATTACTATTTCAGGAAAGGAAAAAATACTATTTGTTTATATAAAATTAGTGGATTAATTATTGAATGTTTTTTTATTGATTTTATCTACTCAGATCTATTTATTATTTAGAAATTAAACTTATAATTTCCCAAAAATAATAAAACATTTGGTGAACCTGACTTCAAATTTGGTATAAAAACCCTAAAAACCCTAGTGTAAATTCCTAGCTAATTTTTCACATTAATTTATTTTTTTTATTTAATATTAAAATCATAAATTTCTCTTAAATTTGTAAATTTTGCAGCAAATTTTAAAATAAATTTATTTTAAACCCTAGTTGCATCAACTATCTCTTAGTAATTTTCCAATCATTTTCTAATTTTTTAGTTGCATATTAAAATTTTAAAAAATCACTTCAAATTTAAAAAATTCATAGTAATTTTAAAATATTTATTTTTCTCAAAACCCTAGTTGCATCTACTAGGTCCCATTAAATCAATCATTTTCCCATAAAATTTTGAATTTTATCTTGCATACTTAGCTCAAAAATTCAATTTCAATTTAAAAAATTCATAGTATTTTGTAAAAATATTTTTAAAAATCCCTAATTGCATGCACTAGCTCCTTTTTTTTCTCCTTGAGGTATCACCTTACATGTTTGGGAGCTCTGTATCTTTTTTTATGCATATTTAAGTTCCTTGTTTAGATTATATCAATTTAATATTTTCTACTATTATCCAAGTTATTTTCCTTATGCCACCTAAGTTACTTTCATATCTTCCTTCAAGATGAAGTGTAAGATTTAGTGGCAATCCTCCTGAATTCACCTAGATTCCTTCAACTTGACCATATACTATGCATAAACAACTAGTTCAGACTCCAGTTATAGATTCTACACATCCAAATTACACCAATTTTAATTATAATGATTCAAACAATGACCAATATGAGAATACCACTAATGATGTACACACTAATGCTTATGTTCCACCACATTGGACTATTGATTCACTTCCATCCATTGTTGCTAATGAAGTTGTACTCATCAAATATTTTATTCTCCAAAATTTTAGAGAAAGACTTAAGGAATAGCCTAAATATCATACACTAATTTTTAATCTTTCATGGAAATAGAAAAGTCTAAACAAGTTGAGTTTTCCATCCCTATAGAGTAACCAGTTGAGAATGACACTACGGGGGCAACTATGTCTCAACAACCCCCTATAGCATCCCAACCTACCTCTATGACACTAGTTACAACTAGTACATCCCTCTCTCCTAATGTGGTATCCCTTGTGTAAGAGATAAGATCTCTTCAATCCAAGGTGCTAAATCTTGAGCAATGTACCACTAGACCTATGAAATATTTGGATTCTTTTGCTCTTTTGCACACACCATTAGCTCATCACATTGCTTATACACCCTTGTCACAAGGTTTTGTTCAACCTAAGCTTACTCTTTATGATGGAAAGGGTGATCTAAATACATATTTGATATTTTTTAATGCAACAGGCTTGGAGTATATACCAAATGACTTCTACTTACCAAGTTATTTCCACAAATTTTAAATGATTATGGTTTACAATGGTTCTATAGTCTACTAAATCAGTCAGTCAAAGCATTTAATCCTTTAGCTGACATGTTCATAGCAAATTTTAGTATCAACATTGGCTATAAGGTTTCTTATGCATAAATAACATAATAGAAATAGAAATCAAATGAGCATCTCATAGACTATGTGCTTTGATATAAGACCATCTTGGCTAAGATGACTAGCCCTATGGAAGATTAGGAGTTATAGGATCTATTTAAATAGAACATTCTACAATCATTGCATGAATCTATTATGTTTAAAATATTCTTTTATTTCACTAAATTATGTTATATACTAAAGGAAAGAGAAGTAAAATTCATTTCAATGGGTAAACTCAAGTATACAAGAATTCCACACATAACAAAAAAGAGTAATAAAAAAATCCCATACAAGGTCAAAGTTAATGATAAAAAGAATTAGAATCAATGAATAGTCAATGTGACTTCACAACCCCCTTAGTATGTGGTTTTATCAGTACCTCCTCAGTGTGCATTTACCAATCTACTAGTTTATCTAGCCAAAGTTTTACAATAGTTATTGGAATGCAATGTCATCACCCTCCCTCCTATTCAAGAAGTTGACCCAACAAAGCCTCTTCCATGGGGTTATGATCAGTAGGTATTTTGCAATTTTCATAGGGCACTAAGCCACACTACAAATAGATGCATTAGTTTGAGACATAAGATAAAAGACTTAATAGATAACAACCTACTTGATCTTGGCACTTTAGTTGAGCCTCCATAGGCTAAGCCAACACAAGATAAAGATTTGAAAATCTTCTCAAATCCACTCCCATACCATTATAATCAAGAGAAAAGAGACACATCAGGTGTTCACCACACATACCATGCACATCCTTCACCAGTTACATACCAAACACCTTCATTTAAATCACATCCTTTATACGATATGATGGGTATGTGTGAGTCCAAGGTTCCAACTAGACATTTGATATCCTTCTTATATTAGGAGATTATTGAGGATAATTCAGATTATAATGTACTCTTTATTAGAGCACATATTCATAATCAACCCATTCACAATATTCTCATTGATAATGGTTTCAGTATCAACATGTGTACCATTACATTATTATAGCATTTGGGATATTTAGAGAAGGATATCACTCTGGAAAATGTACTTATCAATGGATTCAATGGGCACATACAAAGTTCATTGGGTGAGATTGAATTTACTTTACAGACTAGTCCAATACATGTGACCACACATTTCACTATAGTTCCTAGTGCAGGGGTTTTTTATATGTTACTTGGTCACCCATGGATTCAAAAAATTAAAGTATTACCATCTACAATTCATAGTGTGTGAAATTCATTCACACTAATTAGGTTATTACATTTCATGGAGTTCCATATGAGTTACCACTCCCCACTTCAAAACCATCTCTTTTGCAGTCACTAGTTCTAGCTTCTACACCAATTTTAGTTTCCCCACTAGTTATATTTCTTCCCCTAGTATAGATTCAAACATAGTTGAGGCATTCATCACCAATACAAAGGATTCATACACCTCCACCACTTCAAGACTCTAGATAAATTCTAGCTATAGTATTCACACCTAGAGCAGTGTCATTGAGATCTCATGCAACTACACATAGAACACATATTCATAGAGCTTCTCCTAATTATAGATGGGTCCCTAAAAGCCCTACACTTGCATCCACTTCTCAGATTTATAGAGGGACCCTGCACTTAGTTTTTACTTCAAATATTCTAAAACATCTACAATGCATATAACTTGTAGAATCACAATCTCAACCTTTCCATCATGCTTCACAATCATGCTTGATACCTTTGTTAAATATAGGATATCATAAAAGGGAGTCTCACCCAAGAATTATTGGTTAGTATCATTTCTTCTCAGTCTTTCTTGTTTATAGTTTAAAATATCAAAATCTAAAAACATTAAAATATATCCAAAAACACAAAAACATTATGATTTTATGCATCATCCATGCCTTATATTTCTAATACTATGCTAGGATTTACATTTACTATTTCATGCTATTATTTGTCAATTTATCTACATTACCATGCTTCACTTGATCTTCATTGAGTGTGTGTAGTGACATCCAAATCCTTGACTACTTCACTCTACCCATCGAGGGGGCATCCTAATTTCACATTTGAGACATACATTAATATACATACCCACTAGGAGCATCTTCTACATGACTACACCATCCAAGTTATGTCATTCCTACACTACACACTCTAAATTATCATGTGGTTGTACATTACTTACTAGATTACATAGATTACTATATCAACATTTCACTAGTATTTAGTACTTGTATATCTCTTTAGCATATACTTAGTTTTGTACTAACATGTATTACATACTTTAACTCTTTCTTTGATTAGTTAGATGTGATTCTATCTTTCCAGTTATTACATGTTTTCCCTTCTTGCTTAACATAGGTTGTTGGATTGCATTTCTAGTTCCTACTTGTCTCCTGTGTCCACTTTAAGAAATTTACCAATGTCTTTTGATTCTATTCATGTGTGTGTTCCTTTAAAAAATTTCCAGTGTCTCTTGATTGTAATCTTGCATGTGCCTATGGACCTTGTGCTAATTTTGTTTATTTCAATTATATGTGTATGTGGCATTTGAACATGCCTTGTATGCTTGTTTTCTACTTTGGGTGACATGTGCCCATGTCCCTTGTTTGCTTGGCCACTCTTGTATGCTTCTTGATTATCACTCCATGATATTTTTTCTTGATTTTTATTTATTGTGGAAATGCCATGATCCATATCATGGATTTTCCTTCCTTTCTTGGATGTCATGATGGACATCATGTTCCATCCCTCCTTGATGATAACTAACAACTAACAATTAATACTTTTGATTCTAGTTCAATACATTACACATGCTTTCATATTGTTATATCTATCTAGGAATACCCCTATTGATCTAACAATCTCTCAATACAAATATTGTTATATCTCAAGATATCTTGTTGATTATCATTGCTATATCATGTATGTTTCTAGCTTAACACACTTGTAGGGCTTATTCTGAGGGTAGTCATTATAGGGTACTTAATTCCTACCCTCAAAATAGGGGTAAAAAAATATGAGTTTTATCATAGAGATCAGAGCTCCTAATTTTCAAAACATTATTTTTTAAAACACTCATAACAAAATTCAAACATCAGACTAGGTAGAATAGACCAGGCAGAAAATAGAGAATCTAAAATAGTCATCAGATTTGGCCTTGGACACTAGCACCAAAGTTG
The DNA here is from genome assembly GCA_037957365.1 of Torreya grandis. NCBI lineage: Eukaryota > Viridiplantae > Streptophyta > Pinopsida > Cupressales > Taxaceae > Torreya > Torreya grandis. Next base: position 6,500,869 of record JARHVA010000037.1, read on the forward strand.
GACTATAGAACCAAATAGTAGGGTGTCTTATTTTTATGCTCCTATCTAGACAAAAAAATCATTTTTTTTAGAAATTGATAGAAAGGTGAGTTCAATCATAGGTTTATCAGTACAACATAGTCTATATTTAATATGTTTTAGTACAGTTTTTACTTAGAGAATCTAGATATAAGGGGCATCATGAATGATATGATGACTCTCACTTATATTTTTAGATTATGTAGTTGATATAAATTCCATATCAAAATCCATGTTCTAGACACCAGTTATTGAGGGCAATGTGTGTGGCACATTGGTCTTCCCTTTTTTTTGAGTTTAGTGTATCTTCTAGGCATTTCTCAGCAGTTGCATGCCTTACTCCATCTAAAAGTGGTTGGAATCATTTTTCAAGTTTTTCTTTCATACAAGCTTAACTTCCTAAGTAATCAAGTTCCTAATTTGGCTTCCATAAAATCCTATTCCACTAGTTTTGGAGTGGTTCTCATACAAGCCTAGTCTCCATATTTTTGAAATGGCCAAGTTTATAGCATACATTCAACTATTTATGTGAACATTATCAAATTATAGTACATTCATGGGCTTCAAGATCCATTTAATAAATTCCATACTGATATCACTTCATAGCTTCACTTCACAGGGTAAAGATGGAGCCAAAGATCTAGCTAGCCTTTATATTCTTGAGCCACCTATTTAGAGGAATTATACACATAGTCCAAACTTTGATTGACACATGCATGATTAATTAGCTTCACTTAGTAGGAAATGATGGATCTAAAGGGATTAATTTTTCATTCTTGAGCCACTTTTCAAGGAATTGAGCACTCAGCTCTATTTGTGATATAACTTTTGGTACAACACACACCTAGCACAATATAGCATCATAATAGGTTTTGTATTAGTTTTCCTACTTAATGAAGTGTATTCATTCATTTATCTTCCTCTCTCTCTTACCTAACTTTTGTACATTATTATTTTAGATATAATATATCTTGTAAGAACTGATCTAAACTATATTTTTTTATTGTAGATTCACACTTCACATCGTGCTCTCTCTATGCACATCCAGTATCACACAGCTTCGTGAGCTTCATCTTCATAGGTAAGTTTAGGTATGCTTTTTATTTTTATTTTATCATAGATTTTCACTTTTTTCATTATTAAAATAAAGAGGGGGGGGAAATTTGGTCATATAAAATGCAAAATTTGGTTACTTGAGTATGACTAATGACACACAATACATAAGTCCTCCTACTTACTTGCACAACCCTTTTAAGCTCTTCTTTCACTGATTCCCAATCATCCACAACCTTCCAAACTTAACCATTTTAGACCCAAGTAGCTCTCTTAGGCCTAGATCCATCCCCTTAGGTCTCATTCCCTCTAAACAATAGCACCCAAGTTGGATAGGATTACGAAAACCCATGGTGTCTAGTTTTTAGCACTGTTGTCCAAGAGCAAAATATGTTCTAACTGTCATTTTATCTTAGATCCTTATCCTCATTCATGTCAGCCTAATGCAACTTCATTTAACCCATGATCATTAAATCTCATATAAAATTCCATTCAAAGTCCATTTAGAAGGGTTGACACTCATTTACAAGAGAAAATCAAGAATACTAGTAAGATCACTCAAGCACTTATCCCTATTCTCTACATACAACCATCCAATAACATTTCAAGATTATTCAAACCCTCATACCAGTCTTTAATCATTCTATGTACACCTAGTTTCAAATTTACTTGCATTTTCACCACATTATTACATCAATCAATTCAATGGGAGAACTACATATAGTTTTATCCCTCCTCAAAGTATTGGTATATAGGTAGCATGCCCACACATAGGGTGTGAAGTATGTCCAACGTATCCCTTACATACTAACCCATTTTCCATATTTTATAAAGTTTCATTTAATTGCATATAAGACACAAGTACATGAATAATCAAATATATAAGGAGTTCCATTGATAGTAAGGATCTAAAATTTGGTACATAGGCTCACACATGCTATAAACAAAACCTATAAAAATCATATCTCTGTGAGTAGTTTAGACAACACCAACAAGACTAAGAATAAAAAGCTAAAATATAGTGTATCTTGTTTTAAATGGTCCTATCCAATCAAAAAATTAAATTTGGATCTTAGTTTGTGATAGTGTCACAATCATGTTCCTCTAGTATCAGACTTTGTCTCAACCTTAACAGCCCAGAATAAGCTAAGTTATATTATCTCTCACTTATTACTATTTTTAGGAAAGGAAAAAATAATATTTGTTTACACAAAATTAGTGGATTAATTATTGCAAATTATTTATTTATTTTATCTACTCAGATCCATTTATTATTTAGGAATTAAACATCTAATTTCCCAAAAATAATAAAACACAATCCATAAGATTTAGCATGATTTGTTTCTTTTAAATAGACTCCATTACTTTGAGTACCATCATGCCGCATGGAGGCACCTTATGCCTCTTGACCTTTTGACCTATTCCAATTGTCATCAAATATTTTACAAGGTTCCCATGATGGTGACACTTATCACCATCTCACTCATCTTAGGGATTTGTTTGAAAAATTGACCTTCTATGCACCGTTAATTAGGATATGTACGCTTCACCATGTAGCATCGATCATTGAGAACTTGATTAACTTTTAATCATGCCCTATGAGCTCAAAAATTATGAAATCTAATAAAATTCATTTAGATATTTTGGTCATTGGGATCTTTGTCTTTGTTATTTCTATCTTGCAATAACTTGGTCTTTCAGACTTTTTTCCAGGCCTTTTGTTCTACGACATTTCTTTGGGACTTTTGTTCTATAAAATTTATTTGAGATAATTTGTCTTCAGTATTCCATAGGGATAATTGTCTCAGATAAAATGTATGAGATATTTTCCTTGAAGAATTTGGACTTCACACTTTTACCAAGAGATTTGAACTTTATCAGCCCTTTTGTCATGGATAAAATGCCCATAAGAATTCAGCCTTTGAATTTTTGTCTTCATTGGGAAAATTATTTCAAACATTTTATCCAAAACAATTTCCTTGAGGAAATGTATCTCTACATTTTTTTTGAAGTAATTGGACTTAACATTTTGCCAAAATATTTGAACTTGATATTTTTGCTAAAGAAAATGACTTTAGTTGTGATTTTTGCCATAGACAAAATGCTTGAAGGAAAAGTACCCTTCAAAATTTTTTTTGTGGATCAAATGTCCAAAACAAATAAGACTTTGTCTTAAAACATATAATTTCTTCAAACTTTATGTGAATACTTTTCTCGACATAATGTAATTATTTTAGACTTTTGTGCAGGCAAAATGCTTGAAGGAAATAGACCTTCAAAAAAAATTCCATGAATAAAATGTCTGATGGAATTCCTTTATATTTTTTCTACAAACATTTTGGCTAAAACAAAATAAGCCTTTTCAATTTTTTGAAACTTCACAATTCTTTCAATCTTTTTTTCATGGATAATTTACCTGATGAAAATAAGTTTTTAGACTTTTTGTGTGAATAAAAATGTTGAAGACTTATTTCCTTCAGGTAAAATTTCTTGACAAAAAAAACCCCAAAAACCCTAAGGCTTTATATGCATTAAGTAAATAATAAATTAATACTTATCTAATTTTAACATGAACTTGACCATGGAGTAAACATTTGAAGACATAAATTAGGATAAAGACTTAGTAATCTATATTTGACTCAAGCTAGACTGAGACATTTTAACTTGACAAGGGCCCAATTAATTTAATGAAATTTTGGGTACTAACACTAGCTCTCATCCAAGGTTCCATACCCCCTATAGGTATGTAAAAAAACCCCAAAATTCAAGACCAGGTGCCAATCCATTGGGTCATGGAGTCAAGACTTAATAATTTTCTACAAACACTCATGAAAACAAGACAAAAAAAAATGGAAACTATACAAATAATGCCCAAAATAGAGGGGTGACAAAGTGAAGAAACAACAAAGGAAAAAACACTATACAATTATGTACATAGTTATAAGTTACGAACTCAATCAAAGAAGTGTTTCAGATGTCTACCATTGATTTGAAACTCTAGTATTTCACCATCCAAGTCTCTCAATAAAAAAGTATGCTCCACAATTTGATAGTCAATGGAATAGGGACCAATCTACAAGCTATCAAATTTGACATGGTTTCCTTTCTCCTCATGTCTATTATCCCAAAATAAAGCCAAATCACCTACTTGGAAGGTTCTTAGAGTGACATTCCTATCAAATATATTCTTTATATTCTCCTTGAACTTGAGGTGTCTTTTATGAGCTTGTCTTCAAATTTCATCAATCTCAATAATTTGGTTCATCCTTCTTTCATAGTGCTCGACTTGCTCATCATCCTCTAGTTGATGCATGGACTAATAAGTGGGAAACTACAAATCCATAAGAAAAACTACTTGAGATCCATAAACAAGCTCAAAAGGGATTTTGTTTGTATCTCTCTTGGGTATAACCTATCAACCCATAAAGCAAACTTTAGCTATTCACCCTACTTCTTGTTTTTTCTTCCAATGTTCTCCTAATGATTTTGAGCAAGTTCTTATTGCTAGATTCTGCTTGCCCATTCCCTTGAGGGTTGTAATTGGAATCATAGGTTAATTCAATCATATATTCTATGCATAATGCCACTAAATTTTTGTCTTTGAATCTCATGGAAATATTATCAATAACTTTGATGGGTACATTGAATCTACAAATAATCTGAATTAGTAAAAAAAAACCATAACCACCTAGTGTGTGGCCTTCTTTATAAGGACTGCTTCAACCCATTTTGTGAAGTAGTCAATTATAAATAGTACCCATCTATGTCCATCACATGAATTTATCTAATTAAATCCATTCACCATTTTTTGAATTGGCCTTCAATCATTAGAGGCTACAAGGGAAGCGAAGCTAAAGCTTTCATCATCCTAGAAAAACACTGACATTTCTCACACTTTCTAACTATCTGAGCAACATCTTCAAAAAATGATGGCCACCAATAAATAGCTCTCAAAATTTTATGAGAAGTAACCTTAGGCACAAAATGACCACCACATACTCCACTATGGAATTCTTCGATTAGGTTAGTAGTATATTCTTCCATCACACATCTTAGGAGAACCCCATCTAGATTCTTCCATGCTAGTCCATCTTTAGTTAAGAGGTATTTTTGGGAAATAAGCTTAATATTTCTTTGATTATTGTCTAATTTAAGGTGATAATTCATATTTTTTAAGTATTAAACAATATATCTATACCATGGAGATATGTTAAATTGACTCAAAGAATCATCAACATTAAAAACAATAATGTTTACCTCAACAACTTGAAAATTGGTCTCAGCCATAAGCTTAGCTAGACCCATCCCTCTTACTAACTTGGTGGTCTAAATATCCATGTCATACTCCTATAACTTGTTCACCCACCTACATCTCTTGTTGGATACTTTAGTTTTAGTCAAGAATGTCCCTCACCATGGTATGCGAGACATAAGAAACAATATTTGAACTTAGAATATAAATCTTGAACATTTTAACAACTTTTAAGAGAGTGAAGGTTTGTTTTTCCATGATGATATAGTTTAGTTCAGGACCTTGCATAGCTTTGTTAAATAAATCTATGGGTTTCCCATGACCTTCTTCATTATTTTGTAATAGAATAATAGTAATAGTGTTATATGATGTAAAAGAGAATATCTAGAATGATTTTTTTTAATTAGGGCTATCCAAGATAGGAGTATAATTTAAAGCTCCCTTGATGTCATTGAATGGTTGCATGGCCTTATTCTCCCATTTTATGGTCTGCTCCTTCTTCAGCATCAAAGTTTTAGGAAGAGTAGACTCTATAAAATTGGACACAAACCTCCTTACAAAGTTAATGTCCAAAGAAAGACTAAATTCCTTTCTTCAATGATGGGATATGCACTTTGTCAATGGATTTAACCCTTTTAGGGTCAATCATGACATCATCCTTGGATACTATATGTCCTAGAAACTTAGCCTTTTATACTCAAAAGTGGCACTTCTTTGGATTATGTGAAATGTTGAACTACCTACATTTAATCAACCCCTGATCTAGATGCTCCAAATGTTATTATCTAGTCTTTGAGCACATAGTAATGTCATCCTAATACATAGTAATGAGATTATTAATTATCCCTAAAAAATTGATGCTCATAGCTCACTAGAACATTACACTAGCATTCATCAACCTAAAAGGCATCCTCATATATACATATGTGCCCTAAGACATTGTGAACGTGGTCTTGAATCTCTCAAATTCCTTCACCAAAACCTAGTTGTATCATGAGAAACCATCTAATGTGAACATCTTTGATCTAGTAATACTTTAAAGTAGGTTCTCCATATTGGGTAGGTGATAATTATCCTTCAAATAAGCCTAGTTCAAAATATTGAAATCCACACATAAGTGGATATCATAATTATTCTTATGCATAGGGACTAAATTTTACACCCATGATGAATACCTAATGGGATGAATGATTCCACCATCCCTTAGCTTATTTAATTCATCCCACATCTTGGTGGCCAAGATGGGGTTAATGGGTCTTTATTTCTACCTTAAGGGTTTTCTATCAAGCTATAATGAGATGACATGCTACAACAAATCTTTATTATATGCTTTCAACTTAGAATAAGACCATGTTAAGAAATCATGATACTTCCTTAGTAGCTACATGTAAGCTTATTTCTTAGCTTCACTCAGGTGAGTACCCATCCAAACCTTTCATATATTCTCATGAGAACCCAAATTACACTCAAATATTTATTTTGAGATGAATGAGTCTCTTGATTTGATTTTATCAGTGCCATCAAAAGATGATTATAAACTTACCCTTCCCCTTGGGATCATGTTTGTCTTTAGCTAAATTATGTCCTTCCCAAACAAGGTTTCTTTCTTATCATAAACCTGAATCATGGATTCCATGTCTATGAGTTGATCATGGAACTTAGATTCATAATTTATAAACTTTTTGATTTGATCATCATCATCAAAAACCTGCTAATGATGAATGTTGTCTAGAACTGAAGTGCTGACAAGCACCTCCACTTGGTATTGAAAATGAGGGATCGTATTTGTAATATCAAATTGGGAACCTAACCCTACAATTTTTTCACCTTCTTAATTGAAAATTCTATCATGATAACAAATGTTGAATGCATCAAAAAATTCAATCAAATCCTAGACAACATTTTGATATTATTTCAACCTTTTATTTTTCTAGCACAAGCATTATGGATTCACTTAACCACTAGCTCAAAATCACCCTTAATAATCAAACTCTTAATTATATATGTTTAGGTGATTATTTAACCAATCAAGGGTGCCTCATACTCAGTATTATTGTTAATATACTCAAAGGACAACTAAAAATAAAACTTAAAACATTTACCACTAGGGGATTAGAAACAACCCTAAATCCATTTCTAAGATTGGAGTAAGCCCCATCAAAGCACATATTCCAAATTACACTTTCTTTGTTAGGTTTAACATCAAGAGTAATAGGTTATCACTAGTATTAATATTCCCAACAAAGTTTCCCAATTCAACATCTATGTACAATACTTCATTTAGAAGACAATTTGGATCTTCAATTACATGTAACATCTTTGGATCTCTATAAAGTTTAACCATCTTAACTTCTATCAAAATGGTGGCATAATATGAGTCCATATGTACACTTCCACCCATGATAGCAACCCATTTATGTGACAACATCATCTCCCACTTAGGTATGTAGTCTACAACTACCACATCCATGTTTGGATACTTATTAGGATGAACTACCAATTATAGAACTAATCCCTTAACTTATCCCATAATTAGTACCTCTTGTGACTCCATGGAATAAAATTTTCCAAAGCTTGATTTAATATTAACTTTGATATCATTTAGGATACCTAATGGCATCACATTACAATTATCTCTAGAGTTAAACATGTAGTTATGATCAATTAGACTATTGATCAATAGGGTTGTATAAAATGGATCCATATTCAACTAGCTTTCCACTAATGCAGTTTCCAAATAGACCTCTAGAGTAGGTTCAACAACCTCTTTTGATTTTTCATCACTTTTTAGGGGTGTTTGGGGTAACTCAGTTTCATTTATAGTTGACCTCTCATCAAATTATAAGTACTCAAGTTCCCTCTACCTATGTTCAAGTATTCTTAATATTTCAACAAGTGGTACAGTGATTTTTAGTTGGATCAACACTTGGGCCATATCACATATACTATACTGAGGAATAGATGTATTAGGTGGAAAGGTGACAACACCTTCAGATAGAATACATTAACTTAAGGTTTGAAGTGGAGTAGGTTGGGATCGATTTGAATCTTTAATAGTAGCCTTTAAAGATATATTTTTTTAAGCTTATTATCACCCTTAAGGATACTAGACAATATGGGTACCCTATTCTTGGTTGGAACACCTCTAGGCTTAGAAAATTGGGAAATGAGCATTGGTTTAGAAGAATTAAGGACTATTTTAGTTTTCTTAGCCTCCTTATTTTCATCCCCTACCTTTGGATATGTAGGGCTAGTGTTTTGAGGAGTAGTAGCTTGATATTTTCTTCTCAGGTGATACTCCTCTTGGGAAATTATTGCATTGATTATTAGTTGCCTATACTTAATTGATGGAATTCCCCCATCATATTTCTTAATCATCATAGAGTGTAATTAATCAAATTCATGAATGGTAAATTCATATAATTGTGCCATATTAACATCACAAGCAAATTTAGGAGTTGGGACACTTACTTTTTCAACTACACTCCAAAATTTATCAATAGTAGTATCACTTACCAATTCCATGGAAGTAGTCATCTCACTTCAACAATTTTGATAATTGAACATCAAAATCTCATCATAAGATGATGTAGACTTAATTTCATCTACATCTTCATCAATCAATTTAGTTGTATCAAATGGTGTGAACAGAAGCACTTGTCACATGAATCAATGTCAATGTTATAATTTACAACATTCACCTTAGCATTTAAAGGATCAAGCACTTGTTTTATATCCCCTCTATTATAGTTTCTATCTATTTTTTCTTCATGTGTAGGCCTCTTCCCTCTATCATTATCTCGATGGTGGAAATCAAGCCTTCTTTTTGCCTAATTCAAATTTGGATCCCTCTCTTTATTGGTAGACATATGAGGGATCCCATTTTCATCTCTAGCCAGCTTGTATTACATTTCTTAGACAATAGAGGCTAAATTTTTAATAGTTTCTTCAAGATTAGTTGTCTTAGTGGAATGTATATTTTTAGGATTGACCAACTTCACATTAGCTTTCTTATTCATTAGCTTTTCCATAGACTTTATGTTATTCTCAATTTGGATGGCCATATGGAATGTCAACCATAGATTAGTAGGAGCCTTGTCCCTCAAGTAGTACACAACCTTCTTGTTAAAGGCATCATAATACTTTTATCAAGCATGTTATATCACTAGGCTTGATATTTTCAAGAAACCACATAATGGTCTTGTTAAACTATGTATTGAAGTCTTACACACACTCATTAGGATTATTTTTTATGTTTTCAAATTTATCTAAAACAAACCTTGTGTCAATCTTAGCACTATATTGAATTCTAAAAATATTCTACATCTCTTCCCATGAATCAATGCATCCATTTGAAAGAGAGTTAAACCACTCATGAGCATATTCCTCTAGCATGTGCACAACTATCTTGATGCACACATCCTCATAATCTTTAATAATATTATGAAATTCCCTCAAGTACTGATCACCACTCATTGCATTATTCCCTTGGAACTTTAGAAGGCATTTCCTTACTTTTTTGTGACTTCATTAGGATAATCTATCGTTTCATAAAAATTAATAGGCTTGGATCTAGGAACATGAAATTTAGGATGATCATTCTCATTTTTGTCCATATGCCTCATGATTGGTTCAATAGTGGGTTTAGGAATAAATAGCAAATGGATATGAGCGGTGAATGACATGGACTTGGTGGGCCATACTTGGGAGGGGATTAAGCTTGTTGGGAAGGAGTTGGGTAATACAAAGGACTATAGGCTTTAGAATTATTATGAGATTTATTATAGTCCTTAATAAGGAGAAGGTCAACAAAGATTTTAATATTACTAGAATCTTGACAACCCTTAGTAACTAAACTTTGCCCTTAAACAATCCTCTATAATTTCCCCTTTCTCCTTGGATGAAAACTTAAAGGAGAGACAAGTCTCTTTGATGGTTCACCTCTGAAAGATGATCTTAATCCTTCCATCTTTAAAAACAAGAAAATACTCCAAGCTAAAAGTTAGTATAATAATATTCAGAATAGGCACTAATCTTTCTTGAAACTAGGTGATAAAATCAGAGTCACCACTAGAATCATAATTCTAGAATATACCAATTGAAAATTTTTTTGTGATACATGTTGAAAACATACTTTGCTAAAGTTAATGATGAGATAAAAAACAAAGACACTCAAATTTTTAAAATAATTTCAAAATGGAAAAAACACCTTCCAACATGAAATATTAATAGATTTTTGAAATAAATATAGTAGAAGTCAAATTGTCAAGCCTTAAAACTTCTTGGTACATCCCCAGTGGAGTGATGACACATTGAAAAGCCAAAGATATTCAAATATAGCACAAAAAGGTAGATAACTTGATAAATGATAATATCTCACTACAAGAGTCCTCTGCAACACAAGGGTCAACATTATTAGCTTCTCCCTAGTAATGGTGTTAGTTGAGTGTTGGCTCCTAGTTTTACACCTCATACACTCAACCTTGCATACTTGAGAGAAAATGGAAAGCAATGATGAAAAACTTGATAGTATGTAGTTATAGTCGAGGAAGGGTTTGGTATCAAGATTAGATCGAATGTAGAACTACAAAGGGTATGGTCAGCTCCTTACTACTTTTGGCTCTACCTAAAACAATGTGAGAAGACCTATGGGGTAGCTTTCTCACATGGAGAGATTATACAATTAAACCTCCATATGGATTTTTAGCACAAGGAATAGATATGACTAGGGAACAATCAAGTTTGAACACTTCACCCATAAAGGGTTGTCACATGAAATGCACAAATTCTCTAATTCATATACAAGCTACTAAAGGTAGATGAGGAAATAATTTCAATCTTAATTCTATGAAATATTTAACAATATGGTTCAAATGGAAAATTTCAACATTGTTCTTCAAAACATAAAATGTAGACACATGTTTAGGTATATAATATTTATGCATATATAGGAAAATAACACTTATAATATGCAAAAGGTGTATTATTTGCAGGGTAGGATAGGGTAGGATAAGCTAGATGATTAAAAAGTGGAAGATGGAATTTTGGTGGCTTCTAAACAATAGGTTGTATTGCAGTATTTCATGAAAATATTCTTTAGCAAATATGTAGAAAAACTTAACATTCAAGATAATGGTAAATACCAAATGATTCATGAGAGACTAGAACATACACTAAAACTAATATTTCAAATGGTTTGCCCTATCAAATCCATAAAACTAGGGTTTCCTAACAAGTTATTCAACAACCTATCTTAAAGTAATGTAGAAATATTTCATAATCTAAATCTATGCTCAAAATGACAACCAATAGTGAGCACAAATGCAAATGTTTGATCAATAATTCTTACAAAACATGTAGTTGCATGTCATCTATAGGAAACTAAAAAAAAGCACAAGAATTTTCATTAACTTGAAAATGAACATTACACACATTAATATTTCAAAATTCTACCATGGGGACAAGTATGGTGAGATTAATATTTTGATAAAGGAGACATAAACATGCTCTCAAAGCTTTCTAATGGCTATACAGATGCAACCACCTTATCAAGGGAGACAAAATATACACACAATAATTGATCTTAGACAAATTTCTATAGAACCTAGACTCAAAGAAAATAGATACCAATAACAACCAACACAATGTCAAACCAACCCCCTAAATAGAGGATAAACCCTTTATTTATACATTTCTAAATCTAGAACTATGGGTTGTAACTAATAAAATTGCAAAACAAACTTTCAAGTTTTCCAAGATGCTTCTATATGGAAAAACATTCCCTTTCCATGCTTGAAATATTCATCCATTTTCAATAAAAATCAATGTTCTAACTACCTTTACAAATAATGATGAAGATTTTCAAAAACATTTTGATTTCATTGCATGAGATGCCTTTCACACAAGTTAGAAAAGATAATATTCATGGTGGAGGGTTGAATAAACTTTGTCATTATGTGCAACTACCTAGGGATGCTCTCTACCACTTGCCTATATAGCTGAAAAATTCTAGTTAGATGCCCTCCCTCTCATGCATGCCATGGAACAACTTGATTTTTCTATGATTTCCTAGGAATATTCTAGATCCATGGCCCTCTAAATGATCTTCTCTAGAGTGGCCCACCTTGGATCTGTAAACCTGCTATTTCTCGCTCATGGAAAAACTTGGACAAGCATAAAAATGCAAAAGACTTTGGTTAATTTCAACATTTTACCTTTTGGATCCAACTTATTATTCACATTTTGAATTTTACAAATTTTCCTTTTGAACATCTAGCCTTTTAGGGCTTCATTCATATGCAAAAAAACATTAGTTTCAAATTTTGATTTAATTGGGTAAATCTTGGTCCTTCTAAAAAAAATTCATTTACAAATTTCCAAGCTACTATCAAAGGTATAATCCTTCACTAACTATATTGTATAGGGTCATTAAACATGTCATGTGATGCAGAGCTCATTCCATCAACCTGCACTTCTAATATCACTTGCTTACAAACTTGTCATTCCCTCTTTACCAATAGAACAAAAACTCAAATTCTTGATTATCAAAGTTTCCAAACATATAAAACATTCAAATACCTGATTTTAAATCATTTCAACCATTTCTGTCACTCATTATCTTGCATTTCACTCAATAGTCAGTTTATTGTCTTCAAAGTCTTCTATCCCTATTACAGTGCAAATCCCCTATTCTATTTTGTACATAATCTCATCAAGAAAAACTAAATAGGGGTTTTAATACCCTTTTCCATGTCATTGCTTCACATAAAAACTTAGGTTAGGTTCCTTTGTAGAGTCTTGTACTTATAGGCTTACCTGACACTCTAATTAGCCCTCCAAAAAGACAAACCTCCTTAGTTTTAGCAATATATAGTTAACCAATTAAAACTATTGACCTTTTTAGATACCATTTTTCCTCATTCATCTTAATCAATTATTTCTTACCCTACTTCTTTAGACAAATAGTTCACCATCTTCAAGGTAGCAAAATACTTCATCTTCAGTTGCATCTTCATTCTTCCATGCATCATCTTATTTTTCCCAATCATGTACTTTAATTTCCACTTGTTGATATGAATTCAACCATGACAAATCAATGTTAGATTGAAAATTTTGAGGCCCAATTTCCTCTCTTTGCTCTTCCATGGCCAGTTATGTTTCCATCTTATTCAACTACCTCTCCAAATGTTCCATCACTTACTAGTTTAATTTCTCTTACATTCTTTCTCTAAATTTGCACTTGAATCTTTTCTTGACCTTGATTCCACATTGAAAACTATACACATTCCTCATCTTTAATAACTCACTTTCCATCCTTGCCAATGCATCCTTCATTTATTTTATCTCTATCTCCATCTTGCTCTCACTGTGGCATTCAACTTTAACCCTATTTCTTACTTTTATTTCTACCTCTTCTTTCATCTTCATCTTGAGCACCTCACTTGGGTAAATACACTTCTTCTTATTATCCTCACTTAGACCACTTCCTTTTGTTCACACTTGGAACCCCTCACTCTTTCTATTTTAGAACTCACTGAGGACTTTCCACTACTTGTCCTTCACACTTGGACTATCTTCTCTTTCCTAAGATCTATTTATGAGCTTCTCTCTTCTTTGATCTTATTAATAGCTCTCTTGTTTCAAGGGATGGCACCACACGACTCACTTATTTTATTTTCTCACCTATCACATACCATCATTTATGCATTCAAACCAATAAATCAACCTTAAAATAGATCATACCTTAATTTATTATCTCAACTCTATCTTGAAACAAGACTCCTTCCAAACTATCTCCTTGATTGCTTACCTAAAATTTCATGAAACATGAAACATGCACTATAAAATGTGATTATTGTTCCCAAAGCATCTAGATGGATCTTATGCCAAATGATGTAGAGCTTATTTCACTTTCTTCTAACACTCTACCCTTTTCCTTCTTTGACATATTCATCCATAGTCCTTTAGCACAACATGAAACAATGATCATATGATTCCTCATAATTATTCCTAGTTCATGACACCTTAATTTTTCCTCTCATAGTCTATTTATACCTCTCATCTCATTCTATACCTTCCATAATGCATTATATAAATCCTATACAAATCTGCCCTACCTTTTCACCAATCCTTCTAGCCTTTTTTCTTAGAAATCTTATATGTATGGAATTGTATGGAGGTGTTTGGATAAAATATTCACTTATTTGAATACCCTATTTCAATATACAACTCAATATACTATCTTAAGTCCTAGCTAGGCTGATAAACCACTTTTCCAATTCAATCTAGGCCACTATTTTAGGCCTATTAGGTATATCTTGCACCCATCTGCACACAAGCTCTTCTAATAGTATAGACACATGCCAACTCACCAAAAAAAATCAAAAATATGTTGAGTTACATTTAAATCTATCTAATTACAAATTTTTGTAACATTTCATGGGTTGGAATATTTAAAATCCCAACTTCTTCGTTGAAACCCTAACTATAGGGTCAAATAGGGTTTTCAAACCTGTGAGCATATAACTTACCTCTGTAATTTTTCAATTGACTTTTATACAACTATAAACCTTTTTATATATCTATAATTACCCTCCACACCATTTAAAAACATTAAAACATAATATGAATGTCTCAATTCCCATTTTTAAACAAGTTTTATCATTTTTGGTATGCATAGTCATAAGCATATAATTTACAAGTATCTTATGGAAGGTTTTTATGCCCATTTAGGGTTTTCAAACTTAAGTTATGGTAAATATTATTCTACCCTATTTCTTTCTACCTTTAGGCTTAATATCCATGCCTAAAAATCAAACTCTACGTCATATTCATCACAGTCTTATACATCTATGGTTACACACATTCCAACATCAAATACATAGGGTTATAAGTCTTGTTACCAAATTATATATTAAAAATATATTAAAACCTTTTTAAATTCTTTATTACACCCAATAACACCATTTAAAAATAATATTGGTTTTTAAATAGTATTTCTCATTGTTAAACACATAGTGCATGAAATTTCTCCCACATAGCTAACAGGGTTTCTTTGTTGAACCCAATATGGAATTACTTGAAACAATAATGAGTTTAAACTTTCACTTACCAAACATAATATTCTTCACATTATCCTAAACAAGTCCTTTATCATTATCTTATGCCTTCTCACTATTCATAAACTTAGAACATACAAAATGTAGGAAAATAGGGTGTTGACACAATCAACAATGTTTATATAAAATATGATTTTTTTCATCCTCAGTCTAGAAATAAAAGTCTAGATATGTAAAGGATTTCAAGTACTCACTAGAATAAAATCTTAAAAACACCATTATTATTCAAATGAAGATTTTGTTCAATATAAAATGACTTAAATAGTACTATATTTATTTCATAGTAGACTTACAATCCTTCTCAATCTTGTCCACCTTATTTTACTCCTCATGCTTCTACTATGAACCACACTTCTCTATATCCTTTTTACATATGATCTAAAATCTCAAAAAAATACATACCTATTTCTTGATTCAATAAGCTTTTAACAACCTTAAACCCACGTAGGGTGGTGAACACCATGACTACCACCTCACAACCTCACCTAATATATGTACTCATAACTATCTTGAAAGACCTTTCATGAGACCTTAAAAGGCCTGTTATAACATTTTTATCATTACATATATTTTTCCACTCACCTAGACCATATAACCATCTTGAAAATTTAAAAATACCTTTTGGTAGGAAAACTAACTTTGAATTCAATTTAAAATTTTGACTCACAAAAATGAGTTTTACCAACTTGACACAACACTTTAAACACTTAACATCCTTATGCATTTAAAGTAGACTAATTTGACGATGCCCCTACATCATCATGCATGCCTATTTGGCATCACCATGTCACTCATTTCACCAATATATTTTCTTTACACTAACCTCAATGTCACTTGTCTCCATATGTGATTGAACTTCATTTAAATGTCCATGATCATCTTGCATTATTGGATCTACTCACTCGAGTAAACATCGACCATAGATCTATGTTTGGCTCATTGTGGTTATGACACATGTCACTACTACATTTAACATAAACCCTTTTAAACTTCCATATTGGTTTACACTATAGGATTTATGTGTATGGATCAATATAGACCATTGATCTTGATCCAAAAAACCAAACGCTATTGGCTGCTAGCTATCTTTAGCCCCAAGGTTAGACCACTTAGCATCCATATAAGATCTCTACATCCTACTCTATTAGTTATGTTGGGATAATGTGCTCTTTCAAAGTAGTGGTCCCACATTTATTTTTGGCTTTGTTGAAAAGTCTTGAATTCATATGCACCATATACTTTATTGTGTACACTTGAATGCATACCATTGATATCTGGGATGTGATTTATATTTAGCCTATGATCATGTACTAACTTTTGAACTATGCCCTAGGACTGTTAGATCTTTTCATTTGATCAAATGTGCATCATCAAGTTAAAATCCATGAGATTGAGCATGATTTGTTCCTTACAAATAGTCTTCATTTCTTTGAGTGCCATCATGCCACATGCTGGCACCTTATGCCTCTTGACCTTTTGATCTATTTTATTCATTGTCAAATCTTTGACAAGTTTCTTGTGATGGTGACCCATGTCACCATCTTACTCATATTTGGGATTTATTTGAAAATTTGGACTTTTACGCACCATTAATTAGTATCTATACACTTCCACATGCCATTGATCGATGGGAGCCTGCTCAAATTTTAATCATACCCTGTGAGCTCAACACTTATGTAATTCAAGTGAATTTATTTAGATTTTCTGGTCATCAGGCCCTTTGTCTTTGCTAGTTCTATCTTGTAGTAACTTGGTGTTTAGGAATTTTGTTTAAGACATTTTGTTCTACAAATTTTTTTTGAGACTTTTATTCTGCAATATTTCTTTTGGACAATCTATCTTTGGCATTCCATCAGGATAATTATCTTAGACAAAATGTCTGAGATAATTTCCCTTAAGAATTTGAACTTTGAACTTATCTTGAGAGATTTAAACTATATCAGATCTTTTGTCATGGATAAAACGCCCATAAGATTTTGGCCTTCAAATTTTCATCTTCATTACGATAATTGTTTCAAACATTTTATCTAAAAAAATTTCCTTGAAGAAATTTATCTTTGAATTTTTTTGAAGGAATTGGATTTAAAATTTTGCCAAAAGATTTGAACTTGACAATTTTACCAAAGAAAATGACTTTAGTTAGGCTTTTTGCCATGGGCAAAATGCATAAGGAAAAGTACCCTTTGGAATTTTTACTAAAGACATTTTTTTTGAAACAAATAAGACTTTGGCTTAAAACATAGATTTATTTAGACTTATGTGAACTCTTTTCCCAACATAATTCAATTCTTTTAGACTTTTTGTGTAGGAAAAATGCCTGAAGGAAATAAAACTTCAAAATTTTGTCATGATTAAAATGTCTGATGGAATTCCTTCAAATTTTTTGTTCAAACATTTTGGCCAAAAAAAAAAGCCTTTAAAACTTTTTTCAAAAATTTGTAATTTTTTTAGTATGTTTGTCATGGATAATTTGCCTGATAGAAATAAATCTTTGGACTTTTTGTGAAAATAAAAAGCTCAAAGACTTATTTCCACCGATTAAATTGTCCTGATAAAATAAACCCTAAGGCTTTATACACATTAAGTAAAGACCAAATTAAGACTTAGCCAATTTTAACATGAAATTGACCTTAGAGTGAACATTTAAAGATATAAATTGGGACAAATACTTATTCATCTATATTTAACTAGGGATGGACTTAGAAATTTACACTTGGCAAGGGTCTAATTACTTTAGTACAATTTTGGGTACTTACACATCCAAAACTGCCTTGCATAACTTCAAGCTCAAATCATCATCATCATGGAATTACCACTTTGTCATTACCTTTGACATCAATTTACATATGACATCATCATTTGACATCAATGACAACACACTTGCTAACAATGATTTGAATTTATAAAATGGCCATTACAAGGTCTATGGCATAGGTTGACAACTTCAGAAATCTAGATCCATATAAATATGAGTGAAGTCCTATGAAAAGCATGAAATAATGATCTAATGATTAGTATAAATTCTAATAAGTATAATAATAAAATTATACATAGACTAGATAAGTCTTTTAGGTGACCAATTGTAGACACCAAAATTGTGTCGACTCCCCTTGGTCCCTTACACACTTATTAATTTAAAATAAACTATTTATTTTAAATTAATGACATGACCTAGACACCTCACCCTAAGACCATTTCCTACCCTATGAGTCACCTTGAGACTAGGTCATCTACCCATGACCTATTCTCACTCCATTCTAACCTCCTAACTAACTCTCATGCCTAATAACCCCATATTTTGACTATTCTCCAATGGAAAATGAACTTGGCGGATGGAGAAATGGGCAAAGGGCTAAAAATAGCCCTTTTACCCATTCTCTATCCGTCGACGTCAGTCAACTATCGACTGATGCTAGTAGGATAGCCGATGTCAGTTACTTAAACCAAGTTCTAACATTGAGCTTAGGCCCAAACCCAGAATCTCTAACTCTCTAATCTCGAATTCTTCCTCCTAAACTCTGAGAAATCGACACACACACTCTGAGACCAAACATAAAACTTTGACTAATGCTCTCCTGGATACAAAAACTCTACATAAGTGACTCCAAATTGGATTAGAACATTACATGAGGGCTTCGACATCAGCCACAATAGGAATATGCATTCTAACACCCTTGGTTCTTCTAACAAAGCTAAGTATTCTTCTATTTCATTTCAGTAAATTAGAATACATTAGTAATTAGTTTATATTTAATATTTATAAATACTATCAACCAGACCCGACTTCCTACGTAGAAAGGCTGAAAAGCCTTCCTTCTATTCTTATCCTCTTCTTACACCTATCCCCAACCTTTGCCCCCTCTTAGACCCTATTCACTGTCTTGCAATCCTGCACAGACCCTTAAACTCCTAGAGTCCTCTGTCGACCACAGACATAACTCTGAAACCTGTCCAAGGCCCACTGCCCCTATGGACATTATTAACATAACCGACGTCAGCAACATTGACAAATCGATGCCGGTAGGACTACCAATGTCAGTGACTGTGACAGACTGATTGCAGAGAATAGGTACAAATTGTCTACTTTCTCTTTCTTAGTCTTTCATTATTTATTTTCATACAACACTCTTTTTGTCAAATAGTGAACTATCATCCCTCACGAAGATTTATGCTTCTGGGACCGAGCATTTCTTGGCAGTCCACCATATCTTTATCTAACACTCTCTTTGTTTAAGTCTTATTCTTCTCTACAGGTGTCCTCCTCCACAGCCAAAGAGGAGCTCCTACAATGCTTGGATACAGTGTGAAACTTAATCTAGGTAACGTACAAACCCCTGACCATTTAACCTTTAGTTTCTTCTTCTTCTAAATGTAATTAGAAAAAATGTAGAGAAACATTCTGGCACACCCGATGGGACCCTGGAGTTTTCCTTGGGTCCATTATTCTAAAAGCAAACTTTCATATAGGTGCATTAGGAAAAACTTCTCTTCTTACATCCTTCTTCTATTTCTTTATTTCAAAAAGAAACCATTAGCACAAGTTAAAAAAGAACATCTTTCTTTTTCTTCTTGTCACTTTTTCCCTGCATCTTAGAGTAGTGAAAATTCATGCTCTTAACCTTTTCCCCACTTGTTTGCATCTAAACAAAACATTTTAATTTGGGTTAAAAAAACTATTGCATTTCATTCCTGTTTGAATGCATATTTAGCCCTCTCACTTAGTAATTAAAATTCATTATGAATAAATTGTAGTGCACATATGTTACACAACCTGATCACAAGCACATCAAATTAAACATTTTAACATACTTGAGATAAGGCTCGTCTAGGATTTCATCACCTAGCGGATACCTTACCCTTCTTGGTGATCCTACTTGGATTTCACCACCAAGAGGAGGACCAACTCTATTCTCTGGTAGAGCATAAACTAGAGGCAAAGTATATATTGGCTAAGCAGCCCAGCTCGGCTCTGCGTTCATGAATTGAAGGGAGCAAGCCCCCAGCACCAGGCCACATACGAAACCTAACATAGATTTTTGAGCACCAAAACATAACCCAAAACCAACCATAGATTTCCTCTTTAGGACCCATTCTAAAATCCCAATTCCCAAACACATTTTTCTAAGGCATAAGCCACCACGACTCTACAATTTATTCTTAGGAATTTAACGTTTAGAGGTTGATTGCCATCATCTATTTTGCTGTTCTTATCTAGTTTTTTGAGCTGGTAAGGTCACATCATTTTGAGTCCAAAAACAACTCAAAATTTCTCCTTTATTCCAAAAACTTTTAATTTTTTGAGTTTTTGGAAATACACAGACATTGACATTAGTTTTTTCACCGACTTCAGCAACTTATTTCATCGACATTGGTTTTTCCACTAACGTCGGCAACATATCTTCACTGACATCGGTTTTTCCACCGACGTCGGTCACTGTCAAACAAATTTTCTTTCCAAAATAGCAAGCTTAAAACCCATATTTTTTGCTATTAAACACACATTTTGGGTTTTCTAAAACTAAAACATATAGTTTTTGAAACCTGAATTGATTTTGTCTTGAATGGTTTTGACACGTAGTCAAGCCAAAACTCTTGCTGACCACGCAAGTTAACAAACACTTCCACCTTTGCCCTTCATACCAAGTCCCCTAATAGAGTATACTTCAGACACTGAGCGTGCTCCTATCCAACCAACCCCAAATCAACGTCCAATTATTCCTGAAGGGGATCAAAATTTTGATAGATTTCTTGACCACAATGTCAAGGCTCTCCAACACTCTCTCACAAAAAGCCAAATGTGAGATCCTTCAGGTAACCCTATTTATGGGATGCCAACTTCCTTAACTAAAGTAATAACATCCGTTACTCAACCTATGGTCACTCAGGCCATAGCCTTGACTAGTAACCCAACCCTAGCCAATGTTCAATATTTGGCCTCCCCTTTTATTTCTAGACCTACCTCCATCGAGGTTTCTATACCCCCTCAACCACAAACAATTCAAATAAGCTCAACACCTTTTCAAAACTTGCTTGTTTCTATCCCACTCGCTCTTGCACCCATACATACAAGAGTGACTACCTATCCTATTACTAGTGTCACTACCACTCAACTACCCTTGGCGGCACCTAGTCAAGTTGTGCCCTCTAGCTTCATGGCACAAGCCCCCTTGGCCTCAACATCAGTGCCCATGACGAACTACTAATATGTTGTGCCTATACAAATGTAACCTAGTACATCATATGCCCCTCCCAATGCATTCTAGGTACCTTACAATCTAGGGGGTGCCCCTCATGCCAATCCATCAGTTGATCTAATCAAGATGCTGATGGATAAGATGTCCAACCTTAAGACATCCATTTTTGATTCAAGCAATGTTCTTTCATATGAAAAAATCTGTAATGAACCCATTCACCCTTTGGTGCCTATTATACCATACCCTAACTAGTGGGAACTCCAAAAATTTACTCATTTTTAGAGTAAAGAGGACCCACAACAACATTTACAAGTGTTTAGACACGCTTGCTACCTTATAGCACACGATGATGCGTTATTACTTTGTACATTTTAGATGTCACTTTCTGGTGTTGCCCTTGATTGGTATAGTTATCTTACCAGTCACTCTCTCTTTACCTTCACTCAACTAGCTCAACTATTTCTTGATTACTTCTCAATCAACATCACTAAAAAGGTCTCCATCATAGACCTATATTCTATTAGACAATTCGATGATGAGTCAATAGCTGACTTCGTTGCCCATTAGAGAGGTTTACTAAACCAACTCTCCTTTTCTTTACCTCAACCTAAGCTCATTGAGCTCTTTTCAAGAGCATGTGCCAAGCACATCTCATCTACTTTGTGGGTCCAAACATTCCGCACATTTGATGAATCTTTCACCATGGCCAAGAAGCTTGAACTCCACATTGTCGAAGAAGATAAATTCGAATTGTGTAGTAAAAATACTAACGCAAAATCCAATGACCCATCTTCCAAATCTTCTTCTTCCCACTCCAAGTCCAAGGGATCGACAAATGTTGTGGTACTTAGATCATCATCTTCTACCACAACCACCCAAACTAACCCCTCCATATCACAATACATCACAAAACAATTCCAACAATGATACGTACATCGTTAATACACTCTAATATGAGAATCATATGCTTCCGTATTGGATAAACTATTGAAGTAGGGGGTCCTCAATCTCCCTCAAATATGACCACCTCAATTTAACCCCTCAAAAGCCATCCCTACATGGTATAGGGAAAATGAGTTTTGTAATTATCATCGTGTCAAGGGTCATGACACCGACAATTACAAAACCTTCAAAAATATTGTCCAAGACATGCTAGACAAGGGGGATCTTGTTTTGGATAACCCAAATGCACTATCTAACCAAAACATGGATGTCTTTAGGCAACTATTCCCTAACCATCCCCCAAGTTAGAATAACATTCAGACCATGGCTGATGACCTCCAAGAGCATAATATACACATGGTCGACATGGTTTCTCCTTTCATCCCTGACCAACCTCTCCCACAGTCTAAAGAGGTTAGTCAACCTATCTCTCCACCATGGGTAGAAGAACCTTCTTCTCCTATTTGTCCTCCATAGATGGAAGATAGTCCTTCATCCACCCCTCTTTCACATGTAGGAGAGTCTACTTTGACCTCTCCCATATTGGAGGATGCCTTGACAATACCGACACCGGTGGCCCACCCCTCATCCTTCTTATCATCAATGGGGGATCATACTTTCCCTGCTCCTCGACCACATGAGGAAGCCATGATCATCCCTATGCTCTATCCTCTTGAGAAGCCGCATTCTCCAATTCCTTCTCCACCGAGAGAAGAACTTGTCACTACACCTACTTTAGTCGAGGAAGATCCGGTGATGATTTTCTCTCACCTTTGGCCCTTGATCCCTGCATCTAATACATTTCCGCTCTCACGATCACCTAACTCCTCCAAAATACTAACTACAAGACCTCACGTAACATCGCCTAAACCCTTCTCTCGATTGGCAAAAAACTTAGGATTTCTCCATTCAAGGAACTTAAAACATGAGGTGTTATGGGAGCGACTTAAAGCTCATTATCTTACACATCCCGCTTTGACTGCCAACCCTTTTGCAACAAATCACCCCATAATCTCTGACAAGGATCAAGCTTCTACTTCTAAATCTTTAAAAGCTCAACCATCCACATCTGAACCTAAACCCTTTCGAGCACCCACCATATCGAAATAGGTTAAATCTCTCAGTGTTCACCCTATATCAAACTTCACTCACCCACAAGTGAAGGTAGACTTAAACCCCACCCCCCATAGTAAGGGTCCTCACACCATACCAAAGAAGGCTACTAAACCACGTCAGAGAGCTCCTCTCCCACCATCACCATTGCCCTCTATTTTGGGCCCACATCCATCTACTTTAATAGGAGTGCTCCCAACTCCAACACCTCCCAAAAACAAATCACCTCCATTACTCTCTTTACCCATCAAACATGTATTTCTTCCAAAACATCCAACATCTCTCACCATGAAAGTCTCATCTACACATGTGGCCACACCGCCAAACAAAAAGATGGTGCGAAAAACTCCTCCTACAACTCCTAAATAGAAGTTGTCAACCCCTACTGCAACAAAATGCACAGACCTATTAGTAGGTTCATATGCTTTGTTGTTACGCCAATTGTCATAGTCTTCTAGCATCATTCTCCCACCTCTTAAACCATTCCAACCTCTCAGACCAAAACTATCTTGGTTTAATGACACTCAAATCTATGCATATCATCACACACCTAGACATGACACTGAGTGTTGTTGTGCTCTTAAGGCTGTCATTCTTCAACACTTGAAAAATGATACCCTTCTTATTAAGGATCCTCTTAACCACCCTTTCACCAAACCATCGACACCATCCCATGTCTCTCAAACATCCTCACCTACATTGGGATCCTATCACAAGACTATGGTCCCTCTACCACCTTCTCCCCCTTTGTTTGAAATAAACACAACCAATATGGCCACTAGGTCACAAACCATGAAGGATAAAGGAAAATAACATGTTTCTATCCCTTTGACATATCCATTTGTCAAATCTTCTCAGCCACCAAAACCCAAGATTTCAATCTTGGGTACATCCCAACCAACATCTTCGAAACCAATTCATGACTCCATGGTGAAACAACTTCACCAAACCCCTATGAAGACATCTTTGTATGACTTAATACAAAACTCTCCACAACATCACCAAGCCTTAATCAAAACTTTACAAGCAGTGGAGGTCCAACCTAGAGACCCCCAACCACTGACTGCTTTGGTCAAATCATTACCCACCATTGCCTCCATCACCTTTAGTGATTTTGAGATTCCAGAGTACAACCTGGAAGATCAAGATCCCACCCTCTCAAACTATGCCTATCAGGCAAAAGCTTCACAAGATGCATCCTTGCGTTGCACTCCTTGTCAAAGAGGAGCTTCATCATCTTCTCTTTGTCTCATTTATCCAACCCATTGATTATCCACAATGGGTGTCAAACATTGTCCCTGTCACAAAAGCAACTGGGGGAATTTGACTTTGTACTGACTAACATGACCTCAACCAAACATCGACCAAGCATCAACCAACTTCTTAACCAACTTCACATCAAACATCGACCAAAATATGCCTATAACAAAAATCTAAAAGAGCGAAATTTCAAAATTAGGGATCTCATCCTTAAAGAAAACCAACACGTGACCAATATGGAAAGAAGAAAATGAGGCAAGTTTACTCCTAATTGGCTCAAACCTTACATAATAATGCATGAGTATGGATCATGGACTTATCGTCTATCTTCTCTCGAAGGCCGGCCAAAACTTGAGCCCCTTAATGCCTTACATCTGTGACCATTCTATTATTAATCAAGTAATCATTCACTTGACATTTAACTTGAGCTCGTCCCTTAAACAACCCCTATCATCCTCATTCTTATTCCTTCAACCCTTTTTCCCTACAAACATTAGTTACAGCACCTTTTTAGAAGCTTCCCGCATTGATTAACTTCAATATGACCACAAATCAAAACAAAACATCCCCAAGTAGACTTCCCGCATTGATCAGTCTACCAAAAAAAAAAGTGACTGACAAACTATTAAGTCATGGACTTGTCTATAGTCATTCTCAGGGTCACCTATAAAAGGGGCAAAGTAATCCCTGCTAAAAAGGGTTATGCTATCCTAACATATCACCTAATCACACCTATTACCCCAGCATACCCAAGGGATTTTGAGCTCACTTAATGTCAAGTGATTCGAGTACTTCTCTAACACAAACCAATGGTCAATGACGTAATGCATGAATGGGGTTTTTGTTTAAAAAAAACCTTATCTGTGCTATCATTATGGTCCTTGTCAATGAAAGAGCAATGTGCCTTTCACTTGTTACACATCTTCATCACATGCCCATAACATGACAACCACAACATTTTTCAAACCTATAACATAACATCATGATTTATTTAATGCAAATATCGATTTGTGTTATATAGATTATCATAGCCCATTCACATTAGTTTCTATGGAAAACAATACACATGGAAACTAACAACCAAACACAATTTATGTCAAGCACATACCATCACACAATATGGAAAAGACTATAACATCATCATTCATTTCATTTTTAGCATACACCATCACTAATATGAAAAATTGCTAGGGATGAAAAACCATATAACCAATGTTATAGAATACACCATCACATAATATGGAGAAGGCTGTAACATCATCATACACTCATCATTTCAAGCATGTACCATCACACATATGGTAAATGCTATAAATACTAACTTTACCAATACAACCTATCAACCTCTTTGACTCCATCTTTCCTTTTAGGGAGAACTACATTGGCATGAGGCCCTTAAAATAGGGGCCATGTAGGCAGCACTCAGTTGACATGAAGTCTTCTAAGGTTAGCTCGGATATTCATTCAGTCGTCAACATGATGGACCAACCATATCACCTTTAACCATGACTTAACCTTGTCACAACCAATCCATAACCAACTCCCTTCTTCCCTTTTGGGGAGAGCTACATTGGCCTGAGGCCCATAAAATAGGGGCTATGTAGGTAGCACTCAGTTGACATGGAATATTCTAGGGTTAGCTCAGCCATTCATCCATTTGTTCATTCGTCTATCTGATGGACCAACCATATAACCTTTAACTATGACTTAACCTAGTCCAAAATCATGACCACATAGCTAGCCCTGACACTGTAGAAGTCACCATAGACTTCTCATGGGGCACAATGGAGATCAAATACATCTCCCTTACCATAACAAACAACCCTTGAGATCACTTTTATCTCAACCTAACCCAACCAATGACTTTGGAGATCATGACTATCTCCTCAGACCATGACCACTTTTGAGACAACTTTGCCTTGGTTGTTTTGATTGCATATATGCTACCTCACAAATAGTTAGCAAATTGTACACACCCCATATTAAGACCCTCACACATATTGTCAGATCGTGACCAAGTTGATCCCCAATATTTGTGACATTTTCATGTTTTCTAGGAGCACTTCCTAGCCCAGATACTTGGAACATGATGACCATTGGAGATACAACTTTGATCAATCTAACCCAATCAACTACAACCAAAAAGCTGGGGACTGGTTAGTTTGATTTCAATCCTCCTCGACCATTAGAGCTACAAATTTGATCATTTAACCCAATCAACTATGACCAAAAAGTTAGGGACTGATTACTTTGATTTTAGTGCTCCTTAACCTTACCTGCAACAATTTGACCTACCTATCACATGAAGTGGTATACACACAATCTCAACTATTGCAACGTTCACACTCAAACCTCACCTTATCCATCCACTACCTATTAAATTGGCACTCGATTTCAAGTTCCCTTCCGTCGACTCCCACTTTGAGGGGGAATACCTCATCCCATACCTGGGGTAAACAACATCTATTTTTGTCTTGCAGTTCATCAAGAATAACCAACAAGACAAAAAGGGGCAAATGTAGACACCAAAATTGTGTCAACTCCCCTTGGTCCCTTACACACTTATTAATTTAAAATAAACTATTTATTTTAAATTAATGACATCACCTAGACACCTCGCCCTAAGACCATTTCCTACCCTATGAGTCACCCTGAGACTAGGTCATCTACCCATGACCTATTCTCACTCCATTCCAACCTCCTAACTAACTCTCGTGCCTAATAACCCCATATTTTGATCATTCTCCAATGGCAAATGCACTTGGTAGATGGAGAAATAGGTAAAGGGCTAAAAATAGCCCTTTTACCCATTTTTTAGCCACCGACATCGGTCAACTATCAGCTGATGCCGATGGGATAGCTGACATCAGTTACTTAAACTGAGTTCTAACATTGAGCTTAGGCCTGAACCCAAAATCTCTAACTCTCTAATCGCTCTCTCTAATCTCGAATTCTTCCTCCCAGACTCTAAGACATCGACGCGCACACTCTAAGACCAAACATCAAACTTTAACTAATGCTCTCCTGGCTACAGAAACTCTGCACAAGTGACTCTAGATTGGATTAGAACATTGTACGAGGGCTTCAATATCAGCCACAACAAGAATACACATTCTAACACCCTTGGTTCTTCTAACAGAGCTAAGTATTCTTCTATTTCATTTCAGTAATTTAGAATACATTAGTAATTAGTTTCTATTTACTATTTCTAAATACTATCAACCAGACTCGACTTCCTACGTAGAAAGGCTAAAAAGCCTTCCTTCTATTCTTATCCTCTTTTTACACCTATCCCTGACCTTTACTCCCTCTCAGACCCTATTCACTGTCTTGCAATCCTGCACAGACACTTAAACTCCCAGAGTCCTCTATCGACCATAGACATAACCCTGAAACCTGTCCAAGGCCCACTACCCCTACCGACATCGGTAACATAACCGACGTCGGAAACATTGACAAACTGACACCAGTAGGACTACTAATGTTGGTGACTATGACAGACTGATTGCAGAGAATAGGTACACATTGTCTACTTTCTCTTTCTTAGTCTTTCATTATTTCTTTTCATACAACACTCTTTTTGTCAAATAGTGGACTGTCATCCCTCACGGAGCTTTACGCTTTTGGGATTGAGCATTGCTTGGCAGTCCACCATATCTTTATCTAACACTCTCTTTGTTTAAGTCTTATTCTTCTCTACAGATGTCTTCCTCCACAGCCAAAGAGGAGTTCCTACAACGCTTGGATATAGTGCACAACTTAATCTAGGTAACGTACAAACCCCTGACCATTTAACCTTTAGTTTCTTCTTCTTCTGAATGTAATTAGTAAAAATGTAGAGAAACACCGATATCAATTTTGGAAGGCCAAACACATAGAAAGAAAATAGATAGGAGTGAAAGGTGTACAATATCCATATGTGTACATAAAATTCATGTAAATTAAAGATATGTAAATATTTACATTTTCAATTGTCTAATACCATATTTATGTGTCTAAAAATTCCAACATTTTATTCTAGTTTTAAAAATTCTAGAGTAAAATGATAAAAAAATTGCATACCTTAGTGTGTAACCACGCTTTATATTCAGGAGAACTTTTCAAGTGTCCAACTTTCTCCATGCACATTTACAATAAAACATGTAACAATCAATGTCCATATATGTTATAAAATCTAAATTAAAATAAATAAATGAAACATTTTAAATTTGAGGAGCAATGAATGAGTACACCTATAATTAGGTGAACCATGCTTCACTCTAAATCCTCAGATACTAGGGTGATTATTCCCCGATGGATAATGTCATGTAGTGATTACACCCCAAGGTGAGTGAAATTATTAAAATTATGGGTTGAAAAGATAAATTCCATAATCCTAATGAATAAGGAGTAGTGATAGGTCATTGATTAATTCAAAACGTCAACCACACTACTGATTTAACTAACCTTGAACCTAAAGATGAAATGTGGAACCCCATACTAGGCTCATATGTAAATATTAATAGATTGAATAAAAATACAAAAAAAAATTAGATTCAAAATGTTACCTTTAATTCCTTTAGTACCTCTTAAAATATAAAATTACATGCATGATCAACATCCATGGCCCATAATTTTATCAACAATCTTAACGGACCTAAATTAGCACTTCACCTTAGAAGGACAAAGGAGCTAATCTTTTTAGATGACATATAATAAGATGATGAAAATATATATAAGACTAAGGCCAAGATGAAAAATAATTAATACTTAATTTATGGGGAACTCAAAAATCAATCTTGAACCCCTAAGAAAAAAATATCAAACCACTAAGAAATAAAGATCATCCCCTAAGGTATAACCTAGGTTTTGACACACTTAATATAAGAATAGGATTCACCAGTTATGTTTTCCTTATCTTGATGTAATGTATCTAAACAAGATATAAATTTTGAATATTTATATTTTTAAAGATATGTCTAAACTAATAAAATCTAATTGCTACAAGTGGATGTTCAATACACTATATTATTTATGAAAATAAGTAAGAGTACTAAGGTACTTAACTTGTTTTAGGTTTGTGCAGAAATAAGACTTTGTGTAGGTAGTATAAAGGACTGAAACTACATCTCAGGTCATTCAACTTTGGAGCCAATTATTTGGACTTCCCTAGATGAATCTAATAGTAATTAGACACATGTGCTAAATAAAGGCATATAATATTTGATTTAAAAAAATTGTGACATGTGACTAACTATTTCATCATATATCATTATGTCTACTTTTAAATCATCATGTGTAATATTATAAGCTCATTATGTGCATAACTATATAATTATGTCCCTTCACTTTGAAACCCTATATCCATTTTCAATGCTAAGTTTCTCCTAAAACATGGGAATAAATATTGGTTGAGCTAACCCAAACCACCCTCGTCTAAGTTTTTGAGCATTATCTATGTGTCCAATACTCTAAAGAGGGTACAAACCTTATGTAGTTCTCTTGATTAGGTGTATTTGAAATAGTACTCATCTAGTATATAGGCAACCTATAATCTAACTTTTGACACTTTAAACTGGGAAAAATTGAGCTGGCTTGGGTGCTTCAGACATGGCTATAGTCATCTTTGTTGATGATCAACATTCCCCTATTCTCAAAATTGGGACCCTCCTTTTTTCAATTTTAAAAAATTCCCAAGATGCCTAGCATACATATGGATTTTATCTAATTTAGCATTACTTGTGATTTTATAGTTTTTGGTTAATTATTCATTTTGTAATAAGGATTAGTACTCAAAAATATTCAAATTATTGCAAGTCTTCTTCAACTTTTATTCGACAATTAGTTATTAATCATAGACAATTCAACGATGTACATATAGGCTTTCATTAAGGAAGCAAAATTAGGCTTTATAATAGACATAAATGCAAAAAGATTTATTGGGTATTATTAAACTAATATTATGTTATTATTAAATCATTTAATTTCAAATTTTTGCTTTAAACTTGTTTAAATTTGCTTAAGATGGGATATGCC
This sequence comes from Torreya grandis, assembly GCA_037957365.1. NCBI lineage: Eukaryota > Viridiplantae > Streptophyta > Pinopsida > Cupressales > Taxaceae > Torreya > Torreya grandis. The sequence goes on from JARHVA010000037.1 coordinate 6,531,834, forward strand.
ATTTTTAAGAAGCTAACTTAGTTTCTCTCTTGTCCTTGTAGGATGTCAAATTATAATTATATTTTATGAAACCTTGTAGGACATCAAATTTTAGACTTTAGCCTAAAAGGGAAGGTGTCCACCTAACTAGGCCTCATAATGCCTTAGTTTTTCATCACATCCCATGTAACACACTTAGAGAAAATCTACCAAGTTTTCAAGCTATGTGGTGTCATCTAGAGGGCTCATAAGCAAGCTTGCCATCCTGATCTCAAGGAAGCTTACCATTGAAATTCAAATATTAGGGCTACATGTTAGTATATTAACCTCTATGAGCAATCCCATTAAATCCTAGCCACCATGCATCTTGACATAGTGCAGAAGCCCATGAGATGCCATGACATGTCTCAATGGTAACCAACCAGACCTGAGCAACCTTTTGAATTGATTCATGTCCCCTTTGGGTTCATTTTAGGTCACCATGTGTCCATGCCATATTGCATCCATAAGAAATCTCATGAGGTTTCATAAAGAAAACATGTAGTTGTACTCAATCCATTCGATCAAGGTTTGATGATGTACAGTTGTCTGAAACACCTTTTGAGAATGACACTTGGCAAAAGAATAAACAAAAGTCCAAGGGAATGACATGTGCCCCCTCTAGGCCTATGTGATGACACCACATGTCATTCCCACACTATTCATATATAAAATCCATAATATTACCTTCAAGAGGGATGCATATCTCCTCCTAAGCCACGTGACTAACACCAAATTATTGATAGTTATCCAAAAGCCTTCTGAAAGTGACACCTAGCAAAGAAAAGCTATTATTTCCTATAAAAGTGATGCATGGTATTCATGCAACCAATAAAAATTGAATAGCACCATTCAAGATCTTCCTATAAATTAAAATATTCCATATGGAAGGATATAAAAGAGTCATCAAGCAAAGATGTATTTTGAGAGCCTGTGAGGCAATCAAAAGGCACCACGTATCTAGATTTTGAGCCAATTAGGTAGTTTAGTCAATATTCAGGCCCCATGAATATCTAGTTAGATTCAAGGTGGTAACCACATGTCAAAAGGTGGTAATATTTAGATTTAAAGTTAAAATTGATGGAAAATCAAAGACAAATTAAAGCTAAATTTTAATTTTGGTGTAATTAATTTCCAAAAGCAAAATCTTGAGATTGTTTCAAATATATGCAAGGTTAACAAGCTTGCCATTAATATGATATGAACTAGGATCACCATCAAAATTGAATTAATTAGAGTGATCTTTAAAAATGGTACACAATCAAGGCTATTTTTATTTTCACTTAAAATCTATTTGCATTTTTTTCTTTATTGTCTACGCTCTCCTAGTTTGATAAAGCTCAAGCTGTTTGCAGATTACACTCCTGACCACCATTATCAGATCTTGAAAGTTGTATTAGGATACAAAATATGTTTATTTATACCTAAATTACTATATAATATGTCAAAACTAGGTCCCTTTACTCCATTTAATATCAGTTCATTTGGGAATGATGATTTTCTATTCTAGTATGGTACTTTCATCATCTTCAAAGACATTGAATTCATCCCTGAAGCCATAGCATCTATCAACATAAATTATAGTAGTGTATATTTTAATATAGAAGCAATTAGGGATATTTAGGAGGATGATACCATTCCTCATATAATCCAACTAGCTTAAGATGTCGTCTTCATTAATGCAGTCAATCTCTACAAGGTCATAGCTAAGTAAGAGGTTATGTCATGCACTAAACTAGTTTATGAGATTTTTGGAAGATTGAAGTGTAAATATGGGATACTTAAGTCAATATCCCAAGGGATCTCTATTACCATCATATCAAGGCCAAGATTTTATAAGTATTATGATATCCCCTTGTCATCAATTTAATACAACTAGGTCATCATTGATAACTAGTATGAGGTGCACTCCTTGAAGAAGGTCTTGACTTCATGTGTGACTAAACCAATATGAACTATTCTCATAGATGATCAAGTAAACTTTCCCATCTAGTAATTTAGGTAAGGATTCAAGATTGGCCTAATCCTCATGAATATAATATTTGGTAATCCACACATTACCTATGTATACATAAGGTCTATTACACTACTATAGATCATCCTAGAGGACCATTGGATTCCCCCACTTGGGGAAATTATCAGTGATAATTTGGTGTATGAAATTTAGGACAGCTATAATAATGGTTCACCATTGTTTAAGATAATTTACTTGATAGATGAAATATATGTAACTACTCAACTAGGTCATAATTCATGGCCTCCTAAGCATTAAGAGGTTATGACTCAACTCTTATCTATAATGCACATTCATCAATTTAGACAGAATATAAAAATTATTACATAAGAGTTATACCTAGTGTTTTATAAGTCAATCACTGAGTGCAAGATGCAAAGCATTCCCATTGAAGTTAGGAAAACTTGAGAGACATGGGTAGATATTGGTTATACCTAGACTACACAATCAATAGGATAGAGGGAGTGATGGTGGACCCTCTTAGACTGCAAAGGTATGTGTCAATGAAACTCAAAACATAAGAGATGGCATATCAACTTATGCATGGATTTGATGGATTCTTCAAAACCAAGAAGAAGATGTTTCCCACACAAGGTCCCTTACAAACTAAGGAGGACTATAATTACTAAGTGGCATGATATTATTGTAGATTATAGGCATAGGGATTCATACATATTGCCTAAAGATGATTTTAGACCATGGGATCTTAGCAATGTCATTGTAAAGCATCTTTTCAAATTTATGAAAGATGTACCAATGGAGTACAAGAATCAAGAGGAAGTTTATGAGTGGATATATAGATATGTTATGAATGATGAGGTGGTAATAAAGAATACAATAAGATAGAACATTGATTTAGAAATGAGACTAGATAAGGAGAAGAAAAAGGAAGATATTGCAAGGTCTCAGCCACCACCAACCCATGGGAGCATGTTTGATGTTGATTATGAGGAAGGACAAGATGAAGAAGATGAAGACAAAGTTCCTCTTTTTAATAATAAACCAAGAAGACCTTCATAAATTACCACTTCAAGTAGTCAGGACCTACATCCTCCAAGATTTGAGTAAGGAGGATCTAGAAGTCAGCCTGACCCCTCCTAAGGGCCCACATTAATCTCTACATTTACTATGGGATTTGATCTAAAAATCTTGGATAAAATTGACCTTATTGTTATTGACCTTGAGGAATTTTAGTAAGGAATTGAGTTATCCATGGAAGAATTGTAAGCCCTAGCTGAAAGAAGTATTAATAAAGTATACGTGAGGAAAATGGAACCCAAGACTACTATGAGAGAAGTAATAACCCCCACATCAGCTTCTCAAATAGTTGTTGCTTCCAATAGCACACCTCATGCTACCCTTGGAGTATATAATCCCAATTAAGTACCTTATTGTCTCCTTCCTTCCCAATTACAAGTATATCTACTTCTACTTTTGTTTCTATGTTTGCCCCTCCCACTATTGTTCCCCCATTGGCTCCAATGTCATCAACCTTTACAAATACCATTTCCCAACCTTTAGTTGACATTAGTATGAGCCAAGCTAGTATCTCCTCAATATTTACCATCCCCCTCTTCATTTCCCATGCCACTACAAATATTATATTTTCATCAATATCCTAAATCGCTAGTGCTAGTCAAGCTATTGGTTTCACTCCTTCCTAGGTAGACATAATGAATACATCATTTTCTATTGGTTCCTATGCATGTATAAGACCATTAAGGCCCATTTCAAAATTTTTCACCTTCCTAAAGACACCTTTTTTTTCATCCCCATTCAATATCACTATGGTTTCAAAGGTGAATGTGCCTCCTAAATTTCCTTCATTTATCCTAAAAATGGGCCTTACAAGATGTCTATTTGTCACACTTGAGAAAATAGACCCAATGAGCTTACCTCACATTCCTGTTATAGATTTGACCTTTATCATGACTCAAGCACCCTCTATTATAACCACCTCCAAAAAATCCAACACCTACTACTTCCCTAAATTAGGTCAGAGACATCATACAAGTAGAAAGATAAGAGAGGCCTCAAGTGTTCCTCTCTGCACCATAAATTGGCATGAGATTTGATGTTGCTACAAGCATAATGAGAGAAGTGGTGAGAATGCAGGTTGGGAAGCCATAGTCGAGCTCAATTGTGGCTCATGAAAATAAAGAGTCCCTCTTCACTTTGACAAAGAAGAGAAAATTTGTCTTTGGTGAAGAAGATGGATATGTAGAGGACCTGGTGTCCATGGTCCAAGCTAATGTATAATCTACAATGGCCTCAATGAAGGGCATGCATCAGGAGATGAAGAGACTAAGAGAATAGGCATTACCTATAGTTCCAAATAACACCATAGTTTTATTAATGTCTTCAATCTATACTAGGTCATGCAAATAAGATAGAAAGATGGGAGACTAAAGCATAATGTGGTCATTAAATTTGACCAAAAAATTATACTCTATAATGCTAAGTTGTCAAACCTAGCTAGAGTTGTAAGGAGCAACAATTTATCAAACCTCAAGGTATTTACACTTGAGGATATCATCCTTGCATAAACCACAATGATGTATATAAGTTTGGATAAAAGAAGAGGTAGAGAAGAAGAGGTAGTAACAAGTTGGTTAAAAACCTCCTCCAAGACCTTGAGGAATATTTTACTTTATTTTTTAAATTTAAATTTAGAATTTTACATTGTAATATGTGGCTTTTTTTCAACTTGGATATATGTTGGCATATTTTAATGGGCCTAATTAAAATTTTATAGGAAATTTTGAGGCCTATGTATAGGGGTATTCTCCCTCATTGTAAAATAAGAACAGTTGTTATAGAACTAATTCAAAAGAGCTAAGGATTTGAGAGATTATCTATATGATTTATTGTGTATTTTGTAGTTTTTGATTCTCATGATTTTACATAACTAATGGTTTGTTTTCTCCTAACTAATTTAGAAATAATATCATTGTATGCATCTATTGGTTTGAGTTTAACACTGGGATAACAAATATGCTAGTATATATGCTTTGTTTTAATCTTATTTATACTTTAATGTAATTATGAAATTTAATGTGAATGAGTAACTTTTGTGCAACATACACTTTTAGATATATACATTTTATTTCCTTTGAATCTTCAACTACATTCATTTGGATTTGAGTATTACACTAGGGTCAGTGATTGCTAGCTTTATATGTTTGTGTCATAGAATTTGGAAGAATTAACATCTTTAATGGTTCAAAGCAAACTTTATTTTCTTCCTTACCCTACTTACCTTCAGATCTACCTCATGACTCACTTTAGTTTAGCTCATTTTGTAAATATTCATGGTTTTTTTTTGTTTGGGAAATAATTGGCAAAGTTTAGAATAATTTCACAAAGATTAACAAGAAGAAATAAAGTGTCACTGTGTATAACCTGATGTCCTTACAATAGGGCCTACTTGAAAACTTAAAAGTGGTGACCATATCTATGCTATATTTCTATTTCTAGTAGTAATTGTATAAAAAATTCAATCCATGAGTCTTTCAAGACTATAAATTGAGTTTACTACTTCCCCCCGATTCTCTAGTGATATAGGGAGCATATTAAGTGCATTAACAATCTCTTTGTGAATAATTTTTTTTTATTTTGGAGATTTAGGGAAGTCATTATCAATCTATACATGTTTTCCTATGATTAATAGATGTTTGTTTGATACTTTTTGTATGTCAATATGATTATACCTATTGTGTATAAATAGATAACTCTTTGGGTAATTTTTCATGCCACCGACATGTGAAATGTATGAACCAACCTATAAGGATGATTTGAATTTTGAAAATGATCATTGAAAGGAGTGGAAATATATTTGGTAATGGTGGATGGATTCTAAAACCTGGAGATATCTAAGTATGACCCAAGGCATCCAAAAATGAATAAATGGTTATATGATTATAAGGAGACAATCTAAAAAAGATAATACATAGATTATATAGAGACTATTGAATTATTATAAGTGACTCATATAAAATCAAGAAGGACAAACACATATAATGCAAATGGATATGAGATAAAGATATCCAAGATTCATATGTGTACATATAATTCATGTTGTAAATATAGTTTAGTATTGACATAGTCAAGTGTATAATACCATATTTATGTGTCTACAATGGAATAAGAGAAAATAAAAAATTAGATCTAAAAAACAAATATTAAAGGAAAAAAATTGAAACCCTAAGAAATAAGTATGAAGCCCTAGAGGATGAACACCTAGGGTTTGTTGCATTTAAAATAATGACTAAGTTTGCCAAAATGTTTTAACCTATTTTATATTTAATGATCTAAAAAAGTATAAAACTATTGAAAAATAGATTTAATAAGATATATCATTCACCATACAAATATAAATGTTAATAGAGGATTCATTTCACTTGATAAATTATAAATGATCAAGGAAGAGGGTACTTAGATGATATATTATTTTATTATAATCATTATCTATGTACAATCATCTGATATACTCTAAAATGGTTATGTGATTGATCAACTTAGGAAACTATCTATCAAAATATGCCAAGATATTGTTGGTGAATGCTCAGACACCTATGGGAATGGCTAAGTCCATTGTCTACCAAATCTATCACTATGTAATTTTTAGGTTTATTCAACCATAGATCATTATGCCTTCATATCAAGATGATTTTTAAGTGAATTTTGATCTTTGATCATGATAAAATTCATATTTTTTCCACCTTTTCTTGAAACACTAGCTCCACTTTAAACACCTTCTTAACCTATAAAAATAGGTTTTGATAGCCCCAACCATATGACATTGATTGATCGAGTGTTGCCTAAATTATAATAATCTGAAGAAGGATAAAATCACACATTATTATTCCACATGTGTATGTGTGTTTGATAATGTTCCACTAGAATGTAATGTATAGCTTTGGCATTTAATACTTTAAATCATGTAACTATGACCTTGAAAATAGTGTTCAGACTTAGAATTTGGATTATTACTTTAATATTTTTCATTTTTTGATGCTTTCAAATAGTGTTTCAAGGATGTAAAAATGTATTCCTAAATTTACAAGTGTAATTTGAGATAGATTTAGATTAAAATGGACTCAAACTTTATGTGTATATATAAATGACTTTTTAGGTAATTTTTTCCCATAACTACCATATGGAACATATAAGCTTACCTAAGTGAGGGATTTGAATTTGAAAATAATATTTTTTAGGAACCTAGGGCACTACCAGAAAGGGGTAGACACTAATAATAGTTTACAACATCTGACTATTATTGGCACTAAATACGAAGGAATAAAAATTAATCTATAATGTGGCAACAATATACATAGTATAATAGGCAATTAATACATTGAGTACAAAGATCTTATATGAATGGAATAAATTTGGGTGGGACAAGATTATAGATAGAGTAATGTCTAGGATAAAATGTAATAAAAATTCAAATGTATGCACATAAGTGACATATGCCAAACATAGGTCAAAATTATGTTTTAAAGTGTCTAATATCAATTCTATGTGCCTACACAACATATTCTAGGAAAAACATTAGTGTACATGGGTACCTTATCAAGCATTGTTGTTAGACCCATTTATAAATATTTTATCCTCTTATTTTTTTACACTCCCTTCAATTACACTTAAGGGGGTTTGGGAAGCATTGAGTTAGATAGTTATTTACACCTCGCTTGATTCTAGTTAGGGTCAATCACTTTATCATAAGTTTGTCATTTATTATTATATAATTTTTTATGATTAATAAAAAAATCCTTTAGGATATCCAAATGGCATCATTTCCTTAGAAAATTAGGATTTCATATTCATTAACCAATTATAAAAATAAATGAACACATTAGTTTTTCAATAAATATTTCACATGTATAATTGATTTTTCAATGTATTCCATGAGAGAATAATGAAAGATTTATTTATCCATTTTTTATTTGAAAGAAGAAGAGGTTTTTATAGTATATAATGAGATATCCAATAACTTTTTAATCTTCCTTAGAGGATATTTTAGTATTTTTATGATTCTCATAATGTAGGGGTTTTTCATGCTTATTTATTTTCTTATATAATTTACATGTCTATTTTTATGCATAAGTTAATCTAGTTGTTTACCTTCCAACATGGTACTAAAGCCTTACTTTTGACATTTCATAACAATTTTTAGGAATGAACTTATATTTTTTGTTCAACCCAACTCTTATCTCCATTTTTAATGGAAAAACATGAATTTTTAGTTTAAAATAATAGATTATAGGTTGGTTTTTAATTTTGGGTTCATATTTTTAAGTGCCTTTAGTCTTAGTTATTTTCTAAAAATTATTGATGGTTTTGAAAAACCATTACTCATGTTTTTTATAATGTTGGGTAAACAAGTGATTTTTAAAATTTTAAGGGGGTTTCAAAATATTTTCAAAGAGGGCATATCATTTTTAAAAAAACTATACAAATTTTTTAATGTTTAAAAATAATTGGGAGTTTTTTCATCTTTTATTTTTGGTGTGTCGTAGAAGTTGGCAGGTGATGATAGTTTCAACAAGTCCTCAATATTTTTTAAGGAGGTTTTATCCACTTTTTCCCTAAGACTTTGATTTCATTATTTTTAATTTTTGAGGTTTATTCAAAAATTATGAAAAAAAATCTAGTTTGTTTTGGTTTTAGAGGATTTGAAAAAGAAAATTAAAATAAAATCCAATTGTGAATTAAGTAAACCAATCCAAAGGTATAGGTAACCTCCTCTCCAAAAGGTAGCACCTTTCCACCCAACACCTCCTAATATATTCCCTAATTATTCCCCTTTCTTTGTCAACACCTAATCAACTTATGTCTACTATCTTATACACTCGACATGCAGTTCCTCTACATGCAATATCATCATCCCTACCCACATCCTTTCTCTACTCATCCCCATTAGTCACCCAACCTATTTATGATATATACTTTTGTCCCACCTCATCCACCCAATACAAATCTATGGGCCTCTCGTTTCACCCCTTTTCAAGGTCATTTTGGACTTTTTATTTTTTTAAAGTCGTTACATATATTTTTACCTTAAAAACCATATTTGTTTTCACTTAAGTCATATTATATCCACATTTGAAGACTATAGGTAGTTTCAACAAGATAAGAGAGTAACCCCGCAAAAAAACAAATTATTATTGTGTTTTCTAATTTAATAATTTTGGGAATATAGGTGTATTATTCCTAGTTTAGTTAAAGGTTCTAATTAGTAAAATTAGTAAATAAATATGAAATAATTAAGATACTTATTTGTGTAAATTTAATTTTAATTTTTATCTTTCTAAAAATAGTAATAAGAGATTTAAAATAAGACATGGCTAGAAACTGATTGATACAGCTAAGATAGGGTTTGATATTCACTATGCAGGATTAGGACACTATCATAAAATAAGATCTAACCTTCATTTTATGATTGGATAGGAGTGTCAAAAGTGGAAAGGAGTGGCACCATCACTGTAGTCCACCTCTACCACTATTGTCCTAAGGATTTGAGATTTCTATTTTTTGTTTATTATGTCTATATGACCCTGTTTATGAAGTTTTGGTAGCCAAAAGTCTGTAGAGCTCCCTGCAGAAGAAGATTTTCTCTTCAAACCCTATACTCCATTATGCTTTGAATAGTTTTGAAAAAGGGGAGTTTAGTTTGTGTAAGATTAACTAAATGTGTATCCACACCCCTTATGTGGGCATGTTACCTACATACTAATACTCCAAAGAGGGATCAAGCCATATGTAGTTCTCCCACTCAATGTGCATTATGAAATTGAGTGTAAGAATATTAAAAATAATAAAATAGATGTGCTTGAGGTGAATAAGGACTATTTTAAGGATTTGAATAAGCTTGTAATTATATTTTTTAGTTATATGATGGGAATAGGGAAGATTAATTAAGTAGTCTTGCTTGTATTCTTTCTTGCTTAGTGATAATTTCCAACCCTTTCCAAATGATATTTCAATGGGATTTTATAGGGATATATTGGTCATGGTTTGAATGTGATTGCATTGAGATAACAAGGAGGAGGATGGGAAACTAGAAAAAATTGACCATTGGGGATAAAAAAACATTTGGACAAGAACATTGAAAGTGGACAGGAGTGGCACAAATGTTACAGTCCAAGTGTGGCACTATTATCCTGAGTTGATAGGTCCTAAGGAATGGATTTTTCATGGAAAGAGTAGTCTAGCTAAGCTAGGATTAAGTCTAGAAGGCTACAGATGACTGGGAATCAATTAAAAGATGCCTATGAGGGTCATGAGAGTAAGAAAAAGGGACTTATGGTTTGTGTGTCACAAGCCACACTCAAGGTACCAATTTTTGCATTTTATATGACTACATTCCCCCCCCCTTTATTATATTTATGAAACAAAGTGAAATACTAGGATAAATGGAAAATAGAAAGTGTACCTAAACTTACCTATAAAGGTAAAGCTCATGAAGTTGTGTGATGTTGGGTGTGCATAGAGAGAACACGCTATGAATTACAAAATTTGTAAGATAAAACAAAGAGTAGATCAATTATTATTAGATATGACATATCTAAAATAAGAATGTACAAAGCTATGTAAGAGAGAAAGAAAGAAAAAGGAATGAATACACCTCACTAGGTATGCAGACCAATACAAAACCTATTGTGATGTTGAGTGATGTTGAGTAAATTTGGATGTGTGGTACACCCAGAGTAATATCATGAATGAATTTGAGTGCTCATTTCACTAGAATTGGATCAAGAATGTAAAGGCTATCCCTTTGGATCCATCATCACCCACTAAGTGAATCTATGTGATCATGTGTGTGTTTATCAATGTTTGGACTGTGTGTCCAATCCCTATGAATAGGTGGCTCAAAAATACAAAGGCTAACTAATACTTTGGCTCCATCATTTCCCCATAAAGTAAAGCTATAAAATAATACTAGTATGAAATGTATGTCATATGAGATGGTTCTTAAAGCTCATGAATACTTTTTAATCTGACAATATTGACATGGATAACTGAATGTATGTTGAAAACTAGGCCACTCCTAACCACTCTAAATGATAGAGATTAGGCTTGTATGAAAGCCACTCTAACATTGGTGTACTAGGCTTATATGAAAGACACTCCAAAATTATGCCAACCACCTACAAATGGAATAAGGCATGCAACTACTAATAATGCTTGGGTAATACTAAACTCAGAAAGAAAATAAAACGAATGTATCATGCACATTGCCTGCAATCACTGGTGTTTGGAACATGGATTATGATCTGAAATTTATACCAACTATCATAACTAAAATTGGAAGTTAGATCCATCATGCTATGTGTGATTCCCCATATATCTATATTCTCTAAGTAAAAGTGTACTAAAAACTACTAATTCTAAACTTGTATAACTATGAAAAACTATAGCTGAACCTAATTTTCTACCTACTACTAGAAAGTTTGGTTTTTCTATTATTTGGATAGAAGCATGAAAAATAGATAGTAGTGACACTAAAGTTTTAGTCTAATCTTGGTGCTATTGTCCTAAGCCAAATTTGGTAACTATTATGACATTTTCACTACCTACCTGGTCTATTCTGACTGGTTTGATGTCTATTGTTATTTTGGGTGTGCTAAATGTTTATTTTTTATTTGTTAGGAGCTCTAATATCTATGATGAAACTCCTATTTATTTTCCCCTCTTTTGAGGGTAAGAATTAATATCCTATAATGACTACCAAAAAAAATATCCCTACAAGTGTTTTATGCTACAAAGATACATGAGATAACAATGATAATTGATAAGATATCTCAATATATAACATGGTTTGTATTGAGAGATTGTTAGATCAATAGGGGTATGCCTAGATAGATATAATAATGTAATATCATGTGTAATGTACTGAATTAGAATTGGAAGTGTTAGTTGTTAGTTGTCATGTAGGGATGGAACATGATGCCCATCATAGCATCCAAGAAATCAAGATAATGCATGATGTGGATCATGATATTAAAAACAATGAGAAGTAAACAAGAAATGAAGTCTATAAAGTAATAACAAAGAATCACACAAAAATGGCCAAGGGACAAAGCAAATAATGGACATTGGCACATGCCACTCAAATTAGAAATCAAGCATACAAGGCATGTTCAAATACTACATACACATACAATTGAAACAATCAAGGTTGGTATGAAATCCATAATCACATAAAAGAGTAAAAGAAAAGGACATTGGAAAATATCCTAAGGCACACACAAGAATAGAAGTGAAAGACATTGGAAAATGTACTATGGCACATATAGGAGACAAAATTAGAATTGATAAATTCAATCACATCTAAATACACAAAACAAGGAAGGAAAGCATGTGAAAACCAGAAATACAATCGCATCTAACTAATCAAAACAAGAATTTGAAAGTATGCAAGACATGTAGTACAAGACTAGGTATATGCTAAGAAAATACATGAGTGTTATATACTAGTGAGTATTGATAGATTATTCTATGTAAACTAGTAATTAGTGTACATCAACATGATGAGTAGAGTGTGTGGTGTAGGAATGACATAACTTGGATGGTGTAGTCATGTAGAAGATGCCCCTAGTGGGTGTGTATATCGATTTATGTCTCAATGTAGAAGTAGGATGCCCCCTCAATGGGTGGAGTGAATAAATTTAGGATCTGTATATCACTACACACACTCAAAGAAGATCAAGTGAAGCATGGTAATGTAGATAAAATTGACAAACAATAGCATAGAAAATGTAAGTTTAGCATTGTAGTAGAAATGTAAAGCATAGATAATGCATACAATCAAAATGTTTTTGTATTTTAAAGTGTTATATTATTTTTGTATTTTTTATTTTTTGAGCTATGTACAATCAATCACATGAGGACTATGTACAAGAATTTGTAAAAAAAGAACTATGTACAAGTAATTTTACAAAATTGTGGACAATACAATGTGTGAAATGAAATGTTAGACATGGAATCTATGTAGATGCATAATATTTATTGCATTTTTGAGTTTCTTTCCTTCAAGTGAGTCTAGATGATACACTTTAGGGATAAGATTTTTGGTAATAATGTATGGACTAAGCCAATTTGGTTTGAATTTCCTTTGATTTATTCTTTGGCATTAATATTTTGAAGATTTTATTTGAGAACAAGATCGTTAACTTTGAATTATCTAGTGTGAACTCATTTGTTTTAGAATCATTGTATACATTGTTTTTAGATTCTGAGATGTTCTATTGTTTGAATGCATTTATGGTCTAACTGCTCAAACTAGTGTATATGTTTTTCATGATATTGGTTATTAGTGAGAATACATTTAAGGGAGACATGAAAAGATAAGATTTATAATTCCAATGGTGAAATTTCTTATGTGCCATAAACAAGTGAATAAAGAGTGGCTCCTATGGGCATGCAGATACTTGTATGATATGCCCATAATGCAAATACTAATTGATTATGTTAATCATCTCCAAATTTGGTCACTAATTTGGTCAAAATATTGTTGATGGTTTTATTGGTGGCCTCTTCTTGACCATTTCCTTATGGGTAATATGGATTGGAGAATGTGTGTTTAATCTTATATTTTATGCAAAATTTATTTACAATTTTATTCTTTAATGATGTTTCATTATCAAAAATGATCATTGCAGGCTAGTCAAAGCATGATATAATGTGATTCATGAGAAAGATATAAATGTCCCCACCTATAGTGGATTGAATTGGAATGACTTATACCCACTTGGTAAATAATTCTATGGATATGATTATGAATTTATGTCCATTGATAGATTCAGGGTTAATTTTTCCAATAAGATCAAATCCCCATAATATGAATGGCCATGGAGAGACAATAGGGTATAATTATTGTGATGGTACATGTTGTAATTTAATCTATCATTGACATTTATCACATAATTTTTCACATTGTGAACATACATCTTCCATGGTGGGCCAATAGTACCCTTGTCAAACCAATTTGTGTGACATGGCCTTTCCACTAAAGTGGCCACCATACTCACCATCATGTATCTCTGTAAGAGAAATTTTTGCTTATATTGAAGTCAATAATCTAAGCAATTAACCATCTAAGGATCATTTAAAAAGGTCCCTACCAATGATTACATACTAGAGTACTTGTTTGTGTAACTTGTTCTTATCATTTCATGAAAAAGTGTCTGGTGTAATAGATTTGTTTAGAAATTTATAGATGTCTAAGAACCATTATAGAGTTTTAGAACTATGTGTAGTGGCTAAGATGGATAGTGAAATCAAATAAACATTAGATATATATGGTGATTATAATCATTTAATTATGAAAATAACTTGATCATCTTTGATGTCGATAGAAATCAAAGATGTGACACTTACCATTACATCAGTGTGTCGATTGTCTTTTCTTGGTATACTTTCTATATAAAATTAATTGAATTGTGATGATAAACATTTTACCATGTTTTGATATGGGATAATATGTTCTTATTTTGTTTTCTTCAGTTATTTTGATTTGGTTGTATCCTAAAAAGACATCCATAAAGGATAACATTTCATATCTAGTTGTGGAATCGATGATCATGTCAATGTTAGGTAAAGGAAAATCATATTTTGAGCATGATTTATTTAAATATTGATAATTAGAATAACATTAAATTTTTCCATTGGGTTTGACCACGTGGACTATATTGAAAACCCATTTAGGGTGTGCTACTGGTCAAATGAAATCAACATCTAAGAGGAATTGGATCTTGTATTTGACTAAGAGAGCCACCTTAGGATGTATTTTGTAATTTTTTTGTTTAATGGGTTTAACATTTGGGTGTAAAGGAATCTGATGAAATGTTATGGATGTATCAATTCCTAGCATATCTAAGTAAGACCAAGCAAAGATTTCTAGAAAATTTGTTAAATTTTGATGAATATATATATCTTCTTCCTTTCGTAGGGTAGTGGCTAATAAAATAATGTGGGGATCCTAATTAGTTCCAAAATTTAAATTAATTATTTCTTTATTAAGTAATGTGGAATGATTAAGTGTGTAGGGAGTGGTAGGAATAGTATCATCTGAATCAAATGGTATGTCTTATGGAAAATCTATAATTTCTCCAAAGTATTTGTTGGAATTTGTGTGATGAGGAAATATATTTTTATGATATCAAGATGGAAGGTCCTCATATTCTTCAAAAAATTGTAGGAGGGATTCATTATTGGAGAATTCATCTAATATGAGCATGTATAGTGAAACTCCATCATAAATGAGATCAAGATAGATCAATTATAATGTTGAATTATGATTAACGGTGTGTTATATTGGTGTAGTGGGTGGACAAAACTTTATATGATTTGAAGTGGAAGAAGAAGGATTAATATGAAGGTGGGTAAAATGATATCATATCCCTTATGTTCCATGTTGTGTAGATGCCATGACAGGTTTGATGATTCCTTGTTCATGCTTTCTAGGACCTTTGCCATGATATCCCATCTTATTAAGACATTTAAGGGCAAAAGAGAGGAATATGGTGATTTAGTGTTGATGTTATTACAAAAATTAGAGTTTGTTGATGTCTTTCATGGTCCAAAGGTACACTATGAATAATATGTAGTGCTGGTATATTACCAAGATTAAAGTGTAAAATATAATTTTATGGAGTTTCAGCAACTTATAAGTATTTAAAAGGTTCTTTATCTATTGTTCATGTGTAGATGTAGCCTTTGCGACAAAATTTTAAAAAATCATGGAGTGTATAAGGGATCACATGCATATCATGAATCCAGGGCCAACTAAGTAATAAATTATAGTTGAGGTCATTTGGCATGACTTGGCAAGTAGTTGGCAATGTCTTAGGCCCTAAGGTAAGATTGAGTGTTATTTGACCCATGACTTCTCATGGAATGTTGTCAAAACCTATAATGTTCATATCAAAATGGTCTAGATATTGAGGTTATATATTAAGATGTTTAAGAAAAGAAAATTTACAAATGTTGAGTCCTAAACCATTATCAACTAATACCCTTTTAAACCCCACATCATTAATTTTTCATTGAATATACAAAGGTATATGTTGTTTAATGATATGACATGGGGGTAAATCCTCTTCTTCAAAGTAAATATGTTCTTTATTCCATTGCATGGTGTTGAGGATAGATGCAACATAAGCTAGTTTAGTGGAAATAAGAATTCTAGTATTATGAAGGGCTACATATAACACATCCTTATAAACATTTGATTGATAAAGGAGCTAAAAAATTGTATCTATATCAGAAGGGGTGCTAAATTAGTGATAAATTTATATTCATGGGTGTAGTCAACCTGACTATCTTTCAAAACTTACATGATATCTTGTACAACATGATCTACCATAGGCATAGAGCTAGTAGTAGGTGTAGGATAAGATATATATATATATATATATATATATATACACACACACACCAAGTTTGAAAGGAAGAGAGATAGATATAACCTCTAGTGTTTTCTTGTGTCTAGTAGTGATAGGGAGATACTCAAAATTAGCTAATGATTTATATGCATCTAGGTAGAAAGCATGAATGTGGAATGAAATGCATGAAATGTGAGTGATGAGTTGTATAATAATATGTTTATAACAAGCATTCCATAAGAGAGATAGCAAGCAAGGGATAGAGAGCATGGATTTGTGCATGAATGCATAATTTTTTTTGACATGTACTATGACATTTCTAATATATTTAGCATGATAAACTTTAAAAAAAATCAACATGAGGGATAGAAAGGAAAGGATAAATAACATGAAATTGTGCATGAATGAATAGAAAATTTTGACATGTAACATAACATTGGTTGCATGTTTAGAAAAATGGAGTTGGAAATTATTCCATATGAGTGAGAGAGAGTATGCAAAAGGAATATTGAAATCTTATGCATTTTTAGCAATAAATGTTGTAATATCATCCTTTATTATAAAGAGTAAGAATGAAATGAAAAGAATGAAGATTTGTACTAACATGTAATAAACTTCATCATTCATGTACATGATATGACCAATGATTGTCTCATTATTTTCAAGAAATGTAAGAAAAATTTGTAAATAAGTGAGATTCATTTTTAAAATCTAATTTTAGAATGTAAGGTGATATCTCAAAAGCAATAGGACCTAGTGTATGCAACTAGGGTTTTGAAAAATATATATTTCTAAAAATTAATATTGGATTTTGAAATTTGAGGTGAATTTATAATTTAAATATGCAAGTAAAAATTCAAAAAATTATAGGAAAAATGCTGGGAAAATATCGGGACCTAGTATGGACAACTAGGGTTTGAAAGAAAATTATTTTTAAAATTACTACAAAATTTTAAAAATAAATGCAAATTTCTTATTTTATTATTGAGATAAAAAATTATAAAAATATAAGGAAAATGAGTAGGAAATTTACCCAAGGTTTTTAGGTTTTTTACGCACAAATAAAGTAAGTTAGGTTTACCAAATGATTTAACAATTTTAGGAATATTGGTGTATTATTCCTAATTTAGTTAAAGGGACTGAGTAGTAAAATCAATAAATAAATATGAAATAATTAAGCTATTAATTTGTTAACTTAAATTATAATCTTGATCTTTTTAAAATATTAATAAGAGATGGAAAATAAAACTTAGCTAGAAACTAACTGATACGATTGCGACAAGGTTTGATATTCACTATGCAAGACTAGGACATTATCACAAAATAAGATCTAACCTTCATTTTATGATTGGATAGGATCACTAAAATTAGACAAGAGTGGCATTGGCATTGTAGTCCACCTTTTCCACTATTTTTCTAACTATTTGAGATTTTTGGATTTTGTTTGCTATGTTTGTGTGACCCTGTCTATGAAGTTTCAGTAGTTGAAAGTCTATATAGCTCCCTATAGAGCAGATTTTCTATTCAAACCCTACACTCCATTATGATTTGACTAATTTAGAGAAAGTGGGGGGGGGGGGGGGGGGGTGGGTAGGGTGGGGGTTGGGTTGGTTAATGTGTTTAATATTCACTGAACATGTATCCATACCCTGTGTGTGGGTACATTGTCTACATACTAATACTCCAAAGAGGGATCAAGCCATATGTAGTTCTCCCACTTGATGTGCTTTATGAAATTGAGTGTATAAATATTAAAAATGATAAACTAGATGTGATTGAGGTGGCTAGGGACTGGTGTAAGTATTTGAATAAGTTTTTAAGTATATTGGTTGGTTGTATGCAGAGAATAGGGAAGATTTCTTGAGTAGTCTTGCTTGTATTCTTGCTTGCTTAGTGATAATTGCCAACCCTTTCCAAATGATCTTTTGATGGGATTTTATAGGGATATATTGTTCATGGGTTGAATGTTCTTACATTAGGCTAACAAGGAGAAGGATGGGGAATGGAAAAAAACTTACCATTAGGGCAAAAACTAAATTTGGATAGGAGCACTAAAAGAAAATAGGAGTGACATTGGCACTATATTCCATGTGTGGTACTATTGTCCTGAATTGATGGGGTTTGGGGGGATGGATTTGTCATGGAAAGAGTAGTTTGGTTGAGTTAGGATTAATTTTTGAAGGCTATGAATGATTGGGAATCGATGAAAAGATGTCTATAAGGGTCATGAGGGAAAGAAAAAGGGACCTATGGGTTAGGTGTCACAAGCCACACTCAAGTTACCAATTTTTTAATTTTATATGACTACATTTTCATGTCTATTATAGGGTTTTATTTTTTTTATCTCATATCATGCAACAAATTTAGGTCCAAAAAAATTAATATGCAAGTATTTTAAATAAGATTTCATATTTTTAATCTTCAACACCTATGGATTCTTCATTTATTTATGTGATGCCTTCATGCACCTTAAGGCTTCATTTTTTGATAGGAGATATATTATGAATCATTTCTTGAAACTTGATCAATTTTTTTATCCCTATTATTTTTCAAAAAAAATTCATATTTGAAATCATAATTAGTTCATGTTATATGAAAATATATATTTTGATATTGATTTTTTTGAAATTTGAAATAATTTATTAATTAACCCTAATTAAGATGAACTAGATAGGAAAGTAACCTACGTCTTTTTTTTGGTAAAAAATCTGATGATGGAGGAGACCAAAGTGATGGTGGTGAAACAACATGATAGGCAAGGGAGAATGCAGTGTAAGGGAAATGTGTTTCTATATGTGCAGGTGTCAGGATCTAGCTCAAAAGAATGTAAGCTAACACAAGGAGAAGGTAGTGAGTAGTGTAGTGAGAAGGTAGGAGATGGAGATAAAGGAGATAAAAAAGGTAAAATAGGGTTTAGGTCTAATTTTTTAGAATGTGGGTCAACATCCAGGCATGGTAGGGGTAAGGGTAAGCAAAAAAATCAAGTTTTTGGTCTAGTGGTTTGTTCCTCTAAGCATATGGAAGAATGTTTTATTTTACCTAAGTTTAGGAAAGGGAAAAATCAAATGGATGTTATCTCACACCTAGAAATAGGAGCCATCATTATAAAGGAGAGAGAAGATGGATTTGCAAAAGGAAAGGATAAGGTTTTAAAGGATTTATTTATTTTTTAATCTTGCATTAATATCCATAATACATTTCATACCTGTGGATCCTTTTGAAAATAATCTATACTCAAGGCACATCTAGGTTTTGACCCTATTTTGGTTCCAAAAGGTTAGGTTTCTTCAAAAATATCCCAAACAAAGGAAATAAAAATTGAGGAAGGCTTTAAAGAGGTTCCACAAGTAGATTATTCCCAAATTTTAGCTCTAAAAATGTCTCATATTGGTAATGTCTCCTTAGCTTTCTATAAATATTATCTTATCTTAGATTTATCAAATTTAGAGCTGTCAAAGGTTTGTTTAGAAAAGGGTAGCAAATCATTGATTGACATATGTGTTGGGAAAAGGCCATTGTGAGAAGTAATTTAGCAATGGGTGGTGGGCTCATGTCTAGCATTGAAACCTCCTTAAATATCTTTGTTTTCAAATGAATTCCTTTTGCTTAAATTTTAGTCAGTAGATGATAGATATTTTATGTGGATAAATGGCTCATGGTTCATGGGTAATCAAGGGGTGTTTTTATGTCCTTTGGCTCCATTATTTGATCCAGATTCATTGATTATTTCATAATCTGTAATATGGATAAGATTTTATAATCTACCTTTAGACTTGTGAGATCTTAGTCTTTTCAACCATTTGGTGAGTAAAATAGGATTCTTTGTTAAAATTGATGATTCCATTGAAGCTCATTGAAATTTTGTCTAAGTATGTTTGTTTATTGATTTATCTAAACCTCTATTTCATTCTATTAAAATATCTTATTCCCATGGAGTATGGACTCAATTTTTTAACTTTGGAGGTCTTCCATTTAGATGCTTTAAATGTAATAAATTTTATCATGAGATGGTTACATGCTCGAAGAAGGAATTTAAAGGTTCTCAATCTTAGATTGTTTATAAATGGGTTAGGAAGATTGGATTCCCAAATCATGATCTAGTTTATAGTTTATATGGGATAACTAAATCAAAATTAGTTGAGGATCCATATTTAAAATATTTAAAATATTTTTCACATTCTCCATAAAATAATGAGATTCTAGAGGCTACATAGGATATGAAGGTGTTGGAATTAGGGAAATGTTCTTCCAACAAGCTGGAAAAGATAGCAAATGTGTCAAATTATGGGCAAGAGAATTTGGATAAAATTTATCCTATTATGGATAGTCCCCTAGTGAATGAAAGATTAGAATAGGATGAAGAAGAAGAGCTAGAAAGTAGGGCTATATTGTATATCACTCAAATAGAAAGTGATTTAAATAACCCCAACTTCAATCTGAAAGGGAAAAGAGGAAAGAAGATGAAAGTAAAAAATTTATAGCTGGATGCTTAGAATTTTATTAATGGAAGAACCTAATAGACCATGGAATCTTTGGTATCTAGTAGAGGCAAATGCTTGCAAGTAGTAAATGGATGATTTGAAGACTGGTGTAGGGGTGGTTTTCCTATTTCTTATTGAAGTTTATTTTTTCTTGGACCTTAGATGAATTTGATTAAATTTTTTGAGTTCCTAATTTTTTCCTTAGATCCTTACTAATTTTTTGGTATTTTAAAAGGTTAATAAATACACTCTTTTTCTTTGGTTTTAAATCTTTTTGGGAGACTAGACCTCCTATTGTGCTCCAAAACTATTTTCTGCTCTGGTCAAAAGTTGAATTATGACTAGGATCCTTTTATCCCCAACATTGATCTAAAAAAATATGAATTGGATAGAATAAAGTAGAATGTTGTAAATGAACTTTCCAAATGTAAAAATGTAAATAAAATGTTGAATTCAATGAGGTGTGAACAATTGAAAGAATACTAACTTTGAAATGAAATGACAAATTTAGTTGTTTGAACCTCACTTGTAACATTAGCTTTTGTAGGTATATCTAGATTATGAACCTCTTTTGTTAGAAACCCTATCTTAATAATGTTTTTTTCTTATCTTGAATTTAAATTTTTAACTTATCCTTTAATAATTACTATTTTTTAACTTCTCTTGTTGTAGTTTTTTTAACCTTTCTTGTTCTTTCATAATTTATTATTTTAATACCTTATATTTTTCCAATCATTTTCTTTATATCCTTTGATTTTCAAAAAAAAAAATTTATAATTTTTATTTTTTTTAAATCTTTTCCTACTCATCTTGTTCCTTTTTTGATCTTGTTTTCTCTAATTTTTCCTTGTGAAGATTTTCTTGCTCTATTTTTTCTATTTTTAACTATTTTTTCTCTAAATTATCCTTTTTTATCCATTCTTGTTGTTTTTGTTCCTTTTGCACTACTTTTAATTTTTCCCCTTGTTTTACTTACACTTATTCTTTAGGAGATAAAATCATATTGTAAATGACTTTCTTTATTTGTGTATTTATTATAGGATTATCACTATCAATTATCCTTTATATTTAATACTTTAAATCCAAACAACTATTTGTATGATGCCCATGCATTATATGATATACACATTAGTATTTTGATATTATTAGAGGAGGCATAAAAGGTAATGTAATCAAATTATTTCAAATAATTTATCTTAGGATCTCAATTTAACTCTTATTAGCCTTTTATTGAATTTTTAAATCACTAGTTGTAGATTTATTCTATTTTGGCTTCTAATTTTGATATTAAGTCTTTTTAGGCACATCATTGCTAGATGAAGATGCAAATACATGATTAATTATACCATACTCTATATTATATTTATGTTTTCTATTATATTTCCATGATGTGATCTTTGAATTGAAATACTTATTTTTATTTTACAAATCTTCTATTAACTTTCTCATAGTGATGATTTTATCTTAGGACTTCACAAGTACAAACCCTAGATATTGATGATTTAATATGCATACAAAAATATCAAGAGGACATGTGGAAGGTGGATGGGGTTGAGGAAGGACATGTTAGTTACCTTAATTTATAACTATAAGGTGAGCCATCTTACCTCTTGAAAAATACATAACATGGACCTAGTTAGAGGAAAAGTAATTGACATCTTGAGAAGGGATGGTACAAGCAATGAAAGGATTTAGACATGAATTTTGTCATTTAGTAGTAACTAATAAAATATCTAATTTAATATTAAAACAAATATAATTAGAAATACTTTATGTTGTAAATTAGTCATTATAGCACCTTTAATATATCACAGTTCTTGTTCCCATTTCATACTTTACTTGAAATTTTTTTGCACTAATGGCACTTGTATCTTAGAATGTGATTTAGTTAATTTTTTTTAAATAAAAAATTACTCGTCCATTATCACCATATATTATTTGAATATAAAGTATTAGAAAACTAAAAAGTAAGATCCAAAAAGGAAGGATAATGTAAACAATAACATGAAATACAATGCTATAAAAAAGGAAAAAATTGTGTATGGAGATTAGTAAATTCTTATAAAATCCAATGTCAAAATAAGATGCTTTTAGTTTCAAATATTAGGTCTATGGTCAAAATAAATTTATTCAAATATCAATGATTATATCTAAAGTTAAAATCAAGTTATTTTAGTGTCAAATATAGATCTAAATTTGAAATAAAATTATTTTATTGTTAGATGTTCAAGAATTCATCTAAACCCTACGACTAAAATTTTAAA
>JARHVA010000037.1:7160000-7582500 GCA_037957365.1 Torreya grandis
TGGAGGGAGGAATGAGAAGAATATAAAAGAGATACATGGAAATATGGATGTCAAAGGTCAAAGCTAGAACCAATCATTAAATATCAATCCTCTTAATTCAATTTGAGCTTCATTGAGTCATATCTTATACAATTATGACAAAGTTGTTCTTATTGGTCTTTCATTATTCCCCATATGCCAAATGAGGGTATTAGTTCGCATGTAATTACATTTTCACTTCTAGGGAAGAGGACGTTCAAAACCCTCACTGATGTTTGATTTCAAACAAAAAGGGCACCTAACATGATATTTCATATTGAAGTAATTTTGCCTAAGAATCCACATGCCTTTTATGTGCATTTTCATTATTGACAACCCTAACATGCCTTTAATAGTTTGCTATGTGAATTGCAATTGAAATGCAACAATTGGATGGGAAATTGGATTTATATAGGGAAGGGAGTGAATGCATTCATGCCATTGGCCATTATGAAAAACATGGCATTCATCCTTTACCATTAAGTGGTTAGACAAGTGTTATTGTCGCTACTAATATCTTTATTATTAGAATGGATCTTTTTCTTATTATGAAAAGATGAGTCTCTATTATGAGAATGGATCTTATTCTTATTATGAAAAGATGAGTTTTTATTATGAGAATGTATTTTTTAATTATGAAAACGATACTTTTGTTATTATATTGGAAGTCTCTCTATTATGAGAATGACCCTTTTCTATTATGAGAAGGATCTTCTTCTTCATGAAGATGATTTCTTTTGTTACTATGTTGGAGGCGTCTCTATTACTATCTAACCCTAAATTGACGAGGATCCTAATATTGGTGGATATGATTAAGAATATATAAATGAATAAGCACAAAGGTAATAAATAGATCTATAACAGGCCAATTAATTGCAAAACTCAGATAAAACACACACTAAATTCATTATACTAAGATATACTAAAAATGAAAAGTACAACTATGCTAAATATTGCAATGATAATGAAAACATGATACTTAGCTAGTTTTGATGTTAATACAGATCTGGAAGTAGACTAGAAGAATATTCTATAATAGTCACCAAATTCTGGATTAAGTGCCTCTATAGCCATGGACACTTGCGTCAACTTAGGATGGTTACGTCGATGCTAATGTTTGGATCAAATTCATGTGTCCAGTATAAAATAACTATTAAAATAAGATGTGATCACCTAAATGCTTCTGGGTTTGTCATCATCTTCACTCTGGTACATTTAAATCTAGGTCATGGATTGTCACTCCTTACCAAATGATAAAACTCTAATTCTTCATTTCCATAGTAAATGTGGTAAAAATGGGTTAGTGGGCACATAGTGTCGAATTACCCCAAAGACCCCTCTATCAATGAGTGCGACCTACTTAGCCAATACTCCAAAGAGGGCCTCAGACTTATGTAGTTCTCCCCTACATGTTGGCTTGTGTGTGAATCATATAATGTGTGATAAGAAAGTACAATAGTGACCTAGCTTGTAACTTGATAAATATAACTCTTGCTCTATCGTTCAATACTTCATACCTATAGATGTGTTGTCCCTATGATTGACATGTAAATAGGAGAAAATAAGGAAGCTTTTCTCATTTGAGTGCTTGATTAAGTGCTTTTGACAATTTGCCTTTATCTCTTTAGGTATTTTCTAGGTGAGGAATGAATAAGGGTTGATCTTATATTTATAACAATCCTCTTGAATATCTTGTATAATAACACTTAGGTTGACCATTAAGATACATTCCATTTGAAAATTAGATTACTTTAGGGCACTAGACATTTGCATCGAGTAAAGACACTTGCATCGATGTAGGTGTCTGACTAGGACACAAGTATTTGCAAAGGAAAAAAGTAGGTACATGTCTAGAAGTTGTAGAGGTGGAAGATAATTAAGATTTAAACATTCTAGGCAAGATATAAGGCCTGGGTCATCAACATAAGACTAGTCAGATTAAGAGATAGGTCAAGGTGCACAAGAAAGAAGATGCGAGACTTACAAAAGTGGGGAAGGTCTAGAATTGATAGGAACTACCAATGTTTGAGTTTTTCATGTATACAAGATTGAGGTTCTATATAATTCATAAATATCATATACATTCCCCCCTTTAATCTAGTAATAAAATTGCTAGTTTAAAGAAAAGTATAACACACCTTGCCTTTGTTTGAGTCCAACTTGAATGCTTTACTGATGACTGACCTGAAACCAAGAACATGTTACATTATATAATCAATGCATATAATATGAAATTGAAAACATTGAAATGATTGAAATTGAAAGAGAGCAAGGTTTAGGAGTACACTTGTGTATCGATGCAACCATCTTAATTTTTGGCAATTTCATTTGAAAGATGTATCATTATGAATAATTGAAATTGAGATCAAGACAAATATAAATTTGTAAAGTGCATGTGTGTGTGTGTGTGTGTGTGTGTGTATAGAGAGAGAGAGAGAGAGAGAGAGAGAGAGAGAGAGAGAGAGAGAGAGACCATGCCCCCAACCTTGGAGAAAAGGTGGATTGCCACTTGGTAGTTGAGACTAGCTCAACCGTGTAACTAATCATACTTATAATTTGGTGAGTGTGAGTGAACCAAGTCAACTCACACTATCAAAATATTGAGAATGGACAATATAATCAAGTCCAAACTACAAACTTGGTAAGATTGAGTAAATTAATGACCTCAACCATACCAAAAAGAGAACCAACTATTGTAGTAGATTGAGCCAATATAGTCCATAAAATTCCAACCTGGTGGGTGGTGACAATCCTAAAAAGTGTTTTAAATCTAAAACTAATTTAATTTGATAATATTAGGCACACATTGCATAACATATGCACCTTAGATATGTCTCATACTAAAATTGTGTATAATAATGGTACAAATGTATAAAATTTGACCATAAATGTGTATCTGAATTATATAATTGTGCAATTCAGCTAATTTGAAACTGTGTAAGTGTGGAGAACATGCTTCCAAAGCATGCCCCCACTATAAAAAACTGAAAACTAATATAAGTGCCAATGTGGAGGACATGTTTCCAAAACATGCCCCCACTATAATTTGGAGATGATGAATATTGAGTAAGTGTGAATAACATGTTTATAAAACATGCCTCCACTAAATTTGAGACTATGAACATGTGAAATCCATGTCTATATGACATTCACCCACTGAATCTGAAACTATGAATGTGTGGAAGCTATGCCTCTATGACATGCCCCCCTTTGAGGTGAGGGAAGATATAAATTGGTAGTTACCTCACCTCAAAAGGATAAGATAACCATATAATGTGAATGAACCATGTATCATTTAGGATAACATGTCTAGGTAACTGTATTATTGAAGCACATACAATATGATCACATTAAGGCCTAAGATGCATGATAAAGATCATGGAAACATCTAGATAGTAACAATACATTCTCAATAAGTAATCAAACACACACATAAGAACACTCAAAAACAACAATCAATAGTCCAAAGATATTGCAAGCAAGAGACATGTCTAAATGCCACACAATCAAATTGACATGACTTAGTCAAATGTCCTTAAATCAAGAAATGACATACTCAAATGTCAACATACAATAGGGAATGATATATTCAAATGTCAAAGAAGCAAACAAAGGAATGGGGGATACAAACAATGGAGCATATTCAAATGCTCAAAAAACAAAACAATAACAAGGAAATAAATTTAAGGAAGTGTATAAATAAAAACATAAGCAACCAATATAAACATATCATAGTAGCCAATGGATCAAATGTGTTAGCACAAAATGTCAAGTACATAACATATCAATATACACTATGAAATATATAAACATGAATGAAGGCATGTTTAAGTACACATATGAGCTCAAACATGATAATGTAAAGTGACCATAGAATGATACAACCTATATGTATCATGATCAAAGAAGGTGGATGCCCCAATGTCCTGGTGATGTGATAAGAAAGAAGGCCCAACATCCATAAGTGCATAGATAATGTACCGGTGTATGCCTGTCTCACACTCAAATAAAAACTTGAAACACATGTATGTAGACATGATATGCTATCCATAATAATGGAACTAACACATAGATGCCAAGGATCCAATATAATATGTAGATGCTGAAAATATTTTTTGATTTTTAATTTTTTTGATTTTTTTTGTATTTTTTAATATTGGGAGTCTCACATAGTATATTTATGCAAGTGTATAATGTTCATTGGTATTTTTAAAGGTTTTTATTCAAGTGTATCAAGGTAGTATATGCCTTTTCTCAAATTTTTTTATAACTATAAATGGTCCCAACCAATTTAGTTTGAACTTTCATTTCTTGTCTTTTTATGCATTGGTATTCTTTTGATTTTATTTTAGTACTAGGCCACCTACAACAAATTCATGTGGCCTAACCTTTTTGTTATATGCTCACTTAACGTGATCTTGATAAACTTGTAAGTTTTCAACAACATGTATGCATTTTTTACTCGACTATTATAATTGATGCAATCTTTTTTCATGATATTCATTATCTTTGACAATGTCTTTGAAAGAAACACACAAGAAAGGTATCTCAAGCTCAATTGATAAAACTGCCTCTATACCATTTACCAAAAAATAAGGTGTAGCTTGGGTAGGCATGTGAACACTAGTGTAGTATACCCATAAATCATACACCATTTGCTGGTACCAATCAGTACTGTATCGCTCAACTATCTTGCCAAGTATATTGATAATAGTCTTATTAGTTGCCTCTGCTTGTCCATTACCCTATGGGTAATAAGGTGTAAAAAAGGTATGTTTAATTTTATATTTATGCTAAAAGGGTTTTATCATCTTATTTTTAAATAATGATCCATTATCATAAATAATAGTTGACGGTATGCCTAAATGAGAAATAATATTGGTCATAAAAAACATGCATATGTCATCCTTTATGGTAAACTCAAGTAGAATTACTCCCACCTATTTTATAAAATATTCTATAGTTGTTATTATGAACTTGTGTCTACCAATGAATACTAGATTTATCTTCCAATCAAGTCAAAACCCCATAAGGAAAAAGGCCATGGTGAAACAATCGACTGTAACTTGTGCAATAATGCATGATTTAAATTGCTATATTTCTAGCATTGCAAACACAATTTTTCTTGTTTAATACATTCTTGTTTCATGGTATGCCAATAATAGCCTTGGCATAATGGTTTTTGGGACATGGCTCATCTAATGAAATCCCCACCACACTCATTGTCATGATTTTATAAGAGTGCAATGTGGACTTTATCTTTGTTTAAATATCGAAGTAATTTTCTATCAAAACATCATTTGAATAAATCATTTCCAATAATAACATGATGAAGTTCTTCACGTTGTAATTTGTGCTTATCATTCCACGTAAAGTGGTCTAGTATATAAGTTCGATAGAGGAAACTATAAATATCAATGTACCATTCTGTGCTTGTATAAATGTGAGTAATAGAAAGAACAAACTAAGGCATCCATTTTATTAGATGAAATAGAAGGATCTGGTAACTATCATATGGTAAATTTTATATGACCTTCATTGATATAAAAAGGCATCAAGGATTCTGCACTTGCCATGACATCTGCATGATGATCATATTTACAAGGAATATTATCAATAAAAAAAGTATCAAACATCTCTGTGAGTTTATCCACCATTTATTTATATGGCATAAGATGCTATTCTTTGGTATGATAATGGTTGGTAACTTGATTAACAACCAATTGAGCATCACCATGTCCTTTATATGAAGCTTGTGTGCTATGGATAAGCCGATAATCAAGGCCTCATACTCAACTATATTGTTGGTGCAAAAAAAGTTAATCTATAGGAGAAAGACATGTATTAGCCCTTGGGGGTGGAAAATACAATGCCAATAATTGCCTTTATTCTACATCTACATCCATCGAAGAACATTGTCCATGGATTGGAAGATATATTATATGCCTCAAACTCATCACATAAAGCTTCAGTGAGTGGAAAAGGATCTAGTAAGGGAGATACAATTAATTGGTTGGCTATAAATTGACCTTTTATTGACTTTTGGGATATAAATTTAAGATCAAACTTTGTAATTCACATCACTCATTTTAAAATGTGCCCAGTTAAGTATGTTTTGTTCATAAGGAACGTTAATGAATATTATTTTATTATAACATGAGAACCTCATTATTGAGTAGATACTGCCATAAATTTTAGATAGAAAAAACTAAGGCTAAACATAATTATTCCATTGTATATTTTCATTCATAATTGACCAACCGATGATTGATGTAATAGATTGTGCACTCTTTGTGATTATCATCATATTGTGATAATAGATCCCCAAGGACCTCATGAGTGGCCGAGATATAAGTAAGTAATGGTCTATCTGAAATAGGAGGCATGAGTACTAGTGGGTTTGATAAATATTATTTGATTTTATCAAAACTTTGTTGAAAAACATCATCTGATATAAATTTTGTGTCCTTTTTTAGCAAATATGTGAAAAGAATTATTTTATCAACCAAATGAGCAATAAAGCATCAAATAACCTAAATTCCGAAGAGGGCCTCAAACTTATGTAGTTATCCTCTACATGTTGGATTGTGTGTGAATCATGCAATGTGTGATAATCAAGTACAATAATGACCTAGCTTGTAACTTGGCAAATATAGCTCTTTGGCTATCCCTTCAATACTTCAAACCTATAGATGTGTTATCCCTATGACTGATATGGAAATAGAAGAAAATAGGGAATCTTTTCTCACTTGACTACTTGATTGAGTGATTTTGATAAGTTACCTTGGTCTCTTTAGGTATTTTATAGGTGAGGAATGAATGAGGGTTGATCTTGTATTTATACCAATCCTCTTGGAGAATATTGCATACTAACACTTAGGCCAACCCTTATGATATAGTTATTTTTCAAATTAGATGACTTTAGGGCACTAGACACTTGCATTAGGTAAGAACACTTATGTCAACATAGGCATTTGACTGGGATGTAAGTGTCTAAGAAATAAAAAATTAGGTACAGGTCCAAAAATAGTAGAGGTGGAAGACAAGTAGGTTTTAAGCATTCAGAGAAAGATAGAAGGCCTATGTCATCAACATAAGACTAGTTATTAAGAGATAGGCTAAGGGGCATAAGAGAGAGTAGATGTGAGACTTGTAGAAGAAGAAAAGGTCTAAAACTAAGAAGAATTACCAAGGTCTGATTTTTCTAAGTGTACAAAACCAAGGTACTATATAATTCATAAATATAATCTATAGTTACGACAATGATCATCTTGGCATTGCAGTCACAATTATTGATATTTGAAATCCAAATTATTGATATTGATCTAGAGACATCTATATTATCATAAGGTCCTTGTAGTCTTTAATTTAGATGAAGTATTAACATGTGGATATACATACATACATACATGTATGTATGTATGTATATAATTGATTCCATATAGGTGCAAGCATGAACATGTTAAATTAAGCTGGTGGGTAGTAAAAAACACATAGTTGATGATGACATTTAGTTGACATGATGTGGCAGGAGTAATAACATGAATTTTGACATCCATATGAATGCATATAAGTTTTTTAAACGTATTGTAACTTTATAATTGAAATGAAATTTCTAAAACATAAATATTAATTTTGGGTTTTGTTTGCCAACTACTCTTTGCTTCCTTGCCTTACATTTATGCTTTTACACTTTTGTGTATCTAGAATAGTTGAATCTATGATCTAATTGTAATGAAAACAAGGATTGGGGTCATGCATTATTGTTTTAAGAGGCTAGTATCAACAACACTAGTCATATAGAATTCATATCCTATGAAGTATAACAAATAAATCATTGAGAACATTGGAATCTTAAAGTATGTCACTCATGTAACAAAAATATTCTCAATGCTAGATGTCTACTTAATATTATCCATGTCTAAAATGAACTACAACATTTATATATTTATAGGTGACTTTTAATTACAATTTTACAATATTGGGGCGTGTGTTGACTTCCAATAGATAGAATTTGAAAGAGAATAAAGGAGAAGATGGACACATACATTAAATGAGGAGAGAGAACAAAACTTTCTAGATCGTACAATTTTGTCCATATATGCTGTTAGGATAATATAAAATGATCTAGATAGTAGAAATGAAGGCTCAAAAATATCATATGGAGGTTATCTCATGGAGCTATAAATGGGAATTCAATCTTAGAAATTTGACAAGAGCAACAACATTACTTGATTTGGATCAAATTAACTATAGAAATACAAATGTGCCAAACTAACATAAAATAAAGGCCACGGGTATATTTTATGATACTACATATTACCCCACTAACATGATGTGTTTAATAATCCATAAAATGGGTGGTGTATATATGCACCACAAATTGTAAAATGAAAAGGATATGGAAAATGATAGTTTTGAGTTAGATCTTTGGGATTGAAATTGTTGAATCTTAGAACTTATTAAATCACTTTTTTCACATACATGGATGAATAGAAAATAATAAATGATAGATATGAAAATTAAATGTAACAAGATACCTAATTTAAAATCAATATGCATAGAAAGTACTATAGGTATACCATATTGTTAAAGGAGAAATCTAAGTGGGTTTGAGTTGAATCCCTACATGTTTTCAAGATATGGGCATCCACACAGGGCAAATATGGATCATTATATCTCTAGGAATCAATTAGATCCTTGACATCATCTGGTTATAAGCTTTAAATCCCACTATCCCTAATAGTCATACATACATATTGATTAAATCAAAAATTACATTGGTCCACCCACTCCTCATAAGGACCTTGAGCTCCCCAACCTCATGAAATTGAACATCATTTATGTAGCCTTAACATACATATACCTACTACCACATTAACACTATATAGCGTACCACATAGGTATCTAGATATTTGTAGCCCCATCATAATTCAATGACCATGTGGCATCTTACCACTAATTTATGGCAAGAAAAATGTAATTTTTTGAAATGTGGATGGAAGTAAACATATATTGGAGTGCATTTAAATTTTCTAAAAGGAATTCATTTTAAAACACGTTAGCTTTTAATTCTCCAATATATTCCTCTTATAGTTTTCCTTTTCCACGTAGAATAATTTATTTTATTAGTTATATTTAAATATTAATTTTTTAATTATTATTATCCATAATTTTTTCTTTTTCATTTCAATGTTTACTTTAAAATCATGTATTTCAACACAATGGTGCACCTTTAACAAACAATGTCATTTGTTTCTTACTTGAAGGAAAAATTGAAATCAAACCCTTTATCCGAGTATTATAATGTTACCTTATATGTTCGATTTTGAGCTCTGGCATACACCACCATGTTTACATTTCAGATGAATTGAACTTACAAGTAGCCCTTTTGTCAACAAGATTCAATGTTCACACTACATCATATGAATGTCAAGAAGGTTCCATTGTCCAACTAACATACTTCCTATGTAGGTTGTTGAAAGATGATATGTAAGTTGATGGTTTTTCCCCATGTCACATACAAGTTATGCATTATTTTATGGATTTAATATCATACTTACATTTAAATTTTAAATTTACATACTATAACACCCTCCCACATTATCCCATAATATGATCCAAAACTTTTCTTTTCTTATAAATTTATTAATTTTTATTAAATGAGAGATTGGATTCATATAGGGAACATATCCATTCATGCCATTTCCCACAGAGAAAAACATGCTCCATGCGTTAGCCACATGATTTATATTTTTGCCATAAATTATAACATGCATACCTTACCACTAACAATTACATGAATGAGGCAAAATGGAAAGACTAATAGAACAAAATCAGTTGAGTGAAATTGAAGGAAGATGTCATTGTGACATGAAAGGTAGAATTTGCTCTTATTTTTTTATGTTGTAGATATACACATGATACTATATTAGTGATAATTTTTTGAAAGAGAAAGGAGGTGAAATACGAATCTCTTGTAGGGATTACTCTCTTGAGAAAATGTATGCCAATAAAATTTCATGGTATCTTCTAAAACTTACGTAAGTGTTGAACAAAAATTCAGTATATTTTTAAATGAGTATAACAAGGAAATAAAGAGAAGAGGTGGGTTGGGGAACAAGATGGTGATGGTGACTATATTGATGCATATGCATCATATATCAATTTGGGTTACATTACATTTTGATGATATGAGTAATTATGAATGTTGCCTTTTTTCATCTATAGTTTCCATTATTTATTTGACTAGTAATTCAAGGGTTTTACACTACTTAAACAAGGAGTAAAAAGGACTATTAGGATTTTTTTTGGAAAGAAAGAAGTCATTCAGTTAGAGGGATATGAGGCATCCTAGGAGTGCATACTCTTATTCTTGTTGATTTTGATAAGGGAAGATTTCAAGGTTTTATAAAAAAGAGAAGATGAAGGATAATAAAGACTAAAATTTTGAGATGTATTTAAAGGTTTTTTGGAATTTTCAAGGTACCCTCTCTAATAAGATCAAAGGACCAAAAATGAAAATATTGGAGACATGATGTGATCACATAATTACAAAGGAGGTTAGTTTCTTGTTAGTATAAAAATCAAACAAAATAATATGAAACATAATATCTTAAGTGAATGTCCTCGGATTGGGAAAGGTCAAGAAAGAGATAAACAAGAAAATAGGAAGACAAATCAAACCATTTTACCTTCCCTTTTGTATTTCTCCTTATTTCTAAAATTTAAGTGTGGATTGGCTTGGATATAAAGATTGAGATCTTTGGCAATGCCATAAAGCTATTATTATAGATCCCCTTGTGTTATGCATGATTGATTTGATGATGCTTAATTTTTAATGAATGATGGCCTTAGGATTTGGTAAAGCTTCACTGCACTATTTTGGTCATATTGAAATGAGGAGGAAACCCTAAAATTTATAGACTTGGCTGATGAATGAGGACTATTGAATCAAGATGAAGATCACTAGATGAAAATCATCCCTACATCTCCATGATGAGGAAGATGGAGTCTGTAAGAAGAAGGATGAAGTGTGTAAAATGATGTCTAAAAAATCAACTTATGAGAAATTTAGAGTGTGTAAGGGACCTTTCTTACACACTTTCAACTTTGCATTGACTTGCCTTGTGGAAAAGATCATGATGTCATGATC
The DNA here is from genome assembly GCA_037957365.1 of Torreya grandis. Lineage (NCBI taxonomy): Eukaryota > Viridiplantae > Streptophyta > Pinopsida > Cupressales > Taxaceae > Torreya > Torreya grandis. The sequence continues at coordinate 7,171,174 of JARHVA010000037.1, forward strand.
TTTAGATGAAAAATAAAATTAAATGATTTATATAAAAAGTTAATTGAGCATTCCATAATTTTCCATTAGAAGAAGATTAACTAATTAATTGGGATTAATTAAGTAATGCAATGTGACATGCATTTGTGGGAAAGGATTTAATAATGGAAGAAGTAATTAATTGAATATGGGTGAATGGTGGATATAAGATTGGTTAGATGAATAAATTAGGATTTAGGATGATGTTGGTGTAGATAGCTAAATTTTGCCCCTATTTGAGAAGATGTTGCAAGACATGATGGGTGGAGTAACGACTTTTCAAAGAAATAAAAATCCCCCCAAAATGTGGGAGGATGAAAACTAGATGACGATGAAATAAATAATGTGATTGATGATGCCTCCTCAAGAGGACATGCGGGGATGAAGGATGCATATGGGCCCTTGAAAAATAAGGTGATGTAGGATATGATGAAAATGGATGAAATTAACCGATGGATAAAATTAACCCACTCAATCTAGTGCTTGCACACTTTGATTACTAATAATGATAGAATAATTTCCCCAAGTAGGGTGGACTTGGGAAGGACACATATAAAGATAATGAGACGTATGCTTTTATTTTCCCCAAATAGGGTGAAAGTTGTGAGGTTAGAATGGATGATTGATTGATGGAATTTCCCTAAGTAGGGTAAATTGATTGATTTTATTAAATTGGTTGATTGATTTTCAAGCATAGATTAAAGATTTAACCTATTTCATGGATTAAGGATGAAATGATCACGTTGATGGATGATAATAAGTTGATAGGTTGACATAAACATATGTGTGAATGGTATAATGATTTTTCAAAGAATGAAAAAGTATAAAAAGGCCAAACACACAAGGATGCCCCAAAGTTGAATGAAAATAATGATTGAAGAATGATGTGGTAATGATTTGGATAAATAGGGGATGTGATGTATTAATGTCTGCACATGTAGGTCATGATAATGACTATTAGTTAGAAGAATTGGATGTTGATAAGAATGAATGAAAATGATGGTGATGGTGGCTGAGCTAACCTAAGAAATGCCATGTGATTGAGCACTACCTACATAGTCCAACTAGACATCAGGCCAATGTAGTTCTCTCAAAATAGGTGGAATATGATGAGAAATGATGAAGAATATAATAGATGATTTGATCCAATGTTGACAAATGTCAAAGAAGGATGAGATGATGTGATGTGGTCAAATATGACCAAGATGATGTGATATAATAATAGATTATTTTTCAAGGGAAAAAACCATCACTATAGTGTGACATTGTATATAAGCCTTAATAACATGATTTTTGATGGAGCACATGATGGTTTTCACCATGATATAAAACAACATGATGACTTAGTTGTAATGTGCATAAATATTGAACCCTAAACTAATAGGTGAATGACATAAATGCACCATTATATGGAGAGATTAGGATGGAATTCTTATCATATGCAGATTGATGGACTTAATTACAAGTGTAAGAAATCACCATGATATGAAAAAACCATGATGACCCTATTGATGCATATGGACTGATTCAAGGCACAATAGGAAAATCAAAGAAGCAAGCAAGCAAGAAAACACACACAAACTAATAAAAGTAATATAAAACATCTTGCCATTAATAAAGTCAATATTCTAGTGTGAAAGCTCAATTATATTGGTAGATGGATGGTTCCCCCAACCAAGGACACCTGCAAGGGCAAAAATTAGGAAATATATCATGAAATAAGTTGCACACTTTGATTTTCCTCAAATAGGGTGAAAGCTACAAGCTTGGATTGATGAATTTGCCCCAAATAGGGCAGACGTGGGAATGAAATATCACTAAAAGCTATAATTATTGGATTAAAAAAAGGTGATAAAGTATTATTGACTGGATTGAGGATAAGATAAAAGTTTTTGAATTTTGTGGCTTTATATCTCTTTCTAATATTTTTGTCTTTTTTCTAATTTTTAGGATTTTTTTGATTTTATAATGTTTAGGTTATTTGGAATTTTTGATTTTTTGGGATAAGTATACATAGGGGATACTAACAAAGGGAATATATGTTCTTGCACCAAGATGGGATATGATAAAAAATGAAATGGATTTAGGAAAATGTTGGATGATGATAGATGATAAGGGACTATAAATAATAGATTAGGGATCTCCAAGGACTATACCTTGTGAGAACCAAATTCCTAGTCATCAAAGTATTATTTGGATGATATGCCAATATGCTTCCCAAAATAGGGTTCCAAACATATTCCACTTCCTTATCAAGGTCAAGACAAGAAGAGAGATGGGCATGATAGGGTGGATAAGGATGAAGACATGATGAGGATTTGGATATGATTGGATGGAAAAAATGGATTGAATGGGATGGATAAGGATGTAAATGGGCATGTCCCAAAATATTGAAGTACTTGTAGACAACATATTATTTACGCGTGATGCAAGAAACCTAGTTTTCATCATGGTACTTGCCCAAGCACCATAGAAATGGTTTTCACTATTGGATGAATCACTTCTCTTTCTCTTTTGACATTTGATTTTTATTTTGAATTTTTGTAGCATCTTAACTCAATGGATGATTATGAGATGCATAATGCTAACCCATTTTGATCTCTAGCCCATAACTGTTCTAAAGATTCTTTGTTAGGATCATGTTGTTGATGTGGAATACAATGATGCTTTTATGATATTCATTGGTTGTTTATTTTGCTTCCTCAAAACCTTGAAATAAGGCATCTTCATAGCCTCTATGAAATATAATGCCACCATGGAGGGTAATATAGGATAAGTATTGAATAAAATATCTGATTTGATAGGGGGATACTAGATTTGGATGAAGGATGTGATCATGAAGGGATGTATAATTATTGGGGGACTAATAGAAATTGGAATTAATAGTCACACACATCATTGTTTAATTTGGATGTTATAATTACAACATAAATTTGGATGTTGGGGGTTCAAAAACTTTTGAAAACTCTTTCAATAGGGCCACAATATTTTTTTGATCCTTAGGCCTGAGAGTTGTTACAATCTGAATGATATTTGGATTATCAGTTATTTTGATATTGACTTCAATGATGTCTTCATCAAGAAATGAAGCACTATTTTTTTTTAATCTATTTACATGTCCAAGATGGTTTCACCAACAGATTCTTCCTAATTATTTTGATTGTCCCTTAGTACCTCAAACAAGGTTTCATTAAGTGATGTTAAATTTTGATTTTGATTGTCCCCTAGCACCTTAAACAAGATTTCACTAGGGAACTCTTCTAGAATTCCAAGATTTTTGTTTTTAGTGTCATTTAACACCTAAAACAAGGTTTCACTATGGGAATTTTCTTCTAGATTTCAAGGATTTTGACTCTTAGTGTCCTCTAGTGCCTCAAACAAAGATTCAATAGGGAAATTTGATTCTATATTTTTAATGTTGCTATATATCCCCCTAAATTTTATAGTTTATATGTCACCATAGAATAAGTCCAACGACGTGTGATTTTGTCAATCCAAATCAATGGGTGTGAGAAATTGGATGCCAATATAAGAAATTTGATGGTTGATGTGAAAAGGATGGGTGATATCAATGGAAGGATTAAAGGATGCACAATACTTATAGAGAATATTAGGCAAAATTATGTTGATGCTGAAGGAAGTTTCATAAAACACCATGGAAGTTTCAACAATGTATTAAAATGGATCTGCCAAAAGTGCATAACCAATGTCATAAGATCCTAATTCTGATTTTGATGATGATTATGATGGTAAAGTTGATTCTAATATTAATATGGAACTTGATTATGATGTTGGTTCTAATATGAAACTTGATTTTGATGTTGATGTGGAATATGATTTGGATATGGCCATAAGGAAGGCTTGTTGTAATGTGTTGTCTACAAGTTTTTTCACTTGTAGTTTGGAAATGATAACTTTGGGATGAATGGATTCCATAAAATTGAGGAAGTCTTGTAATGGACAAAAGATGGACTATTGGCCGTGATGGGTTATTTGAAGATGGGCTCATCGAAGGAGGGTTTATCAAATACTAGTGAAAAGTCAAAGAGAGGCTCATAAAATGTTGGAGGATGGTCAAAGGATGACCCATAAAATCTGGGTGATTCAAAAAAACATTAAATCTGAGTTGACTATCTTGATCTTGACCTAAAAGTGGATGAGTCAGATCGTGATCTTAAAAGAAATATTGGCATATCCTTATTTGGTGATCCTTAGACATGGTCAAATTTGAAACTATTTCAATGTCTCTATGGTCAATCAAACCTTGGATATAATTTATAAGACTACCACATTGATTAAGGGAACAAACTTGAATTTTGTGATACTCACAATATTCATCTTCTTGGCACTACTCAACTTTTAGTTCATTTTCATTGAAATACTTGGTGCGTAGATATAAAATGATATTTTCCTCAACTAATTGGTAAAATATTTATTACAAGGGTTCATTGAGAAGTTTGAAACCCTATTTGGATGTGGATGGACTAGATTTTGGATGTGATTGTTGTGGCTTAGGGGCCATAAGGATGTTATATGGGGAGTATCAAAATAGGTTTCTCTTTGCTAGTATGATCATGATCAAGCTTGTGTCTAGTAGATAAGATGTTTGATTGATGTTGATGTAAAAAGGTTAAAATTTTACTATTTATGATGGATCCTAAGTTTTTAGGATCAAAATTTTTAGGTTGTTGGGCACATATTTATTAGATTTGTAAAAATATATCATCTTTATTTTCAAACATGTAATGTTTAAATTGTGATCTATCTTGATCTGCTTTAGATGCCATAAGACTAGATGAAATTTTAAGTAGGATGGGTTGATGTTTAAATTTATGTTGATGTGAAAAGGTTAAACTTTAACTACCTAAGTTTTTAGGATCAAAATCTATAGGTATTTCGAGATCTATTTCTAAGAGTCATAAAAATACATCATCTTTATTTTAAAACATGTAACATTCAAATCAGGCTCTATCTTGATTTGATTTAGATGTCATAGGATTGGATGAAATTTTAAGTAGGATGGGTTGATGTTTGAATTTATTTAATGTCATATGATGTAATTTTTCCCAAGCAGGTCAGATTGATTTAATTTGATTTGCCCCACATAGGGTGGGTTGATTTGATTTAATTGTTTGAATTTGAATTTGATTTGATTTGATGTTTGATTAAGCTCATATTGGATTATATTTGATTCAAATAGGAAAAAATATGGATGATGTGACTTTTTTATTCCCAAATGACATGTGCAGGAGATTGAATAAAAAAACAAGATGTGACTTGAATGATTGATGCCCAATTGAGTTGGGGTTGATGTGACTTTGTCAAAATAGATCAAATTTGACTTTTGGATCTTGGAATAATTTATAAATGATGTGACTTGGTTAGAATAGACCTGATTTAACTTTGTATTTGGATTGGACTTGGGAATTGTATTGGTTAAAGTGGACCTAATTTGGATTGATTTGACTTGGGCAAAGTAGGCCTAGCTTGATGTTTGACTTAATGTTTTGATTTTATTAGATTTGGTTAATATTGACCTAATTTGATTTGATTGGACTTGACTTGGTCAAAGTTGACTTGATTGGATTTGGTTTGACTTTGAAAGGTTGACTTAGTTTGACCTTTGATTTAAATTTAACTTCAAGAGTTTATTTTCAATTTTTTTAAATTTGAATAAGTTGTTTTCATTTTATTTGAAAGTTTACGTTTACTTGATTTGAATTTTATCATTGAAAATATTTAAATTTGGAAGAGTTGATTTGATTTGAATTTAGAAGAGTTGAATAGATTTAAATTTGGAAGAATTGAATTGATTTGAATGATTGATTTGAAATGATTGACTTTGTTTGAATTGACTTGATTTGATTTGATTTATAAATTTCAATTGATTTGGAATGGTTGACTTGAAATAGGAATGAGGTCAAAATAGACCTAATGTGAACAATTGATTTAAAATTTGATTTGGGTCAAAAGGGACTCGATTTGGAATTTTTTTTAAATGGGTAGCATAACAATACAATACAAACAAGGTACCATTTTAATTGGACAACATGACACTAGGATAAAAATGACTTGAAAATTAGACAAGTAATGTCTTATCGTGAAAATGTGTAATGACAAAGTCTGGACTTGGTATAATTTGAATCATTTGATGATGTGAGGTATAACACACAAAATGGGTATATAACAATAAATAAAAAATTGACACACATACAAGACAATCTCTAGCTTAGTGGTAAAATGGGTGTGCAATGTGATTGTATCCCATGTATCTACCTCACAAGAAGTAGGAACAAGTTAATATCTTAAACCTCACTTCAATTAATATGTCATGCAATCTTGGGGGAGGTTGGTTTACCTCACACTATAAATAATTTATAGGTAAAAGGTTTTAATCTAAAATTTTACAAGGATTTCTAGATGGTCCTCAATATACCTCTAGGTACATGGGGATAAAAATTATGTTAAATAAGAATAAATAAGAGGCAATTCACGAGAGGGTTTGAACCCTTTACAACCACTTAAGCTGTTAGATCTCAGTGAAGTGATACCAAAAATTTAAACTTTGGGTGATTTTTGACAGTTTAGCATTAGTGATAAACCCCTTCTTGTAGATGATATTTTGTGATTATGTATCACCTCACTCTCATACACTTAGCAAAATCAGACCTTGGTTGTTCCTCTTAGTTTTACTCTCTCTTTACTTCTGGAAGCCTCACATCTAGTCTATTTTATGCCCCTTTGCCTATCTCTTAATTTGAATAGTATTATATTAATGACATGAACATTATATTTTACCTAGAATGCTTAAAATGTACTTATCTTACACATATAAAAGTTCTGATCCTATACCTATTTTGCTACTCCTAGACACTAATGTGTAGGATAGATAATAATGTTGACATCACTGTCCTACCCTTACATAAGTGTCAAGTGCCCTAAAGTCATCTAGTTTTCAAATGAAATGTATCTTAATAGTCAACCTAAGTGATTTAATGTGAGTTATTACTCAAAATGGATTGATATAAATATAAGATCAACCCTCATTCATTCCTCACCTACAAATACCTAGTAAAATATGAAAGATCATTCAAAGAGAATTTGATTAAGAAAAACTTCCCTATTTATTCCTATTTCTAAACCAATCATAAGTACTACACATCTATAGGTTTAAAGTAATAAAAGATTATCCCAAGAGCTTGATTTTCCAAGTTACAAGCTAGGTTATTATTGTAATTATTTTACACACATTACATGATTCACATATAAGCCAACACATAGGGGATAACTACATCATGTTATGAGGCCATCTTTAGAGTATTAACTATGGAGCTAGCATCCTTTGACAATGGGGTCATTAGGGTCATATTGACACCATATACCCACTAACCCATTTTACCCAAGGTCACATTGAAGATGGAAAGCTAGGGTTTTTCCATTTCAAAAGGAGTGACTATCCATGACCTAAAACTAAAGACACTAGAGTGAAGATGAAGCCAAACTTAAAATCATCTAAGTGGTCACATATTATTTCATAAGATATTCTATATAGGACACTATCATCATACTCATACAATAGCATTAACACAACTATCTAGGACTAACACAATTATCTAGATAACCAAAGACACCAGATCTAGAATCTAAAAAATTATTACAGAACTATCTTCCCACCTAATTTCATCATGTTCCATATCCAAAATTGAATTAACATCATAACAAGCTAATTACTTCTCTTCTTTGTCATTTCTATATCTATCCTAGTTGTACTTTCCATATTTAGACCATCTCAACATAATAAATTTAGTGTATTCTTATATTTGAATTTGGAATTTAATTATCCTGATATAGATCTAATTATCACCCTTATGCCATTTCATTTCTATATTGTTAACCCTAAGATTAAATTGAAATACATACCCACCATTTCATTTTAGGGTTAAATATTTGGTAAACCTGATCCATGTGAATGCAATTTTTTTTTAATTCTTAGGGTTTTCGACCATCTAGGGTTTCAAATTGTTGTATATTTTAATTTCTTAATTTTACTATTTTACATGCAACCTAGGCATAGACCTAGGTTTGGGGGAGGTGTGTCTATTGAACATATTGAACTTCCCCTCAACCAATCCAAGACGTCTCAAACCAATGAGATATCTCATACCTTGGATCATGATGATACCCATATGGATAATGAACAAAATGTTGATAGGGTTATCATATAAGAAGATTCTAATAATGAAAATCATGAAAAAAATGAAAACAAACAAGTAGACCATGATCAAGTTCATGCAATCACCTTGTTTCATGACCACATTTAATAAAATCCTAAAGATCATGATAAGATTTAAAAACTATACTTGAAGCTAAAAATTCCAAAAATTTAGTGGACACATCCCTCCCATTGAACACACCACAACTAAATACATCCAATGGGGGCACAAATTATGTGTTTAACCTTTGTTCCTTAAAACTACTATTGATACATATATTATGGACTTACCCATTATTTCAACACAAATATTGGTTTCAATACCTATTAATACTCAAAACATGTTTTCATCCCCTTTGGTGACTACTCAACTTGCTAATCTAAATCTCACTAGGCCTACAGTTCCATAATTCCTTCAAGTTATAAAAATGTTGGAATAATAAATTTTAAACATTGAATAATTTAAAAAAAAAATCCCCTCATGCTATAGATTCATAATATGTATTGCATAACCCTCTTGTACTTGAACTATCTTTACACCCTTTTCCAAATGGATTTGTTGCACTTAAGTTCACATTTTATGATGGCAAGAGTGATCCTGGACAACATCTTTAAACCTTCTATGTTACATGCCTTGACTATGCATATAATGATAAATTTTTGACCAAATTATTGCCAAGAAGTCTCAAGGAATATGTTTTAAAGTGGTTCTATGATCTACCTCTCTAATTCATAAAAACATTTAAACCTCTTGCAGACCAATTTTTAGCACACTTTTCCATTAACCTTCCCAAAAAGGTTTCTAATGCCCAAATTTCTAAAATAAAATAAGGAACCAATGAACCTATCAATGAATATGCCTTGAGATATACAAAAATGTTGGCCAAAATGACCAATCCTATGGTAGACAAAGAGTTATAAGATATATTCAAATAAAGTTTGCTTTATCCTTTACATGAGTCCATTGTATTAAATAAGTTTTAATCTTTTGATGACTTATGCCATGTTGTATGGGACCATGAAATGAAGCTTATATCTTCTAATAAGCTCAAGTATGTGTAAAACACACCAACTACATCTACATCTAGTACACAATTTATAATAAAATTAAATTATACGATATTAACCTCCTGAACCTAAAAAAGAATCAACCATCATGGTTAACATAGTCTCATGACAACCTAATTGGCTTGTATTATATAATGCACCAAGGAGAAAATCTACATGTTTACTTTCATCCCTAACTTCATTACTCCTACAGTTAGTAGAGTATCAACTTATATATCTCCCTCATCCTATTGAGGTAGATATGAGTTGACCTATACCCAAAGGATATGATGCGAATGCTTATTATGATTATCATTAAGGACTAGAACATTATAAAATTATATGATTTACCTTGAATCACAAGATCCAAGATCTTATCGATGATCAAAATATTTCATTCGAGGATCCTTCAAAAGAATCAGGTTTACAACCTCAAAATCACCATAAACATAAAATATTTAACAATCCTTTGCAAGACCATTCTAAAAAAGCACCAAAAGTACAAATGGAATATAATGTACATCCTCCTCCATCACATTATACACACCCAATAGATGTGATTATTGGTACTTACACATGACATATACCTTCTATGGTTTAAAGACCTTCTATTTCATTTGATGATAATGAAATTAATGATGTTGACTCCGATATTCATTCATAAATTAGATCATTCAATGGGACATCCTAGAAGGTTCTTGGTGACATTGACTTGCATTTATAGGTTGGTCTTGTACATGTGGTTACTAAATTTTAAATTATCCCTTCCATAGGCATCTTTGAAATGTTATTGGGAAGACCTAAGATACACACTCTTTGAGCAGTACCTTCTATTATGCATGGGTGTGTCAAATACATTCATGCCAATTGGGTAATTATAGCTTATAGAATTTTGTATGATTATACTCTTGAAAAAAATAAACTTATACCCAAAAAACTACCTATCAAGCCTACTAAGGCTAATCCATTGCAAAAGGGTAAGCAACATGCAATCCCATTTACTAGGCGACTGGTACTTAAGAGACCATTACATCAAAGACATACAGTGGATTCCATATAATCCTAATATTCTATTACACACCATGTTCAAATACAGAGAGCACCTACACATGTTACTCTTATTGATACTCCAAATAAAAAAACAAACACTTAATGATGGGTTCTAAAAAACCCTACTCTGATTACTCCTACTATTGTTTCACAACCACATAGTTGTATTTTACATACATAGAGCACCATCAGTACCATAGTGACATATATTACACCTATATATGATCCTTGATAGTGTACATAGGGAATTGAACTAGATTTACTATGGGTAGATATTTATGACCATTAGTTGGATGACATAATAGGATGATCTTTCCTATCTTAAAAAATTCCAAAAACACCAAAAAAATAAAAAACTTTCAAAAAACCAAAAACACTATCGACACTTATATATTTTATTAATGACTTGGAATCCATGTCATACTTACATATTGATAGACCACACACTCAATTACTACTTCATACACATATGTGTCACACTTATACATTGGGTATGATACACTCCTATTGTAGATGTTGGGTTTTCCCTCTACTCATGTCTTATGGATATTGGGGGCATTTGATTCTTTGATCTTGATACACATAAGTTATATGATTCAATGATCACTCTACACTACCATGTTTAAGCTTACATATGTACTTACACATGCATATTACCCGTTATTATATCTTACACAATTTAATTCATATGATAAACACTTGACATACTTTTACAACGCATTGGATCTATGGGCCACTATGACATGTTAATGTTGGTTGATTATGCTTTAATTTATTCACTTACTTGATTATCTTGTCTTGATTGTTTGAGCAATTGAATATGTTCATTTTATTATGGCCCATGTGCCTATGTATGCTTTTATTGACATTTAAATATGTCATTTTTTATTGTCTAGATATTTGAATATGCCATTATTGATTTCATGGACATTTGACTAAGTCATGTCCCTTCGATTGTGAAATATTTGAGCATGCCTCTTGTTTGATATATATTTGGACCAGTAATTTTTGACTTACTTTTGAGTGATCTTGTGTGTGTGATGTTTTGATTGTTTATCATGTATTGTTACTATCTAGATGTTGCCATGCTATTTATCATGCATCTTAGGCCTGCATGTGATCACATTGGTTCTATGCACTTCAATGATACATTTACTTAGATATGTTTTATTATATATGATACATGGTTACATTCATATATTTTATAGTTTTATTACCCTTTTGAGGTGAGGTAACTCCTAGTTCCTATTTTTACCTCACCTTAAAGGGGGGACATATTAGTGGGGGCATGTTTAGGAAGCATGTTATTCACACTTGAAAAAATTATCAAATTTAGTGGGGGCATGCTTTGGAATCATATTCTCCACACTCATTCAATATGGTAATTATGTTAGTTTCAAGATTATAATGGGGGCATGCTTTGGAAGCATGTTGTCCACATTCATTCAATAGGGGGTACTTATATCAATTTGCAGATTTAATGAGGGCATGTCATATGGGCATGGATTCCACATTCATCAATTTTCAAATTCAATAGGGGAATGTTTGGGAAGCATGTTCTCCACATTTATTCAACATGTGGTACTTATATCAATTTCTAGAGTACAATGGGGGAATGCTTTGGTAGAATGTTCTCCATAATTAATTTAGTATGTGGTACTTATATTAATTTTTATATTTAGTGGGGACATGTCATATGAACATGAATTCCACATATTCATATTTATCATATTTAGTTGGGGAATGCATTATAAACATGTTTTCCTCACTTATTCAATATTTAACATCTATAGTTTATAGTGGCAATATGTTTTGGAAACATGTCTTAACATTGGTACTTATATAAATTTTCATATTTCTTCATATATAGTGGGGGCATGCTTTGGAATAATGTTTTCCACACTTACACAATTATCTAAATTAGCCAAAACACACAGTTATATGATTTAGATTCATAATTATGGTAAAATCTTATACATTGGTACTATTTTTATACATAGTTTCAACATAAGACATATCTAAGGTGCATATGCCATGCAAAATGTGCTTAATATTACAAAATTTAAATTAGTTTAAAATTTTAAAAGCATTGCATGTACTGATACCCCATAGAATTTTATGGACCATATTGAGCTAATCTACTGCAGTATTTGGTTAACCTTTTAGTATGATTGAGGTGATCAAATCACTCTATCTTGCCAATTATTTAGGTTAGACTTAATCATCTAACCTCACTAGATTATAAGTATCATTGGGTTGCATGGTTGGGCTAATATCAAATACTAAGTAGCAACTAAATTTTGTTCTAAAGTTGGGGGAATGTGCCTTAACATATCTCTCTATCTCCTTGGATATATACACTTAAATATTTATCTATATTTATCCTAATCTCATTTTTAGATTCTTACAATGATACATCGTTTACATCGACATACAAGTGTACTCCTAAACCTTTCTCTTTCAATTTCAATCTATTTAATGTACTTTTAACCAATATTATATGCACTAAGTTTACACTATAACATGCTATTAGTTGCAGGCCTATCACCAATAAAGTACTCAAATTTAACTCAAGCAAAGATAATGTGTGCATACACACCCAACTACTTATTCCTTTCCTTTAAACTATAAATATAATTACTAGATTAAAGGAAGGGATGTAGATGATATTTTGTGATTATGTAACACCTCAGTCTTGTACACTTGGAAAACTCAAACATTGGTTATTTATCTTAGTTAACGCTCTCCTTACTTCCATAAGCCTCACATTTATTCTATCTTGTGCCTCTTAGCCTATCTCTTAGTCTGATCATTCTTATATTAATGACACATACATTCTATCTTTCCTAGAATTATTAAAATGTATTTATCTTCCACTTATATAAATTTTGATCTTATACCTTATTTTATTACTCCCTAAACACTAATGTTCAGGGTAGACAATCACATCAACATTACTATCCTGCCTCGACGTAAGTGTCTAGTAACCTAAAGCCATCTAATTTTCAAGTGAAACATGTTCCAATGGTTAGCCTAAGTGTTTTAATGTGATTTATTACTCTAAAGGTATTGATATAAATACAAGATCATCCCTCATTCATGACTCACCCAAAAATACCTAGTAAAAGACCAAAGAGCATTCAATTGAACAAAGCTTCCCTATTTATTCCTATTTCAAAACCAGTCACATGGACTACACATATATAGGTTTGAATTACTAAAAGAGAAGCCCAAGAGACAAATTTTTCAATTTATAAGTTAGGTCATTATTGTACTTGATTTACTTACATTACATGATTCACACATAATCCACATAGGGTAGAACTACATAAATTTGAGGATCTATTTGGATATTTATCTATGTAGGCAAAATCCTTTGATAATGGGGTCATTAAGGTCATCTCAACACCATAATCCCACTAACCCATTTTCCCCTAAGGTCACATTGAATATGGAAAGATAGGGTTTTTCCATTTCACAAGGAGTGATCATCCATGACTTGGAGATGAATGCACTAGAGTGAAGGTGAAGCCAAACCCAAAAGAATCCAGGTGGTCACATCTTATTTCACTAGATATTCTATATATGACACTATCATTAGACTCAGATAATAGTGTTGATGAAACCATCTAGGATTGGTGTAATTGTATACATAACTAGAGATACCAGATCCAAAATCTGACAACTATTCCTGAACTATCTTCCTACCTAATTTTTATCCTGTTCTTGATCTAAAATTGTATTAACAATAACACAAGCTAACTACTTCTCTTCTTTGTCATTTTTATAGCTATCCTAGTTGTACTTTCCATATTTAGACCATCTCAACATAATAAATTCAATATATCCTTATATCCAAGTTTAACATTTTATTGGCTTGTTATAGATTTGATTATCACCCTTGTGCCATTTCATTTATATATTATTAACCCTAATATTAGAGTGAAATACATACCCATAATTTAATTTTAGGTTTAAACATTTTCATGAAACCATTCATCATTAATTTTGATATGCTTTAGCAACAATTTCTATCAATTTATATCCCATATCAGGGTATGGGGTTGGTACATACGTTGGGGGAAAAAATACCAATCACCATACCCTATGGACTCATGGATGGTGATGGAGTCCACCTCACATAGAAAAAATAAAAATGAAATTTTCACTACTTTTGATCCTCAAGATCCCACAAGTGGGCAAGAGGAGAACATACTCTAGTTTTTCTTTGGGGAAAGTCAATAGTATCTTATGTGATTTTGATCACCTAGGGTCTCATAAGTGGGAAAGGGGAGAGAATATAAATGATAATCAACCCAAAAATAGGTAAACAAACACAAATACTCAAGCAATGAAAATATAAGTATGATTTATAACTCTAAATTCAAATGTTGGTTCATTTTATGGACCAAGATAAAATGTGTTTATTTTTTAAATAACCACTTCTTTGACAAGCATAACTTATATAAAATAATTTAATATTTGAGGTGTGGCCTTTGAATAGAAAGGGAAAGTTAAAATTATATTTTTTAAGACTTATGAAATTGACATATAATGATCCTACCACTTAATAGAGTAATCCTACCTTTTAGTAGAGTAATCCACTAATAGATTAATCCTACCGATTTAAAGACAAAAAACATAGAACTGGTGCTTCCATTGATTAGTAGTGTGATATTTTTATTATGGTTAAAAAATTTGATATTAAATAGAGTGTTTCTACTACTATATAAAACTAACAAATAGAGAGTATAAAATCATAATATCACCAATACCAATAGAGATTACAATACTACCTTTTCCAATTATGTGACTATACAGGTAGATCCTAACACTACCAATTTTTTTTGATGGCTGTGTGTGTCTCTTCAATACCTTATTTTTACTATAAATGTGAGGTCAAACAAACATTTTATTCAAAATTTATAGCATCCAAAAGGTAGGTAGTATAAGAAAAAAACACCACATGGTGATTTCACCACTATTTAGGGCGATTCCACCATTACCAGAGTAATTCTACCATTTTGAATAGTGATCATGACATTTTAAATAATGTTTCTACCATTTTTAGAGTGATTCCACCATTTTTGTAAAATTAAAGTCTGAGTGAAAGCTAAGAGTAAATAAGTCATTTTGTAGTGTATTTCCATTGATTTATAGTTTGATCTTGCTAATTTTTGGGTCGATTCCATTGTTTAATTGGAAATCATAGAAAATTAAAACAAAAATAAAAGTTATATCATTGATTATTAGGTTGATATAACTATTTATAAGAAACTATCCCATTGATTAGCATAACATTTTCACTGCTGAACTGAGAAATAAAATTTGATAAATTGAGAAGAAAAGGAAGAGAAAGTAAGATCAAATTTGAGACAATTTATTAATTATAGGAATATTATGATGCTTCAAAGGAGGTTTTGGGGTGATATTCCCACTAGGAGTGCCATATATGATCACATGATTACAAAGGAGGTTAGTTTTTTGTTAATGTAAAAATCAAATAAAATAATACAAAACATAACATCCTAGGGTCATGTCCTCAGATTGGGAAAGGTCAAGAAAGAGAAAAACAAGAAAATAGGAATAAAAATCAAACCATTTTACCTTCCCTTTTGGACTTCTCCTTCTTTCCATAATTAAGGGTGTAATGTTGTGAAGCTATTCTCATAACACCATTATGATATATGTGATTGATTTGATGATGCTTTATGATTAATGAATGATGGTATTAGGATTTTATAAAGCTTCACTACGCTATTTTGGTCATGTTGGAATGAGGAGGAAGCCCTCCAATTTATATACTTGGATGATGAATGAGGAGTATTGTATCAAGAAGATGATAAAAGGATGAAAATCAGTCCTACATCTCCATGATGAGGAAGATGAAGTGTGTAAGAAGAAGGATGTAGTATGTAAGAGGATGTGTAAGAAATACACTTATGAGATTTTTGGAGTGTGTAAGAGACCTTTCTTGCACACTTTCAAATTTTCATTGACTTGCCTTATGGAAGAAGAAGAAGAAGATGACATGATCTTGATATGGAAAATAAGATTAAATGATTTAAAGAAATTATTAATTGTGCATTCCATAATTTTCAATTACAATAAGATTAGCCAATTAATTGGGATTAATTAACTAATAAAATGTGATGTTAATTTGTGGGAAAGGATGTAATAACAAAAGAATTAATTAATTTACTAAGGCTGAATGGTGGATAGAATACTGGTTAGATGAAAAAATTAGGATTTAGGATGATGTCGGTACGAATGGTTAAAATTGATATCAAGTGTTTGATTTTAGGTGTCTAATTTTTTCCATTGTTTGAGAAGACATTGCAAGACATGATGGGTGGAGCAATGACTTTTCAAATAAATAAGCTGAAAAAAGGTGGGGGGATGGAAAATATATAATGATGAAAGAAATAATGTGATGGATGATGCCCTCTTGAGAGGACATGTGGGGATGAAGGATGCGGATGGGACTTTAAAAAATAAGGTGATGCAAGATATGATGAAAATAGACAAAATTAACTTGTGGATAAAATTAACCCACCTGAGCTAGTGCTTGTATGCTTTGATTGATGAGAATATTATAATGATTTTCCTAAATCATGGTGGAATTAGGAAGGATACCTCCCAAGATAATTAATTACATGATTTGATTTCCACAAATAGGGTGAAGGCTGTCAGGTTGGACTAGATGGATGATTGTTGTAATTGCCCTAAGTATGGTAGATTGATTGATTTGATTAAATTGATTGATTAATTAGAAAGCATAGATCAAAGATTTAACCTATTGTATGGATTAAGTATAAGATGATAGTGTTGATCTATGACAAGAAGTTGATAGGTTGATGCAAGCATATGTGTGAATGGCATAATGAATTTTTAAAGAATGAAGAAGTTAAAAAAAATTAGGCACACAAGGATGCCCCAAAGTTGAATGAAAATAATGATGTGGTAATGATTTGGATAAATAGGGGACATGACGTATTAATGTCTACACATGTAGGTCATGAGAATGAATGTTAGTTGGAATAATTAGATGTTGATAGGAATGGACGAAAATGATGGTGATGGTGGTTAAGTTGACCTCAAAAATTCCATGTGATTGAACACTACCTACATAGTACAAATGGACTTTAGCTCAATGTAGTTCTCTCAAATTGGAGGAATATGATGAGAAATGATGAAGAATAGAATAAATGATTTGATCTAATGTTGATAAATGTAAAAGTATGATGAGATGATGTGATGCAGTCAAATATGATTGAGATGATGTGATGTGATAATAGATGATTTTTTAAGGGGATAAATTGACACTATAGTGTGACATTGTATATATAACTTAAGAATTTTATTTTTGATGGAGCCTTAAGATTTGGCATAAATTATATACACTCTTTTGTTCATGTTGGAATGAGGAAGAAACCCTCTAATTTATAGACTTGGCTAATGAATTAGGATCATTAGATCAATATGAAGATCAATGGTCGAAAATCAATCCTACATCTCCATGATGAGGAAAATGGAGTGTGTAAGAAGAAGGATGCAATGTGTAAGAGGATGTATATTAACTCCAATTATGATAGTTTTGGAGTGTGTAAGTGTCGGATCACTCTAAGGTCTCTAAATGTCATATATTTCACTAAAACCCTAGGAGTAGGTGAGATAAATGCAAAGCAAAAGTGAGTTCCATTAACTGTTCATTAATAGATTAGCCAAAAAGTACATTATATAATGAGATATTAGTTCACCATAAAGGTAATAAATCAAATCACAATTAGAATACATATAAAGTGTATTTTCCCTAATGACCTTAACAACCCTAATCAAGCTAACTAAAAACCATGTAGGTAAAACCAAAAGTGGAAGAAAACCTACACTAACACCCCCTAAAACATAGCTTAGGTGGGTAAAAAAACTTGGGTCCCATAAATGAGGATGGATGAGGTACCCAAGCACAATATAACTCCCATAAAGTAGATAAAAGGAGAAAACCTATAGGAAAAAAACTCCTCTCTAAAAAAGAGTAAATAAGTGAAAAAGGATAAAAATCCCCACTAGAATCTACAACTAACTATAGCCATCCTGTATCCTATAATGGAGTTCTTGGAAGTGACTATGGATCAAAAGTAGATGTAGTAAAGAGTGGATCACCCTGGAATAATGAAAGCATCTACCAATTTACTGATGGATCTTTAGCCAGGGTGTCATTCCTATACAAGGAACCATTCTTCTCATGCAAGGTAGGAGGGCCAACTACTCTAGGCAATTATGGTATAATGGAAGTAGAGGTAATGAAGGACTATTGAATTCCCTAACACTATGGGGTAGACTGATTGGTGTCTAATGTGTCCAAGATTAATATACCTATACCTTATAATTTCTAAAGTAGACTAGAGGTAGGTTGATCAAGAAATAAATCCTCAAAATATAGAAGGTGACAACGAGATGGTGGAGGTGTGTCATCATCACTAATGTATTCATATGTGTTAGAATAAGAGTCATCAATATCATAGGTGTACTTAGCCTCAAAAATGTCATTAAGTTTAAGGGATTTTGAAGATGAAAAATATGAAGGAGAGTCAAGAGAAAAGTGTGATAATTTATATGGTTGAGTTTGATGATCGATTATTCCCATTGCCAATATAGTGTCACTATGCAACTCTCTAACATACACTAAATCTAGAGTGAACTCAACTCACATGTCTGGACCAAGTGAGTGATTTGGTAAACTGATAGGAGATTAGTTGAAGGTGAGGAAACACTTAAAAAATTATTTAATGTTCCACCATTCACTTCTATAGACCCTCTCTTGGGAACTATTTTAAAAGTGTCATCACCCATTTGTATAAAGGACATGTCACATATTTGCAAGGAATTAAACTCTATCTGAATAGAGGCCATGTGATGTGAAGCACTAGAGTCAATGACCCATGTAGGAGTCAGAGGTATAATAATAACTAAGGCCTTTCCATTTACTTTTACCTTAAAATTATCTTTTGAATTTTCCTTACCATGGTCATTTTCCTTAGAGGATTCATGGGCTAATGAAATATGATTGGTATAATCAGGGACATTGATATTATGCTTCTCAAACATCTTAGTTAGTTGGTCAATTTATTTCTTCAAACATTTGTTTTTATTATTATTTCTTGAGTAAAACCCACATTTTAGCCTATATTTATTAAGCTTAATACTAGAAGAAGAGGTCTTATTGTTTGATTTATAGGTGGGAGGATTCACATCCTTCTCTTGATCCTTTTTGTTTTGTTTCTTATCTCTATTATTTGAAGCCTTCTCTTTGTTAGCAAAAAGGATTTCATTGTGCCCATTTGTATCAACTTATCTTGCTACTAAATCAGGTCAACAACAAAGGTATCTAAAGAAGGAATCTTCCATGTGACTCCAAGATCACTTTTTGTGGCATGGAAAGTGGACACAAATACAAAATAATCTAGACCCAATTTAGATAGTATTAATAGAATAAGTTATTTGTATTTCTTGTTAATTCCTCATTATTTTAACTACAACCTCATAAGTCTAAACTTGGTGAAGAAGTCTTGAAGGGTGTCATAGTCATCTAGGATTAAACTGATGAACTCATTCTCCAGATCATGGTCTCTCATCACATCATGCTTCCCAAATAGTGTTCCTAGAGTGATCCACTCTTGAGTAGGTGTTTTGGAAAATTCTATGTTAATGAGTAGATTAGGAGAGATGAAAAGACATAGTAATCCACAAACTTTATCACAATGGTTGAACCATTTAATTTTTGCTTCTATTCTTGTAGGTTAAGTCTCAGTGCTCATTATAATTAAACGGTAACCCTTGGATTATAAAATGATTTCCATTCATGATAATTAAAAGCCATAAGTAGGCTTATTGGACTTGAATCCATCATTTATAAGGAAAAATTGTTGCAAAAAGTAAAGAATAAATGTGAAAAAAAGAAATTCAAAGCATTACATAGTAACCCCTTATAAATATAAAAGTGATCCCCCCTAAAGTTATAAATAAAAACATGCTCGTATAGACATCAAGCATAATCGAGAATACGTCTTGAGTAATTTGTGTGTAATAATGAAAGAACTAGAGGGATGTCAGTATTAATTGATAATGCATAATAGGTAGTTTGAAGGGGTTTGTAGTGAAATCAATATTACCACCAATGCATAGAGCATGAAATAACAAATAATTTTGAATAAGATGACATTCAAATTTATGCTATCGATCAAAAGTTATGCATGTTTGAAAATTTAATCGCATGATAATTTTGGTGACAAATAGTAGTGGAAAATTTTGAATCAAATTCCCCCAAAAAATCTCAAGGTCCTTTGGAGCAAAAGCTTGAAAAAAATTGTGAATCAATTTTCTCAAAAAAAACTTATGCCTCCATGGAGTAAAAGTTAAGCACCTTTGGGTTGAAAGTGACCAGAGGCTTATTTATCATATGACTAAGGGCTAAGACTTATTTTGGGTGTGTCCCCTATATTTTTATTGATGGGTGAGTGACATCATCCTAAAAATGAATCTATTTTTAAAATGATATATCACTTTTCACTGTCCTAAATTTGATGATATCTAGCATGTCAAACAATCTAGGTTTAAATTTGACATCTATGTGACCATCACATGTGCAAAAGGGGTGATCAAGGAATGGATCATATTCAAATAAGGGTTGGAATCTACATGATGTTTTTGAAGTTATTAGAATCTACCTAGGGTGCCTGCATGTAGGTTGGAGTCCATAGGTTACTTTTGTAGTGGTCAGAGTCTGACAATGTTTGTGCACTCATCAGGATCTGATGGTGTACCAAACATGTTATTAGGTTATGATGGTTGTTTGAGTAGGTGTTAGGTTATGATGTATGTTAAGTGTCAAGTTTTGATGGCTACTTAGGTAGGTGTTAGGTTTTGACATATGTTTGTGCATAGTCAAAATTCCACTGAGCATGAAAATTCCATCAATGGGAGATTATTTGACAAGCCTTATTTTTTATGCCAAAAATATGAAAAGAACCATAAACTACCAAACTTACCTACAAGGGGTAGAAACTCTGCTAAATTTAGAAAACTTATAAATCTATAAAATTGGTGTAGTTCCTCTAAAAACTAGAAAAGACCCATTTGAAAACTCAAAAAAATTAGAAAAACCTAAGAAATTTACCTAATTTAAGAATCTCAACGTATGAATATGTGTGAAACCACTAAAAATGACCTGAAACCCTCCAAAAATGGTTGAAAATGGTTTAAAAAAATGTAGGTCATATTTATAACTAATTCTAGGGTTTTATCACTTTTTAGATATGATGGTGTTCAATTTATGATAGGCAACTCTAGATGGATAATTTGCATGGATTTTCATGAAATCCCACCAAACCTATGAAAATTGAAAAATAAAGAAAACTAATAGTAATGCATGCATGAAAATATCTCACCAAGGATTTCATTAATGGCAAAGTAGTCATTAGATCAGAGCTTTGGTACCATGTTAGATAACTCCAAGATATTTAAATGTCATAGATTATAGAAAAAATATAGGAATAAGTGAGAGCAATGCAAAGCAAAAGTGAGATCCATTAACTATTCATTAGTCAATTAGCCAAAAATTACAAAGGAGGTATATTATATAGTGAGATATTAGGTCATCATAAAGGTAACAACTCAACTCACAGTTAGAAAACACATAAATTTTATTTTCCCTAATGAACCTAACAACCATAAGCAAGCTGACTAACAACTGTGTAGGTAAAACCAAAAGAGAGAAAAAACCTACACTAACAGTAAGAAGGTGTAAGATACCTTTCTTTCACACTTCCAACTTTGCATTGACTTGCCTTGTGTAAGAAGAGGATGATGTCATGATGTCAGGATGGATGATGTCATGATCTTGAGATGGAAAATAAGATTAAATGATTTATAGAAAATATTAATTATGCTTTCCATAATTTTCCATTAGAAGAAGATTAGCTAATTAATTGAGATTAATTAACTAATGCAATGTGATGTGAATTTATGGAAATATAATAATGGAAGAAATAATTATTTAACTAGTAGTGAATGGTGGATAAAATATTGGTTCGATGAATAAATTAAGATTTAGGATGATGTTGGTGTAGATAGTTAAAATCAACACCAAGTGTCTGATTTTAGGTGTTTACACACACAAAAGATTATAATCCTTTCAAAAAATAGAAAGAAAACAAGGGAGTGTCTATAGTGCCTATGATGAGTTTAATGATGTGTGATGTAGAATATTCAAACTTTTTTATGTCAATGAATGCCTTATAATGGTAGCCAAGGTAGGGTGGGGAGGGTTGGTGTTTACTGTCCATGAGTGCATTATAATTTATTGATGAAATTATTATTTTTAGCCATTTGAATGCCATAATGTAGTTTTTATCAAAATTACATCAATAAGAGGGTGGTCATTATGACAAATCACTAAACATTATAATGAGATACCCATAAGTTAGTAGAAAGCATAAATTTTTGTCCTTTTGATAAAATAATTTTGGTCTCTAATCAATTATCATCAAGAACTCAATTTTTATCCATGTAATGAATTGCATTATTGTGCACAATTGGCATATTCAATGATTATGACTATGGTGAAGCAAAATTATTTTTTGCATAAAAATGTGTTGAAGAATTAATCAATACTTTTATTTTGATTACAAAGATGCATCTATTCAAGACATTAGAAAATTAAAATATTCAAATTTTGATTTAGCATTTCAAATATTTAACAAAATATTTCAGAAAACTACTTGGCTTGGATCAAAACTTTTTCTAACATAAAATTATGCTCAATGTAAAAATAGTGTTAAATATTTTCCAAACAATTGAATTAAATGATGTCACAACATACATTGGAATGAGTTTTACTAGAGGAACTTGACCTAAGTCACTAATGAGAATAATATATTTTACACCAATTTTTTTTTATCTATGTTGAGGAAGAGATCACACAAGAATTGATCAATTTCTCTCTTTTTTTTACGATTTATAGAATGATGCATAAGTAATAGAATATTTAGATGGAAGTGAAAATAATATAAATTTTTACATATTATGAATGCAATGATGTTTTTCATAAAACCAACACTTTATTTCCTCTAAGGGATGATGACTCCAATGAACAAGGTTGTTCTATGTACGCATTAATGAAGACTAAAGCTACAATTGAATTGATTCAACTCTTAGACATGAATCATAGGATATCTTTGCCAACATTCAAACAAATGGTCAAATGCATAAAACTAGTTTTATTTTTTTGAAACATATGACAAATTTACTATGCACTAATATCATGATGGAAAATTATATTAGTTATAAGTTTCCTAAAGGAATTTAGAGATGGCTCACCTAAATTTTTATTTTTTAAAATACTCGATAACATATGGTGGAACCTTTATGATCGATTCTCTACTTTCAATGTATACTTAGAAATATATTTTAAGACAACTTCATCTAAGAGAACATGTTAGATATTGACATTTTCTCTCCAAATGGAAAGCATTTTTTGATTGTGGGTGCTCAATCTATCATCATGACAAGAAGATTCATAATTTCATTTTAAAGGGAATGTTTACAAACATTTAAGAGTTCATTTTTTCCCAAGAATGTTTTTTTTGTTCACTTAACATGTTTCTTTTGGGAACAATGAGTTACTTACTGTAGGCATGAGCATCTCCTAATCCTCAAGTTTTCACTTGGCATTTTAAATTTTCAGTAATGTGATTGTAGTGTCAAAACTTCACCAATGAGTTGAACCAAATGTTTTTGATACATAAATTGGTATGTCCTTAACTAGAGGTAGTTAGATCAAGTTTCCAAGGAGGATAATTGATCTCCCTCTAAATGTGATAAATCTATGCCTAGAGAGAACCATCCAAACATGTGCATCAATATGGGATAATGTTTTTTTGGTCTTTTATTTCAATTCCAAAATCCCAAATACCACATATGGAGTACAATCCATGTGTAGACATAAATGTGATAAAAATATTTGCAATCACATCAATAATTTATACTTTTAGATTAATATAAATTCATCACTATTATACTTTAATGTGATCCAAGTATTGATTAAATATAAAGTTAGCCCATGTAGACATTGGGGTAAAATATATGTAATCATATTATGATGCAAAATTTATAATATATAAATAATTTTATTGATTAAAAAAATTATCCATTTACCATTTATGAATTCTATATGAGTGAATAATACAAATTTACTCCAATGATTATTTCAATTTATGAATTTTAGTATCTTAAACATGGTGCACATGATCTTGTTCTCTTAAGATGATTAATATATAGGAACATACCTCACATAAAATGGGAGGAATAATATACATTAAATTTATATTAAAATTAAATTAAATACTTATAAAATGGTTACAATAATTTGAAGTTGTACTAAGGTTACATTGTGATTAATTTTTCAGCTAGGAAGCACCTATCTTTTCCCCATGGTAGGGGTAGATTGGACCAAGGTTACATTTAGGGTTAGATTGGACCAAGGTTACATTTATTTCAATACATGATAGTTCAATGTTTTTCATATATGGAATCATGGTTTGCATATCACCAAGTGAGTTTGTTCTTATTTTTTATGTTTTTTTAAAATTATTTCAATTGGTTACATCATTATTATTTTGTGGAGACATTGATCTAATTGCACACATCATGTATGATTTCAGGTAGATACAAGATGTCATCATGAGAGAATTCATTCAAGGAGACAAAGTATTCTATTTTTTAGGTTGTAGGCATAATATTGTTTAATGTGGTTATATCTCTCCTCAATTTGGATTTTAGATCAATTTCATATCTATAACTAACTTCAAGTGTAACTTAGATGTAGTCAAGAAATTATCAAAAAAAATATTGACCTTTGTTTGATATAATTTAGTGTATATGCACATGCACACATTAAAGTTTGGAATTATGTAGGCACTTATATTTGGTACATGACTTGTTATTGTACTTTTATTAGAGTAATTTTGTGCACATGGATCATTGGTTCAATTAGGATCCCATTGGTGAATTTTCCTTTTTGTTTATCTTTGTATATATTTCATTTATCTCCACACACATTTATAAATTATTTGATCTCTCAATTTTTTTCTTTAGTATAAATTTAGATTCTCTTACACTCCATTTGGTATCCATTAATGATGGTCTTGTTATTTGATCACTATCGAGATACTCTCATATTGGCATGACCATTGTCAGATCAATTTGATAGTGGTCATGCTAGTTATGGTTTTAGTCCATCTTGTCTATTTCACCATGTCTCCTTTAGCCTTAATTATCATATTGTCCACTCCCACAATGTTGGTTTGGGCACCAATAAGTATTAATTTCAATTCAATAAGTTTATGCACACATAGTTATCATAATGCATTTCATATGGATTAATAAATGACCAATTTCTTAATTTAATTACAATGAAGTACATTTAGGACTGAATTAGATCAATTCAATACTCTAAATAGTCCATTTTTGTTGCATATTCTCTCTAATGAAGTATTATAGTTGTTATTCTATTTTTTGGCTTGTATCCTAGGAATAATTATTGTGACTAGAATACAAATGGATCCATTATTGAATTGCATGATTATTGTTTTCAAATATTTAAAAAATGACCTATAATAAGGGGACCAATTGAGGTAGTCCTCTAATTGAAAACCTATTTTTTATGTCCTAGCTAGATATATTAGAGCAAGCTAGTGTTGAAGGAAAATGAGATTTTTTGATGACATATATATGCATCTATCTACTTATCTGAGGGGTTTTGGTATTCTAGCACTGATGAATGAGTTCATAAATTTGTACATGTGTTAAACTTTCTCAACTATTATAAGGAGGGACTAGTTTTTTTGAAAAAATTTAGTGTTGAACCATTTCGATTCTAGTCCCATTTCTATCAAACCATTTTTGGACATCATCTCATATCAATGTCTACTTTCCATATTCTCTTTTACACTAATATAGAGCATTTTTTCCAATATATTCCACATCTATAAGAGTGATTTTTTAAATAAATTAGATACTTTATTTAAACCATCCTTTTAATTCCTTCTAACTCAAGGAAATTTTATACCAACTCATTTATGATATTTATTTATTGTTCTTATTGAATTTATCTTAGTTTTTAATTGTGCTATAGCCCAGTTGGTTTAGTATAATGTCCTTTGACATTTTTTCACTTTCCATTAAAATAGTTAAACACTACATAGATAGGTTCAAATAAGGTAGTAGTGATTATTTTAGTTGGATAATTTCATATATGTTTCATACTATGGGTACAAGTACAAGGATCAATGGGCTTTGATGTGTGATGAAAATTCATCATCATGTTCATGCCATGTAATTTTATGAGGTTTTAGGACTAAAATAGGCATAGAGCACATGAGTTCATGCTGTGAGGGAAAAAATATAAAATATAGCTCCTTTAGGAAGTGAGTATACATGGATACCTAGTTACATTCTCCTAGGATCTTTAGTTATGATTTATGAGAATCATTTAGAGAATGATTAGTTTTTTTAGATGACATTGCATCAATATAGGCTTTAACTGAGAGAGATTTAGGTGATGAAATTCATTAAGTTTCTTCTACTAGGGGGATTTGAGCTATCCAAAAAGAGCCACTAAATAAATTTTAAGGAGATAATAATGATAGGTAAGGATATTCACTTGTCAATTAAGATCGATAGTGGAAAGCAATGGGAGAAATACACTCTTATTTACATGGTGTTTAATGTTTGTGATTAAAAATCCTATGCAAAAAGTAATTACAAGGCTATGGAGGATACATTTTTTTATTTGAGTGATATTCATATGTTAGACTTAAAATTTTTGATCTTTTATTTTATTCATCTTGATTTTAAAAAAGATGGATATGAATTTGGCTAGGAAGTTGGAGGTGAAATTTATCCCTCATTATTTGATGGGCTCTCTAATTAATTTGATGTATGGATGGATGGAAATTTAAATGTGTGGGAAATACCATGGGTTTTGTTTTATTATGTTGAATACCTATACCTAAGATCCCATGGAAAATATTTGGAATGGTATTCTTGTTTAGTGATGATGATTTCTAGATTGTAAGGCTCATACCTAGGACAATGTGGCATATTTTATGAAGGGAATTTATTTTATTAGGTTTATATTTTTGGCATAATATTATACATGATGTACTCTAGTCATTGTGACTCTTATTTCATGGGATGAGGTTACCATATGATGGTTCCTTTTTGTGGAAAATAAAGAACCATTTTTCATTCATATTTAATTGGGGGTTGGCTTGTTTTCATTAATACATATTTTAGATTGTTATTTTATTGTGGAAAGAAAAGATATGATTATGGTCAGATTAACTCCTAGTAATTTATCATGTATAAAGCAACAAAAATTTCCATCTATGATGTATAGTATAGAGGATCATTGATTGTAGTAATGAGCTTGGGTTGTGTTAATGAATTTGGCTTCTTCTTTAGATCTCTCATCCTTTATATTTTATAAGTTGATATTAGAGGGATGTTGAGTCCTCTCTTATTTGAGAAGGTTTGGATTTATTTTTTACCACCTTCCTTTAGCCCACCAACTTATGTTCTAGGAATGATGTTAGACCATAGCCCCACAATTTATGGGTTTCATTATTTTATAGACACTTTTGGTATACCTTTGGGTTATATGTATCTTTTTATGTTCTTTGGTTATCATGTACCTTTCATTTTTTGGTGTGTACCTTAAAAGTGTATATTGTATTGAGGTTAGGGACTTATTATATGTCAGTCTACCATTGTATCATATATTTATAATTTTATATATAATAAACCCATTCCACTTATTGAACCAATCCATTCATAACTCATTCTTAAAAAAAAAACTAGATACATAAATTTGGTATAAGACCCTTATCATTCATATATTTTATACCTTTTAAAGTACTTGGTCCAATTACATACAATTTATATACATATAATATTTTTAACTTTTATCAATTATTGATGTTTTACATCTTGTAGAAACCCGTCGAGATTCAATCTCTTTGAATGCATGCCTTAAAGGGTGCATCAGGAAAGGGGTGGGTAGACCATTGGTGCTTTTTAGGATTATTATCCCTTATTTCCATGTTATTACTAATCCAAATAGCTCCCAAAACCATTCCCTAAGATATTACTCCTCTTTTTCACTCTCCTACAGTCTTTTCCCACTTTCCATCCCTATTTTCCTCACTTAAATCCCTTTTTATGAGTTGGCTGTGTTAGGTCGATTGGGTTGAACATGTATAATTTTGGGGTATTTTTCACTTAAGAATTAGGTTAGCCTTTGGCTGACTTAGCTTAGGACCTAGTGAATAATTATCCAAAATTATGCTAGGTCGATTGGGTTGACCCTATCAACGTAGATTTTTGGAAGGGTTTAGGGTCAAATCTACCTATAGATACAAGATAATTTCTTCATTATTTTAATATGGAATCAAGAGTTATTATTCACTTGCACTTCTTTACAATCTTCTCTTCCACCATTCTACTTGAGAAGTCTTCGCTTAGGGTTTCTACTTGGAGAATCTAGTCTTATGGGTAAGTCTTGGATGCTTTGACCTTTCTTAGTGATCCTTACAAACCACAAAAACATCTTGCAAAGCATCTTTGGCCAAGGGAGAGATTGAGTCTCAATGGGTTCACATTCAGGTAAGTATTCTCTAACTTTGATCCTCTCTTTACTAGATACAAGTAGAATAAAGATTGGCTTCAAATAATATTACTCTTCATATTCCATGTATTAGGGTCTTACTAATACTTAGCTTAGTTGAGATTCTCTTATATATGCTTTGTTTGTTTACTAACCCCTAACTTTATGCCACAAGCTTTGGTGAGCACTAGATTAGATTTACTTTATTTGTTATTAGTTTAGGTGAAATATCAAAACCTAGGACCTCCTTAAGGTTATTACATGATTTTGTTAGATTGGAGGCTTTGGAAGCCTCCTTAGCATAGTATATTATGATAAATGATCCCCTAATCAGGTCTAGTGGATCCCCATATTGGTCATACTCTGGCTTAATGAATGTATTCCCAATCAGAAGTGTAGGTATGTTATATCTTCTACGAGTTAGGATTGATTTATAGACATGATGTATTTTTGATTGCATATATTCTAGTGAACTCAACATGAACTAAACCTTGTAGGATTTGTTCACTTATTTTTCATTATTTTTATCATATATTTACCACACTAGGTCAACTACATAGAAACAATTCTAAATTTTATGTGTAGGTTTAACACAGTCACATCCATACGACTCTATTCTTTCTGTGCAAGTTCTTTTTTAGGTACAAACTATTAGATTGACCCATTTGACCCAGTATAGTTTTTAAGACTTTCAGGCATCTAGTCTAAACTACTTGGACAACCTAATTGACCTTATATATTTTAGGCACTTAGCAATAGGCCTATGCAAAGCTAGATTGATCCAATCAACTCTGTTATTAGGATTTGTAGGCATTTATCAAGGTTATTTGATATCAATCTCATTCATTTGCATATTTAGACTCACTAAGGTTCCGTTCTTTCTTTATTCCCTTACAATCTTTCCTATCATAGTTTGTAGTATTTAAAACTACCCTTGTATAGTCAATTGGATTGACCTTGTCGACCCAATTATGTATTCTATGTGTTATTTAGATAACTAGGTTGACTTTGTTGACCCTATTCATTTTTAGACCTTTACTTCCATAGTATAAAGGTGACACTATCAAACCTATTATGTATTTTATGCATACACTATCAATTGCATCAACACTGTACCGTGTTTCAAAGTTGGAATTAACCCTTATATGTTAGTACTTAGCTCACACTTTTATCTCTTATTGCTTGCATGCTTAGAATATATCACATAGTCTAATTAGGTGGTTTTCAATTTACCATTTAGTTTCACTATTTTATATTTTATGCACACATGACCAAATCACAAAATCTTAAATAAGCACTTTAATAATTATTACCCAAGGCCTACCTACTTGGATTTCATCACTAAGGGGGAAGCCGACTTGGTTTTCTAGACAAGTATAAACATGTGGTTAGTGGTATATTCTAAATAATCATTGGACACCCTTGTCACTGTAGTTTGTGAAGTGAGGGGGTAGGCCCCAATACCAAGCCTGTACCATTGCCAATACATATCCCTTTTAGCCCAAACTTCCTGAAACTATCCTTAGATTGCTTTCTAGTTCCTGGTTTACAACCAAACTTCCTATCACATTTAAAATGTTCTAATAATCTAACAACATTTAGGTTGACCATCTAGTTAGCTTTTACTTTTTAAGTTGATTGATTTCTCTTTACTCAATTATATTTTGTATTTGAAAAACTTACATTAGCTAGTGTTGTTGCAAGGATTTGTGCTATGTGCCTCAATTAGATTAACCCCATTGATCTAATTTATTATTTTTTCCCCTTCAATTCTTGATTTTTAAAATACCTGTAAAATTATTTTTATCTCAGTGCACAGTCATTTTAATCAACATAGTCTCTTATAGGCTATTTGATTTTCCCTATCTATTGTACTTGGTTAATCTATTTGACCTTGTACACATTTTTAGCCTCTATCTGCTATGCTAGTTTGACCCTTCCAACTCTATATAGTATTTAGACCTTTTTTTCTATACTAGGTTGACCCAGTTGACTCTATACCTTTTTCTACTTTTCTTATTTGCTGACCTAATTCTCTATTTATCTTTCTTAGCATTTTGTTCATTTATTTCAAAATGAAGTTCCCTATTAGAATATTCTTGGACAACTTGAATCCATTTAGACACTATACGGGGTTCTCTTTTCTTCTTATCTCTCCCTATCTTTTCTTCCTCTTTTTAGCTTGTGAGGCATCTTGCAATGCCCATCCACACATTTTTATAGCCTTTGGGGAATCTTGTATTCCCACCCACCTATCATTTCAGACTTTGGGGCATCTTGTGATTCCCATCCCTACATCCACTTACTCTTTGGGGTATCTTATGATGCCCACTCTTATTCTCCATTAGATGCTACCAAAATAATTCAACTTCAAGAAACCTTATGAGACACATAAGCTTGTCTCTCACATACTCATCCTTAATATAGACATTAATGTAGATTTATTTCCTTATTTTTATGTTTTTTATCTACATCTATCTAACACTTTTTTTAGGTTACGTACATAGATTTATTCTTCTACAAAAATTATCTCTTATTAAAAAACTTTAGTCCTTATTTTTTGGTCTTTTGGTTTCCCCCTTTCCCTCATGAGTTGCATTGTAAAATAATGGATATGACCCGATATTCCTCATGATATACCTATTATCACTTGGATTTTCACCCTTTGAGGAGATGTAAAATCTATCCTCATCCAAGTGGCACAATGGAAACACCTATAGGCTTGTGGGTAGCCTCATGAATGAGGTGAATCTCTAGATAAGGTTATCTCCCTTGATGCACCACTTTGGATCACACTAAAACTAAACTTTGAGGGTGAAAAGGGAGAGGGATAACTGAAAACAAACTATCATAATGGAGGTGATACAATAAATAGAATGATGACTTCCAACCATATGCATGTTACACTTGAAATTAAGGGACAAACTGGATATACACTTATCCAATCTATATCTTCTCACATCAATGTTACATTATGAGGTTATGGATGAATGTGAAAAGATAGGAGGACTAGACAAGAGGCATTAAATGGAAATAATTAAAATAATTACTCACTCAATGCTTTACATTTCCTAGAACACTTCACATGCCCTATAAGAAGAAGCTTTCCAACTACATATAAATGATAGAATGAAATAATCATGCTAAGGAAACAAGAGTTATCACTTATGCAAAATCAAACATTCTAAATGAAAAAAAAAATAATAGTTATGAAAGAGGTAAAAATAATTAGTATTATTAATGAAAATGTATAAAAATGAGCAGGGATTCACGATACTCAGGTGGAGCATAAATTACAATGGCCAAAATGGTTAGTTCTTATAGAACTTGAGATAGAAAGATAAGAAGATAGAAGTACAAGGGTCAAAAGGACATTTGTCAAGATAATATAATAAATTAATAGTGTATGATAAGAGGATTTGGGATGAACCATGCAAGTTCAAGAATCCCAAGTGTCCATACAAGTCATCAAACTCTTGCAAAGTGGCATAAAGCTCCTCATTCTAGCTTAGAAAAATTACCTTCATGATTAGCATTATTTGAATACCTCATTAATAAATAGGACCAATTAAAATGATTGGAATGAATTTTAAGGGGTTAAGGAATCCATATCTATGTATTTTTCATAGGCTTGGTCCTCTGGAATCATCTAGAAAGGAGTTATCATCATCTATAGTCCAAAAACTCCTCCTCCATGTACCCTACACACTTGGAATCAAAATTGGAATGAATTTACCATGAAAATACATGTGAGGAATTTTATTACACATTAAAATAACCTCAATTGCCTTATAATCATTAGGGAAACTTTAAAATGAGCTCACTTGAAGTTTTCCACCCTTCTCACTAGCTTATCCACTAGGCTAGTTTTGACTGGTTGATATGAAGCACATATTTTGGAAAATTATTATTTTTTAATTGGAATTAAATGACCATAGTGAGTTATAAAAATTATAAATATTCTCTCCAAAGTTGGTATAATCTCTAGCCTCCTCTTTTATCCTGCACAATGCATAAAACTGTCAAGAAAAACCTATTTTTTACCCTGTCCATACAAGTTCATACAAAAAAACACATGAGAGGTATATTTAATAAGTATTATACAAGGTAAAATATGTTTCATATTAAAATTGTTCCATTTTATCAATTATACAAATCCATTTTCATAAACTGGTCACTTTCAAGGGTTTTGAAGGGTTTTAGACCTGTTTAACCTCTTAAGGTTTATTCATAAATTACTAACATTAGAGTTTCAAAAAAATTACACTAATGTGGGGTTTATAATGCATAATAATTTAAAAAAAATAATTTTTGCTCTATGTAATTTCTCATGAAAGATATGAGCACTTGAACCTCTCATATCGAGCTTCTTTTTCCTCTTTTCCTACAGGTCTGAGTTGCTTTTGGCTAAAAATGGCTTATTCATGATTATATTGAATCCAAATAGATTTAATACCTTTTATATATTCCCAAAAACATTTTACAATAGGTTTTAGTGATCATCTAAATCCAAAAATAAAGTTGACCCCCCCTTTTTGGATGTTAGGCCTAGTCATGCCTAACATGCTTGAATTGTCATTGAAGCCCAAAATGGATTATTTATGGTCAATCTACATTAAAAAAGATAAAAATATATAATAAAATACTATATACATTATCCAATAATTTGGAAGGCATATCTCATGCTATAAATGGAAATAATTCTATTTTTGGCTTATAGGCCTTAATGTGCATGACATGCCTATTTGCAAACCTTGGTGTTTGAGACCATATTGTTGGGTATTTATCATACATACTAATTTATACACATGTTTCCATAAAATTTTAAACTCTTCTTTCAAGGCCCAAATATCTCCCAACTCACTTGGCTATCTTTATCTTCCAGAACTGTAGGTTACAAACACAAAGGAAGTGCCCTCTATTTGAAATAAAATAAAGGGCAATCCCCTACCTCCTTAGACAAAAATTAATATTTTATGATATTATAAAAGTGATATAGGTGTTTTTAAATTTTTTTAATCTCTCTTCTAGGTCATTTGACCCTATAAAAACCTCAAGTTCTAGCATATAATAGTTAGGCGAGGACTATGTGTGAACCTTTCCCAAGTGGACTATATGTGTATCATTGAGACCTTTATCTATTAAAAATACACTTATGATAGTTAAATTAGGTTTATATTATTCAAGTCTGATCATCACTCAAGTCTTTCACATATCCCTTTCCAAGACCTTAACTAGTCAAGACTAAGTATGATCTCTTAATTATGTCCTACTTCTTAACATCATGTTTTTAGGTGAGATTTGATTAGGTGGATGAAAGAATATATTTAAAACTATTTTTTAAGTTTTAATAACCTTTTGGAAATGATATATATCCATTTTTTTCATGTTCATGTCCTATTGATACTAAGAACACCTCCTCTCTGCTTACTGTTTGTGATAGTCAACATAGTCAACTATGTTATGGAAAAAAGGGGTTTACTAATACACACTTACTATAAAAATTATGATATAATTACATTTATAAAACTTTTAGAGTCACTTTTTTTTTTTTTTAATTTATTCATCTCATCATGTATAGGCATAGACCTTGATTAAAGCAACCCTTTTGCTCTTTGCTTGGTTCAGACTATGACCTATTCTTGGAACCCTGCCTATAGGTGCTTTTATCTACTTTGGATTTGGTTATTATTATTAGAGAATTTATTTAAAAACCTGAAGTCACAAACCATTTTTTTATACCCTCACTTCTTCTTGGATGCCCTAAAACACTACTAAAACACCAATGCTAGCTCACTGTCAATTGTAGATGGACATTTAGGTTGTTTGTACAGACTTTCTCCACTTCTTTTGTGAAAGTAGGGTCTTGAAGTGTCATTAGTACCTCCATGTTGTATATTAAATTAATATATCATATTTCATGCTTAAAATTCCTCAAAACATGCTTTATGCCTTTTTCCTTGTAATTTACAAGATTGTGTTTTCCTACTTTAGGCTTGGCTATAGGTGTATGTAACAAGTTTTTAGGATGAAATTTTGGTTTCACTTTTATCTTCTTAGATCTTTAGGATCTTCAAACCATTTTGTAATCACCTTAATTTTTAACAAAAGTAAAATTGTATCCACAATACCTCCAACCTCACCTTGAATTTTTAATGCATCTCCTTCTTCATCTACAACTGTGTATATTAGTTGTAGGTGTTATGTTTGGGTCTCATTTAGGATTAGAGTATCTTGTTTGTCTTAATGGATCATGAACTAATGGTGGAGTGGATGATTTACCTAAAGCAATTGAATACCTCATAATACCTCAAAACCTTCCTTATGCTTTCAATGTTTGACAAGTACTCTATTGGTTGTAAATGATTCTCCTTAGCTATATATTAGATGTAGGTGCTATGTTTGAGACCTTTTGACAACTATCTCCATTTATTAAAACATGAATCTTATTTTTAAAGTTGGTATACCTATGTGAGATATTTAGGATGAGTATAATTATAAGTCTTGGGACTCAATACAAACTGGTATGGGAAACTTTAAAAATGGGCCTGGACCTCTATTTTGAAAATTTTGGGAAATTATCCCAAATTATCATAAGTATGCTCCAAGACCATTTTTTACTTTTCTAGTTGCTCAAAACTTCTTCCAAATTATTAAAAGTGATGAAAAAACATATTTTGACCCACCCTCCAAACATTATAGGATGTGAAAACACATTTTCATGCTCCTCCAACTGATGGTAGGCCATACAACTACTGTAGATGACCATTTTGTGCATTTGCTTGCTCTCTTGGCTCTTGAAGTGGATTTTGAAGTTATAGTTGGAATTTAAGATTAAGTAAAGACATATATGAGTAATAAAAAATCACTTCACTTCCCTTTGGAACCATAATACAGAAGAAAAACTCAACAATTAGAAGAAATGATTGTAACTTTACTCCTTCACTCCTTACAAACTCAATTAGTTGGCTCATTAAATCAGATATAAATGTAAAAAAAATCATGGAAAAAATGATAAAAGTGATTAAAAATAATAATTTGGAACTAATTTAATCAAGTGAATTGTACGAACCTTCCCAAATAAGATCAAAACCTGTAGGGTACACAGATAAGTAGACTAAAAAATACAATCAAATTTATGAGGATGGTTCATGAAGAACAAAATATAATTATTCAAAATAATTTATGAAAATTAAGGGATCTAATTTTAATAAAATCTACCAATAAAATTTGACTTGAAACCTCTTCATCTGTTTATACCGAGCAAAAAATTGAAAGTCACTTCTGCTTGCCAAGAAGACTGAGAAAAGAATAAAATGATTTTGGCCCAAAAATGGGACTTAAAAAGTAATAAAAATGTGTAAATAAGATTGGGGTATCTGAATATACATACCATGATCATTTCCCATGTGGTACACTTACCAAGGAGTTGTACAAGTGCCAAACTTCTTCTTTTCCTCAAGAAAACTACCCTTTTTCTAAAGAATTTGCTAGATTTCAATTATTTTTAATTAATTAAGACATATTAGAACACATGGGATGTTACATAATCTATTGACACCTTTTCAATTCCTAATAAATCTTTACAAGTCATTAAATGCACCTTTTTTGACCTTAAAATGACCCAAAATGACTAAAAACACTAAAATGACTAAGGACCAAGGCTAGTATAACATCAAATGACATTAATTAACCTATAAAATACCTTTTTACATATATATTATACCCATAAAATTATTAGAACTCAAGTTTTTACTTAGCGGTTCCATAATTTGACCTAAAAGTTAGATTTGGTTAACAAATTGGTGACTCATAGGGGTAGCATTCCTGCTATGCTAACTAGATGAGTAGCCTTATTGGTCCATTGGGATTAGGAGTAATCTAAAGTTTTAGATAAATAATAAGGATTTTACCATTGAATACAATATTTGATCAAGATAAAACCAATGACTACCTCAACCACATGCAACAAAAGACACACACAAAGCAAAAACAAACATACATGTGCTTTATGAGCACTTAGGGGAATCTATAAAAAAAAATTATGCACAAATAGAGACTAAGAATACCAAATTTTTAGGATAAAAAGGAAACCTTCTTGAATAATATTTATGATCAGATGAAACATAATGCCAAGCATGTTTTTCCTTGGATTGAATGCTTTATGGATTAGACCTATTCCTTAACACTTCACTTGATCTGCTCTCAAGTAGATCATCCTTAAATAGGTCTCCAATGTAGACATATTACACTTGAACATGTTCATATACTTCATACTTCTTCCCACTCTTCATCTTATGGCCAACTTGGATCTTTTTTGTAGTCATGGCTTCAAAAGGATTAGTTTCTTGTTCCTTAGAAGGTTGAGGCCAATAAGAGCTTCTTCCATCATTCAAGAGCTAATGTGTTTCTCTCAATTTATTGAGAGGATAATATCCCATATTTATGACTTTAAACATGTCATCATTAAATGTATATTCTTCTTGAAATTATATATTTAAAAATTACTTTTCCTTTACATACGTGAGTGCCAAAGCTGTGTTCTCCATCTTTGACCAGATCATAACCTCCTTGAAGAGGAGTATAGCCTAATACAATGATTTTAAGCAAGTAATCTAAATTATAATTAATAAATTTTCCTTGATCATCCATAACATCTTGAAAAGTGATGGAAGAACCAATGAAGGCTTCCTACTCCTTGACTTCCATAATGCTCTCAATTAGATTGGGCTTCCTCTCAGCTGCAAGTTACTCTAGCTCATTAAGCAGATTTGCATATTCTCACCAATCTTGGTCATTGTCCTCCATGGAATCCTCCATCTTAATCTTACCATGTGCTTGGTTCTCAACTTGGATAAACTCTTCAAACACTTGAAAGAACTCCATTTATAGCTGTCAATCATTCTTGACCTCTTCATCATCTTGAACCACTACCTCTTCAATATTATCTTCTTGATGTATGATGTCATAAATATAGTTTTATTTAATATCCAATGAATTTTATAGTGTTTTAAGATTATGCTAAGGTATTGGATCATATTCAAGAGCAATAACTTCCACTTTGGTCTCAAGAGATTCTTCTAAGATTACCACTTATTTGGGAAAGATTTGAAGTTATTCTTCATCTATAATAGAACATTCATCTTCATGTTGGAGGTGATCATCCAAAAAAATTGATCAGATGTAAATTCTTCTTCAAGGGATGCAAGATCTTCCATCTCTTTCTTTTTCATGGTGATGCCAAGACTAGGGATCTTGAAATTATGTGACCTAACCCAATGAGGCTACCAAGGAGGTATGTTTATTCAAGCAAGAGTTATCTTTCCTTATCAACCAACTAATACTATTTAGGTTCCCATACCACATGTACATCAAGGAAAAGGGTGATGGGGTGAGGATATGATGAAATAATTGGTGAAGGTGGCATATAGAACTCAAAATCACATTGAGAGTGAAGTGGAGAGGGTTCTTTTGGAAGCCCTTGAGGAAGGGGAGGTAGACCTTGGGATAAAACAAATTGATTTTATTCCTTTCACTTTAAAATTACTTCATTCACATCTGATTTATCTTGAGGACTCTCTTGTGGGAATGTGGATGGGGTGTATTAGGCATAGGATATTTTTTTGGGTCTAAATCTTCCATCTCACCTTGACTTATAAATTTCATCTTTGCCTCTAACTCTTCAATCTACTTGGATAGATTCTCTTGGAAAGTTTCTATTGAAGTTCATAGGCATCATCATGAAGAAAGGAGTAAAATAAATTTATTGAGTAAGGTTGGGAGGGTTTTGTATAGGATCAATCTCCTTCTCAACTTCACACTCTTTATCAAGACTTTTCTCTTCTTTCTTTCCCCATGACTCCACTATCTTATTCCAACTTAAGGTGTTAGAATTAGAAGTCTCTTTTTGAGGTGGTGGGGATGCAATGTGAGAGGGAAATGAGGAATTGAATTCCACTTCTTTTTCACTTGACATGGACTACTACATATGCATAGTAGCTATCTCAATTTACCTATCAAGGTTAGCTTTAAATATGAGGTTTCTCCTTTCAAATCTCTCCTCTAACTGATTAGGAAAAGGATGACTTTGGTATTATTGATTGGGATAATGAGTAGGGATAAAATATGGCTGACAGGTTTGGTGAGGTTGCCTTTTATGAACTATTATCCTACCATCTAAGGAAGAAACTAGGCCACTCACATCAAGCATATCACTTATGAGCCTTTGCCGATTATCTGTTTCAATAGGTACCCACTCTCTTTTGACCAAATATAATTCATATCTCACCTTATGAATAATATGAATAAGAATATCTTGACCACATCCCCTTAAAGTATCAATCTCTAACATGTAATTCTTATATCCTAAGAGTGTCTTCTTGAAGGTGGAAATGGCTTATCTTGAGAAGTGGCTAGGTTGACTAGAAGAAGCAAGACATTGAGGAATCTATCTATGAGACTGATATACTTCATGGAAAGGTTGGTACACTTCATGACAAGGCTGATTAAAACTTGTTCATATTGATAGGGAATGGCACAAGCTTCAAAAGCCTCACCAACTTGTGTAAAATAGTACTCAACACCAAAATTAGCCATGGAACTTTGTTGAAAGCAAGAACACAAAGAAAAATGTTACCAAAAATGTTCAAAGGATAACCTGTGCTACTTGACCAACTGATATATCTTCAGAGCCACCATTGATGCTTGGATAGATGCCTCCAAAGGTTGATTGTTGAGAGACAACACAAAAAATATCTCAACTTCTTGGACTAAGAATCCAATTAGGTATGCCAAAAAATATTATCACTTGAATTTTAACCCTTTGAGGAGATGTCAAAGCTCTCCTCATCCAAGTGGTACAATGGAAACACCTCTGGGCTTGTGGGTAGCTTAAGGAATGAGGTGAATCTCTAGATAGGGATAGCTCCCTTGATGTACCACTTTGGATCACACTAAAAATAAACTTGGGGGGTGAAAATGGAGAGGGATAAATACCAAAATACTATCCTAAGGGAGGTGATACACCAAATATATTGATGACTTCCAACCATATGCATGTTACACTTGAAATCAAGGGACAAACTGAACATACACTTCTCTAATTTACATCTTCTGACATCAATGTTACATTATGAGGATATGGATGAATGTGCAAAGCTAGGAGGACTATACAAGAGGCCTTGAATGGAAATAATGAATAGAATAACTTACTAAATCCTTGAAATTTCATCGAAAACTTCACATGCCCTACAAGAAGAAGCTTTCCAGCTACAAATAAATGATAAAATGAAACAATCATGCTAAGGAAACAAGGGTTATCACTTATGAAAAATCAAACATTCCAAATGAACACACTAAGAATAGTCATGTAATAGGTAATAATAAATATTATTATTGATCAAAAGGTATATAAATGAGTAGGGATTTTCCATACTTAGATGGAGCATAGATTACAATGGCCAAAATGGCTAGTTCTTATAGAACTTGAGAGAGAGAGAAGAAGAGAGTAGTCCAACGGTCACAAGGAAAATTTTAAAGCTAAGATAATTAGTTAATTTTTCATGATAAAAGGATATGGGATGAACCATGCATGTTTAGGAAGCCCAAGTGTCCATACAAGTCATCAAACTCTTACAAAGTGGCATAAAAATCTTTATTCTGGCTTAGAAAAAATACCTTCATGATTGACCTTTTTTGAACACCTCATAAATAACTAGGAATAGTTACAATGATTATAATCAAGGTTAAGGGATTTATTAATACATCTCTATGTATTGGTTGTAGGCCTAGTCCTCTAAAATCATCTAGAAAGGAGCTATCATCATATTTAGTTTAGAAAACTCCTCTTTGATGCACTCTGCACACTTAGACTCAAAATTAGAATTATTTTATAATTAAAATATATGAGAGGAAGTGTATTACACATTTTAAGACCATCCATGGCCTTAGAATCATCAGGGACACCTTAAAATGAGCTCACTTAAAGTTTTCCACCCTTCTCACTAGCTTGTCCACTAGGCCAATTTTGACTAGCTCAGATGAAGCACATGTTTTGAAAAATTATAAGATTTTTATTGGAATTAAATTACCATATGGAGTTATAAAAATAATAAATATTCCCTCCAAATTTGGTTTTATCTTCAGACTCCTCCTATATCCTGCATAATGCACAAAATTGTCAAGAAAAGCTTATTTGTCACCTTGTCTGTACATGTCCATACAATAAAAAATAATGGGAGGGATATTCAGTGAGTCTTATATAATATAAAATATGTTTTATAGTCTAAATATTCCATTTTATCAGCTATCCAACTCCATATTCACAAATTGGTCACTTGCAAAGGTTTTGAAGGGGTTTAGACTTGTTTGACCTCTTAAGGTTTGTTCATAAAGTTATGATGTTGAAGTTGTATAAAAACTCCAATAATTTGGTTTTTATGACCCCTAATAACTTTTAAAAACTCCTATGTGATCCATGCAATGCCTTATGAAAGATATAAGCACTTGAACCTCTCCCATGGAGCTTATTTTCCTCTTTTCCTACAGGTCTAAGTTGCTTTTGGGCCAAAAATGGCTTCCTCATGAGTTATCTCGCATAAAAATATCTTAAATACCTCTTATATAGTCCCAAAAACATGTTCCAATAGGTTTTAGTGATCATCTAAAGCCAAAAATAAAGTTGACCCTCATTTTCGGACATTAGGCCTAGTCATGCCTCATAGGCCTAAATTGTCCTTGAAGCCCAAAATGGATTCTTGATGGTTACTCCACATTAAAAAATATCAAAATATATAATAACATACTATATACATTATCCAACAAGATATAAGGCATATATCATGCTATAAATACAATGGTTCTCTTTTTGGCTTCTAGGCCTCAATGTGCCTGACAGGTCTGTTTGCAATCCTTGGTGTTCTAGACCATCTTGTTGGGTATTTACCATACATAATTAGTTTATAACGTTTTAATATGTGTATATAAACTTTAAAAATCTTTTTTAAAGGCACAAATATCTCCCAACTCACCTAGCTATCTCTATCTTCGAAAACTATAGGTTAAAAGTATAAAGGGAGTGCCCTCTATCTAAGACAAAATAAAGGGCACTCCCATACCTTATAAAAAAAATGAATGTTTTATGATATTATAAAAGTGATATATGTTATTTTTACAAGGTTTATCTCTCTTCCAGTTCATTTGACCCTTTAAAAATCTCAAGTTCTAAGACTTAATAGTTATGCAAGGACTGTGTGTGAACCTTTCCAAAGTGGACTGTATGTGTATCATTTGAGACCTTTATGTATTAAAAATACACTTATGATAGTTAAATTATTTTATTATGACCATAATTTATATGATTAAAGTCTGATTATCACTTAAGACTTCCACAGATCCCTTTCTAAGACCTTGACTAGTGAAGACTAATTATGATCTCTTAACTATGTCTTGCTTCTTAACATCATGTTTTTAGGTGAGATTTGATTATGTGGACCTGAGAATATGTTTAAAATAATTTTTGAAGTTTTTATAACCTTTTTAAAATAATATGTATCCATTTATTTCACGTTCATGTCCTATTGACACTAGGAACACCTCCTCTCTGCGTACTATTTATGACATTCAACACAATCAACTGTGTTATGGAGAAAGGGGTTTGATAATACACACTTCTTATAATTTTTTTGATATCATTACACTTATAAAAATTTTAGAGTAACTTGGTGTTGATTTAATTCATTCATCTCATCTTGTATAGACATATACCCTGATTAAAGCACCCCTTTTGCTCTCTACCTAGTTTAGACTATGACCTATTCTTAGAACCCTACTTATAGGTGATTTTATCTACTTTGGGTTTGGTTATGATGCTTGGAGAATTTATTTAAAACCATGATTTCATAAATTTTTTTTTTATACCCTCACTTCTCCTTAGATTACATAAAACACTACTAAAACACCAATGCTAGCTCAATAATAGCTGTAGATGGACATTTAGGTTATTTGTACGAACTATCTCCTCCTCTTTTGTGAAACTAGGGTCTTGAAGTGTCATTATTACCTTCATTGTGTCTATTCCAT
Source organism: Torreya grandis (assembly GCA_037957365.1). Taxonomy (NCBI): domain Eukaryota; kingdom Viridiplantae; phylum Streptophyta; class Pinopsida; order Cupressales; family Taxaceae; genus Torreya; species Torreya grandis. Next base: position 7,214,304 of record JARHVA010000037.1, read on the forward strand.
TACTCAATCATATTTCATGCTTACACTTCCTCAAAACATGCTTTAGGCCTTTTTCTCTTCCTTATGCTTTATGAGACTATGTTTTCCTCCTTTAGGCTTGGCTATATGTGTATGCAATAAGTTTTTAGGATGAAATTTGGCTTTAATTTTATCTTATTATACCTTAAATATCTTCCAACCATTTGGGACTCACCTAAAATCCAAATTATATCCATAATATCTCTAACCTCACCTTGAATTTTTAATGCATCTCCTTCTTCATCTACAACTATGTATATTGGTTATAGGTGCTATGTTTGGGTCTCATTTAGGATTAGAGTATATTATTTGTATTAATGGATAATGAAATAATGGTTTAGTGGATGATTCACCTAAAATAATTTAATACCTCATAATACCTCAAAACCTTCCTTATGCTTCGAATGTTTGACAAGTACTCTATTGGTTGTAGATAGCACTAAGTGATTTCAGTGTCCTGGAGAGCAACTTGAGAACTTTTGACAACTATCTCCCTTTATTCAAACATCACTCTTATTTTGAAATTTTGTATAACTATGTGATATATTTAGGATTATTATACTTAGATGTCTTGGGAATCAATTCAAACTTGTATTGGAAACTTAAAAAATGGGCTTGGACCTTTATTTTGACAATTTTGGGAAATTGTCCCAAAATGTCACAAGTATGCTCCAAGACCATTTTTTGATTTTATAGTTGATTAAAACTAATTAAAATTTATTCATAGTTATTACCAACATATTTTTACCCTCCAAACATCATAGGATGTGAAAACACATTTTCATGCTCCTCCAATTGATGGTAGGCCACATAACTGTTGTAAATGACCATTTTGTGCATTTACTTGCTCTCTTGGCTCTTAAAGTGGATTTTGAAGTTTTATTTAGAATTTAAGATGAAGTAAAGACATATATTAGAAAAAACACATCACTTCACTTCCTTCTGGAACCATAACATAGAAGCAAACCTCAATAATTAGAAGAAATGACTGTAACTTTACTCCTTCACTCCTTGAAAACTAAGTTAGTTGGCTGATAAAATTAAATCTTAATGTAAAAAAAATAATTGATAACATGAGAAAATGGAGTAAAAATACTGTATAACCAATTTCATCAAATTAATTGTATGGACCTTCCCAAACAAGAGCAAAACTTGTAGGGTGCATAAATAAGTAGACAAGAAAATATAGTCAGCTTCATGAGAATGGTTCATGAAGCACATACCAAAATTATTAAAAATAATTATATTAAAATTAATGTATCTAAGTGTAATACAAACTTCCATAAAAATTTGACTTGAAACCTCTTCAGTTGTCCATACTGAGCAAAAACCTAAAAGTCACTTCTGCTTGCCATGTGGACTAAAAATGAAGTAGAATGGTTTTGGCCCAAAAATGGAACTTAAAAAGAAAAAAAATGTGAAATTGAGCTTGGGGAATATTAATAGACATACCATGATCCTTTTACATGTGACACAATTCCCAAGGAGTTGTATAAGTGCCAAACTTATTCTTTTCCTCAAGAAAACTATGCTTTTTCTAAGGAACCTACCATATTTTAGTTGGTTTCAGTTACTTAAAACCTCTTAGGACACAATAAAACTATGCTTTTTCTGAGTAACCTATCATATTTTAGTTGGTTTCAGTTACTTAAAACCTCTTAGGACACATTGGATGTGACATCATGTATTTACACCTTCACACTTCCCAATAAATTTGTATAATTCATTAAATATACCTTTTTTGACCTCAAAATGACCCAAAATGACTAAAATGACTAAGGACCAAGGATATTATAACATAAAATTACATTAATTAATCTATAAAACACTTTGTGACGTATGTATTAGACCCCTAAAATGCTTAAAACTCAAGTTTTTACCTAGGGGTGCACCAATTTGACCTAAAAGTCAAATTTGGTCAATGATAACATAGTCTTATTTATTTTCATACTCTTTTTACACACTTTTTGGCATCCCTTGAATTTATATTTTGTGAGTTACAGTGTGAAACCATGGATAGGACCTGGTATTCCTCACAAATACCATATTTTTCTTATCCATTTATCCTTTTGCCATGCTTTTTGACACCCTTGTGGATTTCTCTTTTATGAGTTGTAGTGTAAGATTATGGATATGACATGGCATTCCTCATAAATTAGCATAATATTATTCCTTTTCTAATTTTTTTTTATTGATCCCTATTCTCAACTTTAGCTTTTGCTTCTTTTGGTAGATGGAATTTGCACAACAATCTGTGCTAGCATGTTTTTCTCTATTTCCCTTATTTTTATGATAAGGAATCACACTTTACTATTATTGTACCCATTTTTTTCCCTTTATCACATTTTTAAATTTTTTTAAATAATTCAAATTGTTCCATGTGTCATCCCTCTTGATTTCCTTTTCTTTCACTCCACATTAGGTAAAATAAGGTTGAAGTCAAGATAACACTTTTATTTCACCTAGATTTATGATACTCTTAGAACTCATGCTCTTTAAAATGATCTCTCTTAGCAACCAAGTCCAAATTATTCAAATGAAAGTCATATTTAGCACCCATGATTGGTTTTCCAAATTTATATGGAGGAGGAATATAAAAAGCCTTCAAGAAAGTTAAAAACTAAATCATTTGAAACAAAAGGCAATGATAAACAAAAGGCAACATACAAATTTCAAAAATTCAAAATCATACCAAAAAACATGATTCAAAGCACATATCCTATCTCTAATCAAAGCTCAAACTCCATAGTTGGCCTCACAATTGAGCCAAGGTCCATTGGGGTATAGTTGGCTATTAGATTGGAATAGGATAATTAAAAAAACTCTATGGTTCTACCTAATTTCTCATGCAATTACCCAATATTTGTAGTATATCGATGGTTATGTAAGGGGTGTTGAATAATGAGGAACATGTTGTGGGAAGGTAGGTCCATTTTAATTTTCATGCATATAGCTTTCATGGGATGATCTACATACTACATTTGTTGACCTAAGACTTGTGTTGCTAAGAGAAGTTATTTAGAGTCCTTAAGGTCTAAAGTCTTATTATTTTGAAAAACTTAATTTGAGTGTCTTGAATTCAATAAAGAGTTCCTCTACCTTGGTTTCTCATTCGTTCTCCCCTCCACCCATTTCATTTCCCCCCTCGATAGGCAAATTATGATTCCAAATATATTTTCCCTTATTTTATATTCCCTTCTTCTTCACCTCTTAAAAACATGCTATCACTACTTTGTTTCAATTTTATCTATCCTTAGAATGAAACAACATGTTTGAAAAACTATGGATTACTTTCTTTACACCATAGAATTACATTCCTAGACTTTTTTTTATACCATTTATCATTTGTTGCACTATCCTACTATTACAGGCACCTGAATCCATACCTTTTTCCATTGTTGAGTATGGTTGGCTTTTTAATTCTCACTTGACAATGTTGTTTTACCTTTTTTATGCATTTCCTTTTTTCATTATTGAGTGAGATAAGGATTGTTACTACTCACTCATCAATGTTGTTTTACCATTTTGTTTTTTTCTTGTCCATTTTTGTTTAAATAAGGATTGTTACTACTTTTACATTGATGTTTGATTACCATCCTTTTTAACATGTATTCTTGGTTTGACTTGGTGATTTTGCCTTTCGTACTTAAGGTTTACTTGTTTGTATTTTTTGATTTTTAGTAACCTTAGATTTTTGGTCACCCAATTTACTCTTATTTTTGACTTGGTCATTTGGTCTAACATAGCACTTGTCACTCTAGCTTGCCGAATTCCCAAGTACGTCCCATCCTCTAGCAACATTTATTTTGGCTTTCCTATGTTTATTTTAATCTTTAGTTTTGTATTCTTGGGTTTGTATAAAGTAGTCTCTGCACCTTACACAATCAAAACTAACAACACAATAAACAACCATCCAATAATAAAGGTAAGTCTAGGTATACATCACATTTACTTTTCAGTCATTTACTTTTTAGTCATTTAATTTTTTAATTATTTACCCTTTTAGTCATTAACTTTTAGTTATATTATGCTTTAAAATAATACAATTATTTTTTAGGCTCAAAATTATGTGTTCTTATGTTCTTTCTCAAAACACCATCCCTTATTACACCTTAGTGACACATGATGAGTTTTGAGTGGGGAATATATACACACATAATATTTTTAACTTTTATCAATTAATAATGCTTTAAATCTTGTAGGAACCCATCGAGACTCAATTTATCTAAGTGCATGCCTTAAAGGGTGCATCGAGAAAGGTGTGGGAAGACCATTGGTGCTTCATAGGATTGTTGTCCCTTATTACCACATTATTACTAATCCAACTAGCTCCTAAAACCATTCCATAAGATATTTATTCTCTTTTTCACTCTCCTCTAGTCTTTTTTCCCACTTTTCATCCCTCTTTTTATTACCTAAATCTTTTTTTATCAGTCAACTATGCTAGGTTGATTGGGTCAACCCTATACAATTTTGAGGTATTTTTCACTTAGGAATTAGGTTAGCCTTTGACCGACCTAGCTTGGAACCTAGTGAATAATTATTTGAAATTATGATAAGTCAACCCTGTCAACTAGGATTTTTTGAAGGGTTTAGGGTCAAATATGCCTATAAATACAAAATCATTTCATCATTATTTAAATATTCAATCAAGAGTTATTATTCACTCACTCTTCTTTACAATTTGCTCTTCCACCATTCTGCTTGAGGAGTTTTATCTTAGGGTTTATACTTGGAGAATCTAGCCTTATAGATAAGTCTTGGATGATTTGACCTTTTTTAGTGATCCTTACACACCACAACAAGCTCTTATGAAGCCCCTTTGGCCAAGGGAGAGATTGAGGCTCGATGGGTTCACATTCAAGTAAGTATTCTCTAACTTTAATCTTCTCTTTAGTAGATAGAAGTAGCATAAGTATTAGATTTAAATAATATTAATCTTTATATTCCATGTATTAGGGTCTTACTCATACTTAGGTTAATTGAGATTCTCTTATATATGTTTTGTTTGTTTACTAACCCCTTACTTTATGCCACAAGCTTTGGTGAGCACTAGATTAGATTTACTTTACTTGTTATTAGTTTAGGTGAAATATCAAAACATAGGACCTCCTTAAGGTTATTACATGATTTTCTTAGATTGGAGGCTTTGGAACCCTCCTTAGCATAGTATATTATGATAAATTATCCCCTAATCAGGGCTAGTGAATCCCTATATTGGTCATGCTCCCACTTAAAAAATGTATTACCAATCAGAAGTGTATGTATGCTCTATCTTCTCCAAGTTAAGATTGATTTATAAACATAATGCATTTCTGATTTCATACACAATTGACTATTTTTAAATCATTTTTTGCTTCACACCAATATCTCAAGTGCAAGAGGGTTATGTAACACATCTTGGGAATCAATAGAATGAGGAGGTTTTAAATTATTTTGTTCAATGTTTGTTACCTTATCCTTCATAAATTGAAGGAGTGTTTGGACTGTAGACCCATTGGGATTTATATTAGCAAATTGAGTAATCACCGAAGGGGATGTAAACATGGTTTGAGTAGTAATATACATTAAAGTTGATATTTGAGTTGAAATAATTGGTATTTCCATGGCAGATGTGGTAATAATAGTTTTAGGAAATAAAAAGTTTTAACACATAATGTGTGTCACCATTATAAAATTAAGTGGTAATATATTCAAGGGGAGGGTTTTTAGCATATGGGGATGGCCCATAGTTATAATAACATGATCAATAGATGGACTTGGTTGGTCATCTATAATTTTTGGGTTCTTAATTTCTAAAATGGTTTGTAGGATTTCATCAAGATATTTAGGGTTTTGATGAATATGATAATGAAACAATGCAATTACTTGCACTTTATCATGGTCTATTTTCTCCTGTTCATTGGTTTCATTAGACTCATGATTTTTACTATCAAAATCTTCTTGTATGATAACTTTTTTAGTATGTTTTTCATTCTTAACATTGGTATCATCATGATTTAAAGGATTAGATCCCTCATTGGTTTGAGACATCTTAGGTGGATGGATGGAAATATAAACCTCCAAATCTAGGGCTACACCTAGGGTTCATGCAAAATAATAAGTAGGAAATGAAAAAGTATAGTAATCTAAAACCCTAGCTAACTAAAAACACTAGGAATCAGAAATATTGCATTCATATATATTGGGTTCATCAAATATTTAACCCTAAATTAGATATGGATTTTAATTGGGTAGAAAAGGTTAAGAATATATAAATGATAATGCATAAGGGTGATTTATTATATCTATATCAGGCCAATTAGGTGCTAAACTCATATATAAACATTTACTAAATGTTTTAAATTGATATAAGCTAAAAGTAGTAAGAATAACTATTTTAAGTATAAAAATGACAATGAATTAATGTACTTATCTTGTTATGATGCTAATAAAGTTATATATTTAGAAAAATTAGAAAGTAAACTGAAATAAGATTTTGGAATAGTCATCAAATTTTGATTTGGATGATTCTAGAGCTATGAACACTAGCATCAGCCTAGGATGGTTAGGATAACACTATTGTATGAACTTGATGCAAGTGTCTTATATAAAATAATTGATAGAAAAGGTTATAACCACCTAGATGCTTCTAGGTTTTTCCTTTCCTCCACTTTGGTGGATTTACATCTGGGTCAAGTATCATCACTCACAAATTTGTAAAACCCTAGTTCTTCATCTTCATAGTGACCCTGAGAAGAAAATGGTTTAGTGGGCACATGGTGTAAATATGACCTCAAATACTCCTCTATCATTAATCACTAACTACATGGACAATAATATTAAGAGAACCTCATATTGATGTATTTCTCCCCTACATTTTGGCTTGTGTGTGAATCATGCAATATGTGCAAATCAAGTACAATAGTGACCTAGCTTATAACTTGGAAAATATAGATATTGGGTTTCTAATTTAGTACTTTAGACTTATGTATGTGTTGTCCCTATGACATTATTTACTCCTCCAAATGTATTATAATGGTTGACATGAGTGATGATTGATCTTGTATTTATATCAATACATTTGGAGAAGTAAATCATATTAAATCACTTATGTCAACCATTATAATACATTTAATTTATAAATTAGATGACTTTAGGGAAATAAACACTTGCATTAGGGTAGGATGCTAACATTGATGTAGGTTTTTGTCTTGAATAGTAGCGTCTAAGGAATAATAAAGTAGGTACAAACTCAAAATTTTTAGAGGTGGATGATAAGTAGGTTTTTATTATTTTGGGAAAGATAAAAGTCTAGATCATACACATAATATTGGTTAGACTAAGAGATAGACTAAGGGACATAAGTTAGTGTAGATATGAAACTTTAGAAAATGGGAAAGGTCCAGAACTAAGAGGAATATCCCAGGTCTAGGTTTTCCAAATGTACAAGACTGAGGTGATATATAATCCATAAAATAATGTCTACAACTATCCATCAACATGGAACTAACACATAGATTCCAAGGAGCCAATATAATATGTATATGCCAAACATATTTTTGGGTTTTTGAATGTTTTTTATTTTTTTGGTATATATGGAATATGTGAAGAGACTCTCTTATGATCACATCTAAAAGATGCTGATTTATATCTCCCCACTATGAACCTAGTGTAATATACTAGTGACACTATTGATGAACATATATAGGTGTAATATAAATCACTATAGTATTTGTGAAGAAATAATAAGAGTAATAGGAGTAGGGGTTCATGGAATCCATCATTGAGTTTTATGTTGTTTCTTTAGATTAGTAATAGGAACACATATAAGTGCTCTAGATATTTGAATGTGGTGTGTAGTAGATGAGGATTCAATGGAACCCACTATGGATCTTTGATGCAATGGTATCTCAAATAATGGCCACCTATTAAATGGGATTGCCTACTATTTACCCTTTATGGTTGATTAGCCTTAATAGGCTTGATAAATAACTAACTAATGAGGTATAAATTTATATTTTTAAAGAGAATAATCATATATAACTCTAGAATCTATAATTACCTGATTAGCATGAATATATTTAATATACCCATGTATTACAGAAAGTACCACTTGAAGAGTAAGTATCCAAGGTCATCCCAATAACATATCAAAGACACCCATGGAAGGTAAAATTGATAAGGTAGTAACCAAATGTGTGGGACCCACCTATAAAGGTAAGTCAATCTCACCAATAATTTGTTGTGAGGTCCCATCAAATTTTCTAATTGATCTTGTAGAAGGGTGTAAATTATGATGAGTATAACCCAAGTATGTAAGTAATTTTATGGTGAAAACATTCTCACTTACACCATTATCAATCATAACATTTCATAATGGTTGGTGATAAAGGTATGCTTGAATAAATAAATAATTAATATCAAACTCATCATCCTTAATCTAATTATCATCAAAATTAATAGGTCCCTAAACTATAGGATTTTTATGCCATGTATATGTACCAATAATCCCATCTAGAGGGTGTTCATAGTGTGATGGAGGAAGATGTGTGTTTTATACCATTTGCACTTCCACATCCTTCTTAGAATGGTCTTATAAAGGGTTGTAAAATATCTTTTTTCTAGTGATCACCAGGTTGTGAACTTGATTCCTTTGAAGGATCATAAAATGTAATATATTGGTAATTGATAAGGTCTTATATCTTATGCTTCAATATAAAACATTTGTTCTTAGAATTCCCTAGTCCTTGGTGATAATCATAATAAGCATTTGCATCATATCCTTTGGATAGAGGCTGAATCATAACAACCTCTATAAGATGAGGGAGAGATATAAGATAAAACTATACTATCCATGGGAGTAATTAATTAGGAGAATCTATTAAGAGTGTAAATTATCTCTTTGGTGCATTGGATAAGACAAGCCAATTAGGTTACTAAAAAATTTTATTATGCTTCTTTTTTAGGCTCAAGAGGTTTTATGTTATAACTTGGTTTGATTTTAAACTTGGTATTAGATGTATATGTATCCTATATGTTTTTTAGATATTTATTTTTTTTCAATGAGATAAGTTTCATTTCATGGTTTTGAACAACATGGCACAAGTCATCAAAGGATTTAAACTATTTAAAAATGATGGAATCATATAAAGGATCAAGAAAACTTTGTTTAAGATGTCTTAAAGTTATTTATTTACCATAAGATTGATCATTTTAGCCAAAATTATCTTTTATATCAAGACATATTAATTGATAGGTTCATTTTTTTCTTGTTTTATTTTTGCAATTTGGGCACAGGAAACTATTTCTATCTAATTTTTGCTTTTTCTTAAGTGTGAAAAGAAGAAACTAGTTAAGAAGGGTGTGGAAGAATACCTGTTGAATGTGTACATGTTGAATCTAAGTGATTGTAGAGATATCCTATTTAGATTGGGAGGATGACCTAAAAATAAAAAAACACTAAAATAAACATGTTTGTTAGATAAGTAGATGGGTGGATTGCCTAGCATGAGCTAGATCCTAGAAGTGAAAGCTTTCTAGGAGGTTGTCAATCCACATTATTTAAAAAACTTAAGTGGAAATGATAAAAGAAATATATTTGCCTTAAATTAATATAAAAATAAAATAAAATACATCAAATGATATAAAATTAGATGTTTTGCTAGGTTAACCAAAATAAAGCAACTAGTTTGATTATACTAATGCTGAAAATTGGTTAAGGTAAGGTTGTGGTTTTGGGTTTGATAATTTGATAAGGGTCAAAAGAATGGTTTGGTTTGGCTAATTTAGATAATAAAATGATAGGTATGGATGGTTTAAAAAGATAAAACAATAAGTAACTAGGGTATCAAAAGGATAAGGGAGCAAAGAGGGTGAAGGTGGCAAAGGTGCAAAGAGGACAAAGGAGGTAAATGGAATTACAATGGCAAAGGTGGTAAAGGAGGTTAATGGATTAAGATGGAAAGTGGATTAATGGGTAAAGGTAAATGTAATAAAATTAGGTACTTAAGTAAATAAATAAACTAAAAAAACAAATAAGGTTACCTTGAGGCTTGTTGATGTGGTTGATGTTGTTGATGATGTGATGAAGGAATCTTGTGGAAATTTTGGTAGAGGTTCATTACTTTGAATTATTTTCATCCAAGATGTGGTTGACCTCCAAAATGTTGACCTCATTAAAATACCTACAAAAAGATGTTAATAATCAAATACTAACTTCCAAATTAACCTTAGGTGAAGGAGAGGGGGGTATTTATAGCATTTGTTGTCAAGAACCATGACAAAAGAGGGAATAGTAGAGGTATGGTGCCATTTCCCATGTGGTGAATGAATGAGTCAAAATATGAGGGTGGTGGGATTTCAACCTTTATCATGGGTCTCACATTTTTTGGGTTGTTATGTCTCCCACCTTGCACATGAGTCCAATTTTGAATGGGAATCATGCACATGGGTCTAAATGAGGCCAAAAGACTTTTCACCACCCTTTCTTGTCTTCATCCAAGAAATTAAAGAGATGCCCCAAAAAATGTGGTTCCATTTTCTATGTGGGTGCATGAATGAGTCAAAATATGAGGGTGGTGATATTTTCACCTTAATCATGGGTCTACCATTTAGGTTGATGTGTCTCCCACCGTGCACATGAGTCCAATTTTGAATGGGAATCATGCACATGGGCCTAAATGAGGCTAAAAGACTTTTAACCACCCTTTCTTGTCTTCATACAAGCACTTAAAGAGATGACCCACAAAATATGGTGCCATTTTTCATGTGGGTGCATGAATGAGTCAAAATATGAGGGTGGTGGGATTCCCACCTTGATCATGGGTCTCCCACTTTGCTAGAAAGTAAAAAATGGGTGGATATCATGCCCTTTGTCTTTTCCAAAGCACTAAAGAGGTGGGTATCCAATTTTGAAGGCCAATTTCATGTGTGAAGATAAAATAAATGTTGAATGATGGCCCCTTAAGGGGAAATTTTCCATATTTCAAGGAAGATCCTTGTGATGCTTAAATGAGATCATTAAGAACCTTGGGAAAGGGTCCCAGGTGGGGTATGATGTCCCGCATCAAGCCACCTCAATTATAAGCCATGTCACTTGTCATATCACCTCCAAAATCACCTTTCATGTCACTTACCATATCACTTGCCATGTCACTTACCATGTCATCATGAATAGTGATAGTGGGTCCCATAGTGAATAGTAATTTCTAATAGTATTTTTGAATAATATTATGTGAATAGGAGAATAGTGATTTGGTTAGATTAAGAGGGGTTGGTTAAGGGTTAAGAAGGTTTAGGTGGTCTTTAGGGAGTCATGAGGCATTTAGTCATCAAAAACTATATGTGTGCAATTTTCTAGTGTCTACATTTTTCCCCTTTTTATTATGTGGTTATGAATTAACAAGCTACAAAATATAAATGAATCACTTGGTCAAAGGTCAAGGTAACCTAAGGATGGGAAGAGGTGTTCCCACTCAAACTAAGAGTTAATGAGGAAAAGATGAATCAGGTGTAGGTTTGATAAGCAGTTGGTGGGGAGGCAGTAGGTGGTGCCACAAGGTAGTTGAGCATGTGAAATGCCAATGGGTTCACAAAATGCAACTAAGTATGATAATCATGATTGTACAAAGTCTAAATCTACCAATGTTGATAAAAATAAGGTTAGGTTCTAGATGGACATACGATAGGGTAATTGGTCCACAACTTAGTCATAGTTGATTAGATTAAGCTTATCAAGTCATCTAAATAAGGTCTATATTGTTCATAGGTATCTAGGGTAGGAAGTACTCCTAAAAAAAAATACAAATGGTCTGGTTGTACATGAAGTGGGGTGTAAAAAGTGAAACATGGAAAGTGAAGTTAATGCAATAAAAAGTACCAAGGCAAGGCCATCACAAAACATGTGAATAGGTCAGGTCAAAAATGGCCAACATTGAGGTGGATGTGGGAAAGTGGGTTGGTTGGTTGGAATGGGGTGGCTGAGTGAACTCCATATGCACTAGGTAAGTGGATGCTACCTACATAGTTCCATGGACATAATGTCTAAAATAAACTTTAGGCCTAATGTAGTTCTTTTGAGGTGGGGAGTGTTGGTTAACTTGGTTACCCAAATTTGATGTATCATGTATTTAGGTCTGATTGAAGGATGTTGGAGAAAGGAAAGCTTTAAAGGGTGGAAAAGATGGCTATCAAATAGTTTTTTGATTGGTTTGGTAGAAATGATGGATGAGATTACCTATGATGTAATTAGATGATTGCTTTAGCTATGAAAAAGGAATCTATAGCCGTGGATAAGTAGGTTCAAGTGTGAAATTTATACCACTATTTTAAAGAAAAAAAGGAGAAATATGTTTTACTAAGCTTTATAAAATCTGACACTACTCAAATTTCCACAGTGACCTAATGGGTTCTTTCATCACCATCTAAATAATCTAACATTGTACAAACTCTAAAACACTGTCATTAATAGGCTATGGAATGGTATTATTCAATGATTCAAGGAAGCAATGTGGGTAAACAAGAAGTGGCAAAGATTCAAACTCTTGATCCTTGAGCCAGTGGGGCCCCAAAATAAGTAAGCATTGAGTTTTGAGGGAATTCAAAGAAAGAATATGAGGGGTTTAGGAATATGGAGTGAGGTGAGTAATAATAATATTAATTAAAAAAGGGAGTAGGTTGAATTAAGAATGAAAATAAATGGTATACATGGAAAATTTAGAGAGAAAATAGAAGAAGAATGTACGAAGACAGAGAGATTAGGGAGTTGAAAAGGAAGGTGGGAGAAATAGGTCTAAAAGAGACCAAGGAGGAAAATAGTTTGGTGGAAGAGGTGAATACTATAAAAGGTTATTGGGTGGAATGTGATTAAAAAGTAGGGATATTATAATACAGAGGAAGATGTAGTCTGGGTAGGGAGAATCAAGGGAAATTATTGGTTGGGAGGTAGGTTGCATGAGAAGGTATAGATAGCATCCATACATGGGTACCCTAAACTTTCCATTTGAAAGTGGTTTTAGTTTTGATTCTAACATCTCTGAAGGTTGGGGTAAAAGGGGTCAATAATAGGCAAGATCAGATGAAATGGGGAATGAATTTGCATCCTAATAGCTGGTGGTACTCATACTCACTTGTAGGTCATATGAGCTTGTAGCCATGGTCGATTGTGTTATAGAGTCATAAGATCAGTATATATCTCACAATAAACCAAAAGTGAATGAAAGATATTCATGGCCATAACATACTATATGTTGTGATCATATAAGCTCAAAATAGGTAGAGGGTTTAAAAGGGAAAAAGGTGATAGGTAGGGTGAAGGGAGTAGTTGGAGAGGGACAAAAAAAAGGATCTAGGCTTGACATGCAAAGGCATTAAAGGAAAAAAGGAATGCACTTGAAGTAATGACCCTAACCAGATTTCATGAATTAAAGCAAGGGCATAGAGGACATGAGGAAGTAGACAAAGAGATGTATGTAGAATTGGTACAACTAGTGACCACACTCTAAAGAGGCGGAGGTTGAATGGGAGAAAATAAAGGGGATCTAACAAGGGATGAGGTGAAGGCAAACTAGGAGATGAATGAAGAGATAGGTGAAGAAAACAACAAGGTCACATATAAAGATGAAGGTGGATAAGGATGTAAGGAGCTAGGCATGGACATATAGGAGGAAAAAAAGAAGGTCAAGAAGAACAAGGAATGTCCTCAAGATGAGAAAAATGAAATGAAATGGAGAAAAGGGAAAGGATGGTGGAAAACAATGAAAGGGAATGAGATGAAGATAAAGGTTGAAGATCAGGGATGATAAGAAGAAAAATGAAGAATTGAATCAGGGATATAAAGCATGGATACTCACACAAATGCAAAAGACAAGTGAGTACCGAGATGGAAAGAGGAAAAGGGGAATGCAAAAGGAAAAAGGCATGAATTGATAAGAAGAAAAAGGGCAATTATGGAAGGTTTATCAAAGGATAAACACCTAGGTAGAAACTAGTTGTGGATGGAAAAAAGAAGATAAAAAGGATGAAAGGATAAAAATGGAAAATGGGAAAGGTGGGAAGAGTGGTAAAATGATAGAGAATGGTGGTACATGTAAAGAAAAAGTGCAGCAACAAAAGAAACATAAAGCTTTCAAGATGCGCAGTATGATGTGGAATTGGTGAGGAAATGAGAGTGACGAAGAGGGTGTGAAAAATTTCCAAGGACAAGGGGAAATGATGAGGATGGAAAAAAAAGACAAAGGAGATAGGGGGCAAGGTCTGTAAAAAGTGGAGAGAGAGGAAAAAAATGCAAAAAGTGGGTGGAGAAGCGAGCCATAAAACATGCATAAGGAAAGGTGTTGGGGAGGCCAACAAAGTAGAGTAGGTGTTAGCTTTATGGGAGATAAGAGGGGCCAATGAGGAAGGTTATCAATCCTTATGTTAAAAGAGATTGACGAGCTAGAAAAATGGTTAAAAGAGATTAACATGCTAAAAGGAGGGAGGTGGTGAGGAGATAGGTAGAGGGATGGAGGAAAAGATATTAGGTGAGAAGGGAAAATAAATTAAAGGATGTGGTTGGCTAACCTCAATTAATGAGTATTTCCTATATAGTCCCAAAAGGCCTCAAGCCAATGTAGTTATCCTAGTAATGGGGGAAAATTGAAGAGGAATTATTAGATGATGTTAGAATACAAGGATTCTAGGAAGAATCCAAATCTTCCCTAACATAAGATGGCCTAGGCAAAAGGGCATTATTAGTAATAGAATTTAATGAGAAGGAAAAGGGGAGGATAATTAGTTGTTAGTGGTCAAACTACCCTTAGAAGTCAAGTAACACCTACATAGTCGATAGACATCAGACTAATGTAGTTTAATTAGGGTTGGAAAATGGTGCTCAAATTGGCTACCCTAATTTGATGGACCACATGGGTTGGTTTGGGATGATGGAGAAGGTTTTATAAAATAGAGGTTTTGGGTTTTGGTCAAGGTGATGGTGAAGGTGCATGGTGTAGATTGGTGAATAGTTACCATAATGATCCCACATTTAGTAGGATGAGAGACACATATGAATAAGGTAGGATAAATTAGAAGGGAACACAATGCTAAGCACCATAAATTATCTTCAATAGAGCTAATCCAAAGAAGAGGTGCCTTTGTAAGGAGGTTGCACCTTCTAAAATTATGTGAGGGTATAAGTATAATGCTAACATATATCACTACGAGATGAGTTTTAGGAGGTGGGTGTCTATCAGGATCTACATAGTCATGTTGGCAAAAGGTCATCATCACTACAAGTCAAGTTTTAAGGGAATTAGTGAAGTGATGACCTACAAAGAATTTATTTTATGGCTAAGTAGATTATATGAGTTAGAAAATTGGTAATGTGGTGAGTGATAGAGGATGGATCGTGCCTAATCCAAGATCTGCATGGGTAGGCTAAATGAAAGGTGGCCATGTTTGCATCCTTTATCCTATTTCCTTGAAACTGATGAATTGGGGTTTCAGTTAGAAGAGGCCCTGGTAGTAGGGAGCTACATGGTCTAGGATATTGGTTATACAATTGGATTATATGGGGGAGCTTCTATAATGACAAGCATTTGGGAGTTACCAGCACTAGCAATAGTGGCAATTTTAAAGGTGTGATCATTATAAAAGCCCATGGTTGGAAGCCAATTAATGTTAACAAAGATAAAGCTGATAATGACATAAATGACCACCAAGCCCACAAGGATCAAAAGATGATAAAGCAAAGAAAGACATCATATGTAGATCTATGGATAAGGGCAATAAAAAATCTCATGATGGTGCATAATGGCTTTATCGAGATGACCAATCAGATCGAGGGTGATGTGTCAATAAAAAAAGGTAAGTAGACATGACCATTTCAAGTGGGAGGGTTGTTTAAGGGAATCAATGACATCATATGACCTTCCCTGTCGATGGAATGGAGAATCATGTCGATAAAGAAGAATGGTCAGGTATTCTATTTAAAGAATCATGATAAGGATAAATGTCTATCATTGAGTTATTTAGTTTTTTAGGTTATAGAGAGTGAAAATAACTACACAAGGTTGAAGATGGTGAACAATGGGAACAATGGTGGAGATAATCAACAACCCCCATGATGTGAAATAATCAATATGGTGAATACACAAATCTATTAGATACTAAAACATGCAATGGAAATAATGGAAACACTATCAGATCAATAACAAAAGGAAAGACATGCACGACTTGAGATTGAGCCTGAAATATTACCTCTATAGTAATGAATAAGTCAAGAATTTTAGTACACAAGATGTAGGGTTAGAGAACATGACCATCAACCTGTCTATGGAGGGAACCTCACTATCTAAGGGGATGTGTGCTAATGTAAAAACAAGTGGTACTTATGTGTGTAGAAAAACTAGATCAGAGGGATGCAGTGGATATGATAGGTGATAAGGGTGAAAGACCTAGAGTAGAATATGATTCTCACCTTGTGGGGATGGATGCAAAAGAGGAAAATAGAGTATACCCTTTAGTAAATACTGAGACAGGGAATGTTACAGATGTTAGTTTAGGGAGTAATCAAGTAGAAGGATGACTTAACACAAATATAGAGTCACCAGATAATCAACCTATTACTTAGGTAGGAAAATAATGTATGTAGGGGCCTTAGGTGAAGTGTGGATACTATGATAACTTTGTATGTGATGTGTGACTCACAACCTAAATAAAATATTGCATAGTTTGTTGTAAGCATGCACAAAATGTGTTGGATGTTGATGGTCAAATGTTATCATGCTTAAGGTTATGTGGATGCTTATGAATGTTATGGTTATGGTTATGATTGGTATGGTTATGGTTGTTGTGATCTTGCTTAATATAAAAAGAATGATTATTGTTGTTGCAACACTTGATGGTAAAAGTCATGATAAAAACATCAACTAAGCACATTAAGATAAGAATAGGGAATGATACTTTATTTTTTCAAAAGATTGAAAATAGACCTGAAGTGGGATTGACTTAATGAATATAATCCCTTAAAGTGCTTTGCATGAGTGCTTGTGACTTGATAAATAAAGATTTATTGATCATAGGGTGTCAAGTAAACTCTAAATCTATCAATTTACAGATAGTCTAAA
Source organism: Torreya grandis (assembly GCA_037957365.1). Classification (NCBI taxonomy): domain Eukaryota; kingdom Viridiplantae; phylum Streptophyta; class Pinopsida; order Cupressales; family Taxaceae; genus Torreya; species Torreya grandis. The sequence goes on from JARHVA010000037.1 coordinate 7,231,406, forward strand.
GGGAAGATGGGTGATAGGTGGTGTGAAGGGTAATGGGTGATATGTATGATAACCTCATGTGAATTAGTTTTCCCCTTTTATAGGTGGTCTAAGAATGGTAATAGACAAGTCCATGTCATATGCTAGGTGTAGACTGATCAATGTAAGAAGTCTATATGTGAAATCCAATTGTGGCTTATAACTTATTATGCTTCTTGAGAACCGATTGTAGCTTTATATTTTATTGTGATAGTGGGTCTTTTGCTTTATTACTATATATGGGAAGCTGATCAATGTAGGAAGCTTCCAATAAATGGATTTGCTTTTGAAAAATTTAACTTAGACATTCTTCAAGGGAATTATCTAAGTTTATTGGATTTGTTTAATGCTCTTGATAGCTATCCTTTAAGGGAGTAGTTTACCTTATATTTGGAAATTTTTATTGTGTTTTTGGGTAGTTATTCTTGGAAGGAATAGTCTACAATGCTTAAGATATTGACCCAAGTAGTATTTTGGTATCCAAATTATTTTTAGATGCAATTTTTTGACATGGACAAGTCTAACTAGGTTCAAAGGTTTACCTTTATGAGGGAAAAAATTTAATACAATAAGGTTAATGATATGAAAAGGTGTGGTTTTTGAGAGATAATGACCATGGGATTCCATCTTGTTAAAGAGAAAAAGTATCCATGAGAACCATGCTATGGGTAGAGATATGGTACCCACATTTAGGATTAGACTATGATTATGATGTTTAATCACATGGTTCTATGTTGTAATCAATTCTCCTCAAAAGGAGAGGAGAAAGATGGGTGAAGGTTAAAATCTCGTAATCAAGGGATGAGCTTAAATTAGACAAAAGGTGTGAGCTTGATCCTTCTTTAATAGAAAAATGGATGTAGATGCAAAGAATTGAGATGCTCAGGTTTTGGTTTACCTTTGAGAGAGGACAGATGATAATCTCCTAATCCATACATATGACTAATGATGTAGGGTCCAAGCTAATTAAAATCAAACTTGTCTCGTTTACTCTTTTCCATGTTGGTCATGTGTTGGTTTTTTTTAGGATGAGGTCTCTAATATTGAAGTCTCATTATTTGAGATGCTTGTTATAAGCATGTTTGATATGCTCTTAATAGGTATGGATATGGGTAAGGGATGATAAATGATGCTTGTTAAGTATCTCAAGATGAGCTAAACAGTGTTGATGATAATCTTCTTCAAAAATAAGATCTTGCAAATATATGTGTAGAGAGGGAATTTGGACTTCAAGAGGCAAGACTACTTCTACTCCAAAGACTAGAGGGAAGGGAGTATCACATATAAAGGTTTGAATGCTAATACAATAGGTCCATAAGGTGAATGGGATGTGCAAGTGCCAATCCCAACCTAAAGTACTGATAACTTTGGTTAGTGTTTTGTTAAGGATTTTATTAGAGGCTTCTACCTGTCTATTTATTTGTGGTTGGTAAGGCAAGGAAAATCTTAAATCAATGCCAAATACATCACTTAAACCTAGAATTTGCTTATTTTTTAAGGATTTTCCATTATCGATCATGATCTTATGAGGAATGCCAAAGTGGCATATGATATGATGGTTGATAAAGTTGAAAATTTTCTCTACTTTGGTCGCGATAAGAGGAATAGCTTCCACCCAATTGGTGAAGTATTTGGTGGCTATGATGATGGATTTATGCCATTATAAGGAATGGGGGTTTATTTCCCTAATGAGATTGATCCCCCATTGTGAGAAAGGCCAAAAGTCCTTAGATACTTGGAGGCCATTAGCTGGCATGTGATGTGTATTAGTGTACTATTGACATTTAACACACTTTTTGGCATAATCAAAATAGTCTTGGTTGAGGGTGGGCCAAAATTAATTGAGGCAAAGGATATATTTAGTGACTGCTAGAGTGTCCCCTATAGATCCTATCATGTATTTCTCTGATGGCATGAGAAGCTTTATGGTTGTATAGGAAACAAAGAAGGAGACCATCAAACCACATTTATAAAGGATTCCCCCTAGTATGGTTTAATGATATGTACTCTAAATAAAGTTTCTATAGGCATTTCTAGAGAGGTTGGGAAGAATGATGCCTAGGTTGAGTTAGTTGAAAGTTTGGTCATACCAAATGTTGGATGGGGATTCCTCCACATCAAAATTATAGGGAGGTTGAATTAGCTATAAGAGGGTGGGGTAAACTAATGAATGGTGAAAAATATTTTGGAATTAGAAGGCTGAGAAGGGATATGAGAAGCAAGGTAGGCCATCATATCTATGAATTTATTGGTAGATCAAGGAATGGATTGGACCAAGTAATGTTTGAATGATGTTAAGAGTTTTCCAACTACAAGTTTATATTTTTACAAGACATCATTCTTACATTGATAGGATCCATTGACCTAGTTGATCCTAATCATAAAAGACATGGATTGTCTTAATTCCCAAGGTTAGAGCAGTTCAGAGACCTATCACTAGGGCTTCATACTTAGCTATATTAATGGTGCATTCAAAGTCAAGTTTGAAGGAGAGAGGAAGGGGTTTTCCATTGAGATAAATGAGAATAAATCTATCACCCCCTCCTTGTTGGCACCTTGAGCCATCAAAGAACATGGTCATTTAGTGGGTTATGCCATCCTATTGAAAAAGAGTCACAATAGAATCATCTAGAAAGGCAAGAGGAGGTGGTTAGTTATTTAGTAAAAGAGCTTCAACTAAATGATTGATAATGAACTACCCTTTAATCAATTTATACTAAAGGAATTCAAGGTTAAATTAAGCTAGGATCATGAGCCACTTAACCATACACTGATTTTGGTATGGTTTAGAGTGCATGTACTTGAATAGGTTAGTATTAGTTATGACATAAGTTTTAAGGTTAAGAAGGTAGTGGCAGAGTTTGGTGGCCATGAAGGTCAATTCTAAATAGAGTTTCTCTATATGTGTATACAAATTTTTGTATTCTACAAGCGTACGACTAATGTAGTATATGGCTTGCTCTTTGTGTTGTTCATTTCAGTGAGCCAACATTTCCCCTAGGGAATGGTCAGTGGTAGAGATATATAGGTAAAAGAGGTGGTCATTCTTAGGAGGGGTAAGGAAAGGTGGTGAAAAAAGGTACTATTTGAGTGAATCAAAGGCCTTTTCATAATTGCTATTCCATTTGAAAGAGACATGCTTATTTAGAAGGTGATGGAAAGGTTGGAACCAATCTAAAATTTGGGGAATGAAACAATGAATGGATTGAAGTTTTCCCTACAGGCTACAAAGTTGTATAAGGTTGGTTGGAGGAGGCATATCCAAAATTTCTCTAAATTTATTAGGGTCTACTTAGATTCTATAAAGAGATGATAAATCCAAGAATATTTCCTAAAAAGACATCAAAAATGAATTTCTTTGGATTAAGGTGAACATGATAACAGATGAGGCATTCAAATATGATTGTAAGAAAAGTCAAGTGATCTTTTTAGAGTTTGGATCTCTTGAGAAGATCATCCAGATAGTCTTCTACAATATTATGGATGATATCATACAAGATATAAGTTATGACACATTAGTATGTTTAACCAACATTATTTAAATAGAAAGACATGACTCTATAGCAAAAATTTCCCCAAAGGGTGGTAAAGGCAGTTTTGTGATGATCTTCAGGAGCAATTAAGATTTGATTATAACCTAGAAACCTATCTATGAGAGATAACATCTTGTGGCTGGCTATAAGATCAAAAAGTTGGTAAATGATAGGTAGAATAAAGCCATACTTGGGGTGGGTGAGGTTAAGGTATGATATTCAAGACCTATTGGGGGTAGTCAATGGGTTGGATGAAGTTTACAGATAGGAGATACTGAAGCTCTTCTTTGATGAGAAGGGCTATGTGAATATGCATGCATTGAAGTTTATATTTAATAGGCTTGGAATCATGATGAGTGACTATGTTATGGGTATTAATGGTGGGGTTAATATCAGGGATATCACTATAAGAATAAGTGAATGCTAGGCTATAGTCTTAGAGGAAAGAGGAGAAGTCTCAAAGTTTCTTAGCATTTATTGATTGGCCCAGTTTGACAATGTGAGGGTTATCTAGAGTGCCCAAATTGATATCCATGGTTGAGTCATTAAACATGGTTGAGGACTCAAGAGGAATGGATTTGTGGATAGAATAATTATCCGTACTGAGGTAGGTAAAAATGGAATCATCATCTTGATGTTAGATGGTATTGATGGTATGAGAATCATTATCTACCATTTTAGGGTGTACGAGTGGAAGGACTTTGGTTTGGTCACATTTTTGGTAGATGAGAGGGCCTAAAATAATGGTATTGACTTAAAAAAAAAAATTAGGGGGAATGATGTTAGGATATTTAAGCAGGGAAAGTAGTTGGGTTGGTGGGGATGGGATGTATTCCTCCAAGGTGGCATTGGGTTTGGGTGAATTGGTGGGTTATTTAGGTGGTTCATACCCAAGGCCAAATGACTCATGAGGTTGAAAAGCTTTGATATAGAGTAACTCATGAGGCCCTTTTTCATAGTGACCAAGGCCAAATCCTTTCCAAGCACATTTATGAAGATACAATTTAGCGAATTTTGGTTTTCTAAGATAGGAGGTAAATGGTTAGACAGATGAAGTAGTGGTAGGGCCTAGAAGTGGCAGATCAAGTAACCCAAAAATTAATTTTTTTTGATGGTTAAGGAGCATAAAGGGGATGATGGTTCCAATTTTAGGGTTTTAAGAATGGTCATGTTTGATATTCTAAAATGTTTCTATCTAATTTTCACTTTTTTTAAGTGTGAAAAGAAGAAACTAGTTAAGAAGGGTGTGGAATAATGCCTATTGAATGTGCATGCATTGAATATAAGTGATTGTGGAGAGATCCTATTTGACTTTGGAGGATGACATAAAAATAATAAAACACTAAAAAAAACTTATTTGTTAGACAAGTAGATGAGTGGATTGCTTAGCGTGAGCTAGATCCTAGAAGCAAAAGCTTTCTAAGAGGCTGTCAATCCACCTTATTTAAAACACTTAAGTGGAAATGATAAAAGAAATATATTTGACTTAAATGAATATAAAACTGAAATAAAATTTATAAAATTAATTGAGAAAATTACATGCTTTTCTAAGTTAACCAAAATGAAGCAGCTAGTTTGATTATACTAATGCTGAAAATTGGTTAAGGTAAGGTTGTGGTTTTGGGTTTGTTAATTTGATAAGGGTCAAAATAATGGTTTGGTTTGGGTTGATTGAGATAATAAAATTATAGGGATGGATTTTTTAAAAAGATAAAACAATAAGTAATTAGGGTATCAAAAGGATAAGGGAGCAAAGAGGGTGAAGGTGGCAAAGGTGCAAAGAGGGCAAAGGAGGTAAATGGAATTACAATGGAAAAGGTGGTAAAGGAGGTCAATGGATTAAGATGGAAAGTGTATTAAGGGGTAAATTTCAAGGTAATAAAAGGAGGGACTTAAGTAAATAACTGAAAAAAAAAAAAAAAAAAAGGTTAGCTTGAGGCTTGTTGATGTGGTTGATGTTATTGATGATGTTGTGAAGGAATCCCATGGCAATTTCAGTAGAGCTTCGTTGCTTTAAATTATTTTCCTCCAAGATGTGGATGACCTACTTAAAATACCCAAAATATGTTAATAACCAAATACTAACCTCCAAATTAACCTTGAGTGAAGGAGAGGGGGGGGGGTATTTATAACATTTATTGTCAATAACCATGCCAAAAGAGGGAATAGTAGAAGTATGGTGCCATTTCCCATGTGGTGCATGAATGAGTCAAAAGATGAGGGTGATGGTATTACCACCTTGATAAAGGGTCTCCAATTTGTGTTGGTGTGTCTACCACCTTGAAAATGAGTCCAATTTTGAATGGGAATCATGCACATGGGTCTAAATGAGGCCAAAAGACTTTATATCACCCTTTCTTGTCTTCATCCAAGCACTTAAAGAGATGCTTCATAAAATGTGGAACCATTTTACATGTGGGTGTATAAATGAGTCAAAATATGAGGGTGGTGGGATTTAAACCTTGATCATGGGTCTCCCATTTGGGTTGGTGTGTCTTCCACCTTGCACATGAGTCTAATTTTGAATGGGAATCATGCACATGGGCTTAAATGAGGCTAAAAGACTTTTCACTACCATTTATTGTCTTCATACAAGAAATTAAAGATATTCTAAAAAAAATGTGGCACCATTTTACATGTGGATACATGAATGAGTCAAAATATGAGGGTGGTGGGATTCCCACCTTGATCATGGGTCTCCCACTTTGTTAGAAAGTCAAAAATGGGTGGATATAGTGCCCTTTGTATTTTACAAAGTAATAAAGAGGTGGGTATCTAATTTTTAAGGAAAATTTAATGTGTGAAGACAAAATACATGTTGAATTATGAACCCTTAAGGGGAAATTATCCATATTTCAAGGGGGGACCCTTGTGATGCTTAAATGAGGTCATTAAGCACCTTGGGAAAGGGTCCCAGGTGGGGTATGATGTCCCATATCAAGCCACCTCACTTCTAAGCAATGCTTCTTGCCATATCACCTCCCAAATCACATTATATGTCACTTTTCATGTCACTTTCCATTTCACTTGCCATGTCATCATAGATAGTGATAGTGGGTCTCACAATGAATAGTGATAGTGAATAATACTTTTGAATAGTACTTTCAAATAGTATTTTTGAATAGTACTATGTGAATAGGATAATAGTGATTTGTTTAGGTTAATAGGAGTTGGTTAAGGGTTAAGAAGGTTTAGGTGGTTTTTATGGGGTCTTGAGGCATTTAGTCATAAAAAAATGTAAGTGTGTAGTTTTCTAGTGTCTACAGAAACCTTTTAGATAATGTTAATCGATAAGTGTTGTAAAAAATGATCTTCAAGAGGTTTTAACGATTTTATATATTGGAGAGGTAAATCATATAACCACCTTGAAGCATATTCCTTGAGGCTCCTTGAAAATAATTTGGTCAAAATTTTATCATTAGAGGAATAATCAAGTAACGTTGCATAGAAAGATCAAAGATGTTACCCAAGATCACCCTTTCTCTCATAAAATGGGAACTTGAGTGCAAAAAAACTAGTTGGAAAAGGTTACAAAGATATCTCATCTATAAATAGGTTATGCAACACATTTGGGGAATCAATAGCATGAGCCTTTAAAGAGCATTTTGTTAAATGTTTGTAACCATGTCCTCCTAGGTCTTTATAACTTGAAGGAGTATTTGAAATGTAGACCCATTTGTGTTTAGATTAACAAGATGAGTGGTCACCAAAAGTAAATGAACATGGTTTGAGTAGTAATAGGCATTGAAAATGGTATTTCAGTTGAAACAATTTGTAATTCCATGGTAGATGTAGCAATAGTGTTTTTAGGAAACAAAGGTTGAAATACATATCCCATGCTCCCATTAGAAGTATGAAATGGTCATGTGATCAAGGGGAGGGTTGTTGGTATAGGGGGATGACCCATAGCTTGAATATCATGATAAATAGATAGACATGCTTGGTCATATTTTTTTTGTTTTCTTAGTTTCTAATATGGTTTTTAGGATTTCATCAAGTTCTTTAGGGTTTTGATGAATACACACACAAAAAAAAGTAATAGATTACACTTGCTCATGATATATTTATTCATTTTAATTAGTTTAATTAGATTCATGGGTTTTATTTTTCAAAATCTTCCTCTATGGAAACTTCATTAGCATGATGCTCATTTTCAACATGAGTATCATCATGGACCATGGGATTAGGTTCTTCATTAGTTTGAGACATCTTAGGTGGTAGGAGGGGAAGACCAATTTATTCAATAGGCACACTTATAAATATAAGGATATGCCTAGGTTGCATAAAAAATAATGTAAGAAAAAAATGAAAAATACAAAAATCTAAAACCCTAGCTAACTACAAACCCTAGGAATAAAAAAAAATTGCATTCATATGAATCAGGTTCACCATATTTTTAACACTAAATTGGATGTGGGTCCTATTGGGATATATAGGGTTAAGAATATATAAGTGAATAATCACAAGAATGATATATATATATATATATATATATATATATATATATATAACACTAAATTGGATGTGGATCCTATTGGGATATATAGGGTTAAGAATATATAAGTGAATAATCACAAGAATGATATATATATATATATATATATATATATATATATATATATATATATATATATATATATAAAACCCTATATATCCCAATAGGATCCACATCCAATTTAGTGTTATATATATATATATATATAGTATTCCAATTAACTACAATAGTTAGATATAATATATACTAAATTTATTATGTTAAGATATGATAAAAATAGAAAGTACAACTATTCTTGATATTGTAATGATAATAACAACAAGATACTTAGCTAGATTTGATGATAATACAAATTTAGATCTAGAAAAAATAGGAAATAGGCCAGAAGAATGTTCTAAAACAACAACCAATTTTTTTATTACTACCTCCATAGCCACAGACACTTGCATTAGATTGGGATGGTTGTATTGACACTAGTGTCTATGTCAGACATAAGTATCCAATATAGAATAACTGATGAAACATGATGCAAGTATGCAGATGTTTTTGGGTTGTTTGTCACCTTTAATCTATTATATTTAGATATGGGTAATGGATTTTATCTCCTTGTTAAATAACAAAACCCTAATTCTTCATCTTCATAGTGTTTGTGGGAAAAATGGGTTAGCAGGCACATGGTATCAAGCTTCCCCAAGGAACCCTCTATCAATGATTATTGGTTACATATCTAATACTCCAAAGAGGCCCTCAAACTTATGTAGTTATCCCCTATGTGTTATCTTGTGTGTGAATCATGAAATATGTGATAAGTAAGTACAGTAGTGATCAAGCTTATAACTTGGAAAATATAGTTCTTGGGCTTCTCTTTCAATACCTTAGACTTGTCGATATGTTGTCCTTATGAATAATATGAAAATAAGATAAAATATGGAAGCTTTGTTCACTTAAGTGCTTGATAGAATGATTTTGGTAAGTTGCCTTGGTCTATGATAGGTGAGGAATGAATAAGGGTTGATATTATATTTATACCAATCCTTTTGGATAATATCTCACATAATAACACTTAGCCCAACTATTAAGATACATTTCATTTTCAAACTAGAAGAATTTAGGGCACTGGACACTTGTGTTGACATAGGTGTCTTTCTGGGATGTAAGTATCTAGGGATCAAAATAATAGTTTAGTCATCTAAAATTTTATTTCATGTAATGAGTGTCACTTGAGACCACCTTATCCTTAGCTTAGCCTTAGACCTATCTTAGGGCCTTGTTTACCAAATTTGACCCTAAAAGTCAAATTAGGTCCACTATAGGTATAAAATTGGACTATTATATGTTTTATGGGGTATAATATATTGTCATGGGGTGTGTTATATGTTATTTTATGTCATTTAATGTTATCCTAGCCTTGGTCTTAGTCATATTAGTCAATTTATCATTTTGAGTCATTTTGGGGTTCATAAATAGAACATTTAATAAGTTGTATAGCTTCCTTAGTAAATGTGAATATTAAAAAATGTGATAGAATATCACATGTGTCCTAAGAGTTTGTAATCAATTGATATAACTAAAAAGTGGTAGGTTCTTCAGAAGAAAGGGCAATTATCTTGAGAAAAAGGGAGTGTTTGGCACTTGTACAACCCATGGGGAAGTGTGACACATGGTAAAAGATCATATAATGTATATTTATATTAATAAAGATCATTTACACATTTTAAATTATTTTAAAGTGCCATTTTTGAGCTAAAACTGTTATGATCCTTTTTCACCCTTTTAGATGCACAAAACTAGTCTTCATGTTTGTACTTGGTATGACTAGCAGGGGAGGTTTTGGGTCAAATTACTTTGGGAGGTGAAATTAAACTTAGATAAATTAATTTAAATAAAAATATTTTGAGGAATGGTGGCCTTTTCTTTCTGAACCATCCTCATCAAACTGACTATGTTTTTTTGCTTACTATTTCATGCACCCTATAGGTTTTGCACAATTTTGGGAAAGTCCATACAAACTAGTTATTTAGGTTAGTTAAAAATGATTTTTATCTCCTCATGAAATTATTCCCATGATTATTTTAATGTTTCAATTTGTTTTTCTAGGTCAAGTACATCAAATTTGCAAGAAGATACACCTTTCTGAGTTACAGGGAGTTTTTTGCCATTTTTAGAAACTTCATGCTTGTTCATTGTTTAAGAGGGTTGTGATAGGACATTTCAAATGTTTTAAATGTTATATGGATTCAATTTACATTTAAAACTTCATTATTCAAGGTAACTTCCATGAGTTTACAGTCATATGCAACATTCACAGTCAAACAACCATTAATGAATGTGTACAAGAATGTCAAGAAGGATAAATGTTGAAATGGAGGATAGGAACTTGTTTCAGATTTTAAAAATATTTATGTTCCATTTTCATGTCATGAAGGGAAATTATTTAGTTTTAAAGGCATATTTATTTGAGTATGTTGACTATTCTGCTCACTACCTATATATACTGAGAATCAACATCTACTGGTGACTTGATAGAGAGCTATAGTGTCATTTTAGAGTGTTTTGGCATGAGGTGAGACATTAATTAGGGTCATAATGTATTTATAAAATAATATCATGCATAATTTAAAGGTAGAGATTGAAAATGGTAATATTGATCACTTTTTAGAATTTAATGACTATGTTCAGGAACATAGGCCCTAAATTAAGAAAATAGAGATCCAGGAGTGTTTTGGGAATAAAATATAACATGGTTAAAAAGAGTTTAAAGGAATATATATAGGTGATATTTTTATTCTATAGAATATAAATTTTCCTTGAAAATTTTTAAGGACAAAGGTTTATTGGAGGATGGTGATTGAGAGGCCTGAACTTGCCCATAAAAACACTGAACTCAGGAATTGATGTCTATGAGACTTTGATCAAAAAGTGACCTTACACTCCATGTTGAAAAGTATATATCATGATGAAATATGATAGTGATTCAAAATTATTTAGGTGACACTCATGATATAAAAATCTATCAAGAGAGGATGATAAGTAGTGTCATGTTCCTCATACACACCTGTATTCTGTACAAGTTGCCTAGACACCCACCTAAAACTAACAATGACATAAGAATGGTATTTTGATGGTTTTTTATCACTTTAAAGGTGAATAAATTAATTATTTGATGATATTTGACTCTAAAATCTCAAAAATGGTCCCTACACATCATGACCAAGGTCCTAGTGGAGAATTATGCACCTACAACCACTGTGAATAACTATCTCAGGTAGAGAGAAAAAGGGTTGTATTTATTGAGGAGAATATAACAAAAATATGATTTAAAATGGGTATAAAAAACATAAAATGACTCCAAATAATCCCAAGGATTTTATAATGGATTTTTAGCATGGGTTTTGAAGATATAAGCCACCTATAGAATCCCCTATAGTCACCTATAGGTGACTGTAGGAAGACCGTCAATTAAGAAATATCTGTAAAGGGTGGTTTAGGATAATTAAAGGAATGATTGAAAATAGGTTTTAATAGGTCTAATTAAATTTTACAAATCTAACCTAAAGCTATGAATATCTACAAGTGTCCCATGGAAAACAAGAAATACAATCATGAAGGTTACACACAGCCTTGACTGGTCAAGTGTGACGAGAAATGTTTAAGGAGGTTGAAGTGATTTAAAAGATCAAAAAAAAATTCACCACAATAAAATAAACCTAATGAAAACATCATTATGGATTTTTAAAAGAGAAAAGGGGTCAAATGAGGTAATATGTAGTCCATTATCAAACCCTACATGCAGTCCCCTTCACACAGTCTATTTTGGTTTTGGAAGAGGTTTGAGGGTAAAATGGATAAAAAAAGTATAATTTTTTGTTAGGGGATAATATTAACTTGTATAAGATAATAAAATGGTTAGTTTTTCTGAGATAACAAGGGAAGTACCCTTTGTTTTGTCTTAGATAGAGGGTACTTCCCTAGGGTTAAAACTAGCAGGGTTTAGAGGATGGGTGAGAAAGCATGAACCAAAAGATAAAAGAACCTTGTGGGAAAGTGTGGAGAGTTGTAAAAATTCATGGGAAATATTTAATAAAATGAAAAAATGGATGGAAATCAATAGGGTACCCTACATTGTTAATGTTGTAGTCAGGCTTAAGGGCAGGGTTTTGGCCTAGAAGACAAATAGATAGTCACCTTCACTTTCCACATGAGGTAAAAAATATAACCTATTAATAAATTTTTATGGGATAAATAAATATGTGTTAAGGCTATTTAAATTCATATAAACCTAATGGGATGGCCTAGACCATAGGGGTTACAATAGGCCTATTAGATAAGGTTCAAGCCTAGTGCCCAAATGAAGGGTCAAATCTAATTTTAGTAGGAGGTGAGTTATATACCATATTAAACATGTTTATAAGATGAATAAAGAGGTGTTAAATATTTTAGAGGGTATATAGGTTGTAAATAATTCATTTTTAAGCTCAAAACTAACTTAGACCTGTAGGAAATGGAAGGAAGAGCTCGATGGGCTAGTTTTGAATACTCACATCTTTCATGAGACTATGCATGGATGCCAAAGGAGTTCAAGGATGTGTATTAATGTGTTAAATTTTTTTTTAAGGAATTATTTTGAGATTCTAACATCAGGTTTTTATGAACAATGCTTAAGAGTGAAAATAGGCCTAAAACCCTTACAAACCTTCAGTCAAAACCTAATGGAGGAAATGGAGTTGGATATCTGATAAAATGGAAAAGTTTGTATATAATAGTGATTTTAACTTGAATAATAATCTCTTAGTCTCCTACACACCATTTTGAGTTGTACGTAATTATATAGATAAGTTATAAAATAGGGTATTTTTGATTATTTTATGTATTTTGCATATTATAGAAGGAGTTTAAATATGAAATAAAGTTTAGGGAAATATTAGGACTTAAAATAACTCAATATGGTAATTTAATTCCTTATAAAATCTCTTAAGTTCCTTAAATAGATGCTTCATCTTAGCCAATCAAAATTGGCATAGTGACCAAGCTAGTGAGAGGTGTGAAGATTCCAAGTAGAAGTGATTTTAAGGTGTCCCTAATGATTCTAAGGAAATGGAGGGTCTTTAAACTTGTAATAAAATTCCTACCATAGATTTTTATGGAAAATTTATGCCTTTTTAGAGGCCAAGTGTGTAGGGTGAATGAAAGAGAAGTTTTTTGGACTGCAGATGATGATGGCTCATTCCCAGATGATTTCAAATGATCAAGCCTAAAAAAATGCATGGAGAGGCATGAATTATATTTTTAACCTTAATTAAAAACATTATACCTATCTATAATTAGTTTTTGGATGTTCAAATAAGTCCAAATCATGAAGGTAGTTTTTTGAGCTAAAATGAGGAGTTTCATGTTACTTTGCAAAAGTTTCATGCCTTATATGGATAGTTGTATTTATTGGCCTTGAATGGTTCATCCCACATCATATTATAATGAAAAAATAACTTATTTTTTATCTTGAAAAGTGTCCTTGTGACCCTTGGAATTATCTCTTCTTCTCTCTCTCTCTCAAGTTCTATAACTAGCCATTTTGACCATTGTAACTTATGCTCCACCTGAGTATGGCAAAGCCCTGCTCATTTACATACCATTTTATCAATAAAACTACTTGTTTTTACTTCTTAATGACTATTCATAGTGTTTTATACTTGAATGTTAGATCTTGCTTAGTGAAGACTATGGATTTCTTAGCATGTTGTCTAATTATTTCATCTTATTTGTAGTTGGAAAGCTTCTTCTTGCAGGGCATGTGAAGTGTTCTATGAGGTGTTAAGGTTGAGTGAGTTAGTATATTCACTAGTGCCATTTAATTCCTCTTTTCTAGTCCTCCTAGCCTAAACATTCATCCTTAACCTCATAATGTAATATTGATGTGAGAAGATGCAGATTGGAGAAGTGTATGTTTGGTTAATCTCTTGGTTTCATGTGTAACATGCAACTAGTTAGAATTCATCAATATATTTGGTGTATCACCTTCCCTAAGATAGTTTTATTTCAATCATCTCTCTCCCTTCCTCCCCAAAAAGTTTAGGTGTAGTTGTGATCTAAAGTGGTACATCAAGGGAGATATCCCTAGTTAGAGATTCACCTCATCCTTAGGCTACCCACAAGCCTAGAGATGTTTCAATTGTGCCATTAAGATGAGGAGAGATGAGACATCTCTTTAAAAGGTGAAAATCAAAGTGACAATAGTTTTTGGCATGCCGAGTGGAACTCTTGGTCTAAGAGGTTGAAATATTTTTGGTGTTGTCTTTCAACAATTAGCCTGTAAAGGCATCTATCTAAGCATCGATGGTGACTCCAAAGTTATATCAGTTATTCAAATAGCCTAGGTTATCATTTAAATATTTTTGGTAACATTTTCCCTTGTTTTCTTGCCTTTAATGAGGTTTCATGGCTAATTATGGTGTTGATTTTTTATTTACACAAGTTGGTAAGGTATTTCTAGTTTATGGCATTCCTAATCAACCTTTGTATGATTCCTATAAGCCTTGGTGTGATTATTACAAGTTCCAACCCCATAATGATCCTTATAAACACTATATCCATCCTTGTCATGAGTTATATTAGTCCTTTATCCAACCTCCTCAATATCTTGATTCTCCTAGTCAACCTAGGCACTTCTCAATTCAATCCATTTCTACCTTCAAGCTGTAATAATGTGAAAATTGGTAACTTGAGTATGGATAATAACACCTAACCCATAGGTCCCTCTTGTTTTCTATCATGACCCTCATAAAATTCTTTTTCACTAATTCTTAGTCATCCATATCCTTCCAAATCTGATCCCAACTTAGCTAGACTACTCTTTCCATGATAAATATACCCCCCTTAGGTCCTTTTATCTTAGGACTATAGCACCCAACTTGGACTATAGCAATGGGCCCTCTACTATCCACTTTTGGTGCTCCTATCCAAGTGCATTTTTGCCTCTAATGGTCAGTTCCTTTTAGTTTTTATCCCTCTTTTTATCGACCTAATGCGAGCAAATTCAACCCATGACCAACAGATACCTATAAAAGCCCATTAAAAGTTCATTTAAATGGGGTTGGAAAATATCATAAAGAAATCAAGAATACAAGCAAAAATAATAAGGAAATATTCCTTATTCTCTAGATATAGCAAGCCAATGCTATTAAAGCTTATTCAAATCTTTACACTAGTCCCTAGCCACTTCAAGCACACCCAATTTTAGCATTTGCATCTTCATACACACTATTGTACAAAGCACATCAAGTGGGAGAACTACATATGGCTTGATCCATCTTCAGAGTATTAGTATGTAGGTATCATGCCCACACAAAGTGTGTAGATACATGTTCATTGCATCTTACACACACAAACCCCCCACCTCTTCCTCAAAGTTTGTCAAAACATAATGGAGTCTAGGGTTTGAAGACTAAATCAACTCTAAAAGGAGTTTCACAAACATCCAATAGTCAAAATTTCATAGGTAGGCTCATATGGACATAGTGAACAAAACCCAAAAAGCTTAGGTCTCTTAGATAATAGCACTAGAAGAGGACTATAGCACTGGACCCCATGGTGTCATATTTTGGTGCTCCTATCCAATCATAAAATGAATTTTAGATCCTAATTTGTGATACTATCCTAGTCTTGCACAATGAATTTTAGACCTTGCAACAACTGTCTCAATCAGTTTCTAGCTAAGTCTTATTTTCTATCCCTTATTACTATTTTTAGAAAGATTCAAATTATAGTCAAATTATACAAATTAGTAGCTTAATTATTGCATATTTATTTATTGATTTTATTACTCCAAACCCTTAACTAACTAGGAGTAAGACTCTAATATTTCCAAAACTATTAAGTCATTTGGTGAACTTGACTTACTTCAATTATGCATAAAAATCCTAGAAACCCTAGAGTAAATTTCCTACTAATTTTTATTATATTTTCTTGATTTTTTACTTGCATAATAAAATTAAAAATTAGCATTAAATTTTAAATGTTTGTAGTAATTTTAAAATAATTTTCTTTCAAACCCTAGTTGCCCATACTAGATCTTGGTATTTTCTTAGTATTTTTCTTATTCTTTTCTAATTTTTTACCTGCATAATGAAATAAAAAATTAGCATTAAATTTTAAAATTTCATAGTAATTTTAAAATAATTTTATTTCAAATCCTAGTTGCCCATACTAGGTCTCGATATTTTCCCAGTATTTTTCCTATATTTTTATGGTTTTTTAATATCATATTTAAATAAAAAATTCAACTTAAATTTTAAAATTCCATAGTAATTTTTTTTATATATAAAACCCTAGTTGCATACACTAGGTCCTTTGAAATCAAGAATTTCCCATAAATTTTCTAAATTTTTACTAGCATATTTAAATCAAAAATTTGCATCAAATTTTAAAATTCCTTAGTAGTTTTAAAAATCATTTCATTCAAAACCCTAGTTGCATATACTAGCTCCTATTTACTTTTTGAGGTATCACTTTACACATTTGTGAGCTTCATATCCTTTTTATGCATATCCCAGTTCCTTGTTTAGATTATATTTGTTTAGTCTTTTCTTCTATTATTCAAGTTGTTTTCCTTATGCCACCTAAGCTCATTGAATCTCTTCCTTTGAGATGAAGTGAAAGACTTAGTGGTAACCCTCATGAATTCACCTAGATTCCTTCAACCCAACCATATACCATGTATAAAAAACCAACTCAGGTTCTAACTATAATTCCTAGACATCCATATTACACCAATTTTAATGAGGATAATTTTGATGATTAGCAAGATAAGAATAATAATGATGATACAAACACCAATTTTCAAGATCTACCACAACAGACTCTTGATCAACTTCTACCAATTATTAATAATGAAGTTCTCCTCAATAAAGATTTGATTCTATAATTTTTTTGAGAAAGACACTGGGACCAACCCTGAGATCTTACTCTTATTTTACAATCTATCATGGAAATAAAAAAGGCTACACAAGTTGAGTCTTCCAATCCTTTAGAGCATCTAGTTTAAAATGACACTATGGGAGTAACTATGTCTCAACAACCCCTTATAACAACCCAACCCTCCTTTATGCCACCAATTATAACTATTACATCTTTATCTCTTGATGTGGTAACCCTTGTGCAAGAGATAAGATATCTTCAATTCAAGGTGTTACATCTTGATCAAGGTGAATCTATAACTACATAGGCTTTGGATTCTTTTGATCTACTACATATACCATGGGCACATCACATTTATTCTACACCCTTGCCATAAGGCTTTGTTCAACCCAAGCTCACTCTACATGATGGTAAGGGTGATTTAGAAACACATTTGAGATATTTTCACATAACATGTTTAGACTATGTGCCAAATGATTAGCTACTAACCAAGATATTTCCATAGAGTCTAAGGGATTTACTTTATAGTGGCTCTATAGTCTACTGAATCAACTAGTCAACACATTCAATCCTTTAGCTAACATTTTCCTAGCTCATTTCAACATTAACATTGGTGATAAGGTTTCCTATGCCAAAGTTGCACAATAGAAACAAAGGTCAAATGAACATCTCACATATTATATTATTTGATATAAGACTATCTTTGCTAAGATGACTAGCCCCATAGCTAATCAAGATTTATAAGATCTCTTCAAATAGAGTTTTCTACCAGCTTTTCATGAATCAATAATGTTCAAAAGATTCTCTTCCTTCACTAAGTTATGTCATATACTAAAAGAGAGGGAAGTCAAATTAATTTCAATGGGTAAACTCAAGTATATGAGCATAGCAAAAATAACAAACAAGAGTAACAACAAAGTCTCATAAAAAGTAAAGGTCAATGATAGAAAGAATTAGAATCAACCTATAGTTAATGTGGTTTCAGATTCCCCTCAGTGAGTGGTTTTATTAGCACCTCCTCGGTGAACTTTTTCTAATCTACTAGTATCTCCAGCCAGAATTTTACAGTAGATTTTAGAATGTAATATCATATATCTCTCTCTTATTCTAAAAGTTGATCCAAAAAGACCTCTTCCATAGGGATATGATCTGAATGCATTTATGATTTTCATAGGGCACCAGGCCACATAATAAACATATGCATCAATCTAAGACACAAGATACATGAATTGATAGATGGCAACATTATTGACCTTGGCACTTTAGTCGAGCCTCCTTAGGCAAAGTAAACATAGGATAAAGCTTTTAAAATATTTTCAAACCCTTTTATACAACATTTTAAATAATATACAATGGATACATATAACATTCACCATGCATATCATACACATCCCCCACTAGATACATATAGAGCACCTTCAGTTAAGTTACATCCTTTGAGCAACAAGATTGGTGTATACAATTATAGAGTTTTAGCTAGACCTTCCATTTCCTTCTCAATGTAGGAGATAGTCAATGATGATTCAGATTATCATGCACTCTTTATCAGAGCTTACATTCATAATCATCTTATTCATAGTGTTCTCATAGACAATGGATCTAGTCTGAATATGTGAACTATGACATTACTATAGTATTTAGGATATTTAGAATAGGATATTACCCTGATGGACATAGTTATCATTGGATCTAGTGGGCACATATAAAATTCATTATATGAGATTGTACTTATTCTATAGTTTGGTCCAACACACATGGCCACACTATTCACTATTATTCCTAGTGCAAGAGTTTTTGATATGTTACTTGGTTGACCATGGATTCAAAAACTTCAAGTAGTACCTTCTATAGTTCATAGATGCATGAAATTCATTCATCTTAATTTGGTTGTTATATTTGGTTGATTCCATATGATTTACCACTCCCCACATTAGAGCTATCTTCTATAGTGCAGTCACCAATTTTAGTTCCACCACTAGTTTCCATTCAGCCACCAGTTTTAGTTCTTCCTCCAATTTAAATTTAGACATAGTTGAGGCCTCCATCACCAACATAGAGAGTTCATACACTTCCATAGAGGTATATTTTAAATAAATCACAATTTTAGGATTCTAGACAACTTCTATCTATAGTGTTCACACCCAAGGTAGTATCATTGAGGTCTCATGCATCCAATCATAGAGCACATGTTTAGAGAGATTCTCCTACTATCAGATGGGTCCCTAAGAGCCCTAAAATTTCATCCACTTCTCAGAGTTACAAGGGGACCCCATAGTTGGTTTCTACTTTAGAGATGCCAAAGAATTTTTAAAATATACAACTTTTAGAGCCACAGTCTCAGCCCTTCCATCATGCTTCATGATAATGCATGATCCCTTTCCTTGATACAGGACACCATAATAGGGAGTCTCCCATGAGACTCATCAGTTAGTATCATTTCTTCTCAATTTTTTTATTGTACGTAATTTCCTTATGATTGAATGTACATAGCTTATTCCAAAATACTAAAAACATTTAAATATGTCAAAATATAAAAATAATACAACATTTCAAAATCCAAAAACATTTAAATAATTTAAAAACACAAAAACATTTCAATTATATGCAATAATCCATGCTTTACATTTTTACTATATGCTAGAATTACATTTGTTGTTCTATGTTACTATTTGTCAATTTATCTACATTACCATAATTTACTTGATCTTATTTGATTGTGTGTAATGACATCCAGATCCTTAATTGCTTCACTCTACCCATTGAGGGGGCATCCTACTACATTCAAGACACACATCGATATACATACCCGTTGGGGGAATATTCCACATGACTACATCATCTAGGTTATGTCATTCCTATACCACACACTCTAGTTATCATGATTATATACATTACTTACTAAGATTACATATATTACTCTATCAACATTCCACTAGTATATAACACTTGTGTATTTACTTAGCATATACCTTGTCTTGTACTAACATATCTTGCATACTTTCACTTTTTAATTTGATTAGTTAGATACGATTTTATTTCCAGTATATTACATGCGTTCCTTTCTTGCTTTGTGTAGTTATATGTGATTTCATTTCTTATTTATTATTTGTCTCTTATATGTGCCTTAGGACATTTTCTAATGTTTTTGGCATCTATTCTTGTGTGTGCCTTAGTATATTTGCCAATGTCTTTTTCTTGTACTCTTCTATGTGATTGTAGCTTTTACACTAATTTTGCTTGTTTTAATTATATGTGTATGTGGAATTTGAACATGCCTTGTATTATTTATTTCCAATTTGAGTGACATATGCCCATGTCCCTTATTTACTTGGCCCCTTGGCCACTCTTGTATGCTTCTTGATTCTTACTTTGTGTACTTGTTGCTTTATTGATTTTCAATTATTTACAATGCCATGATCCACATCATACATTATATTAATTTATTGGATTCCATGATTGACATCATGCTACATCCCTCCTTGCCAACTAATAACTAACAACTAACACCTAACAACTAACAACTAACAACTAACAACTAACAACTAACAACTAACAAATAACAACTAACAACTAACAACTAAAAATTAATAACTAAAAACTAAAAACTAACAACTAAAAAATAATAATTAACAACTAAAAAATAACAACTAACAACTAAAAACTAATAACTAACAACTAACAACTAACAACTAACAACTAACCAAACTTATAATTCCAATTCATTATATTACACATGCTATTACATTTTCATATCTATCTAGGCATACCCCTATTGATCTAAAAATATCTCATTAAAAACCATTCTATATCTTGAGATGATCAAAGAAGAGTGGTCAATTGCATTGACCAAGTCAGAGGTCAAAGGTTGAAGTAAAAAGTTAGAAAAAGGATCCTATGGATTCAATAGGTGCTAGAAAGGTGTTTAGTGAGCCCAAAAAGGACTTTATTGTGTTTGTTGGCATGTTCAGGGTATACATGGGGAGATGATCATTTTTTGGATGTTAAATAGGGTCCCTAAGAATATTCTATAAGAATTATTTCATATACTAAGGTCCTATCCTTTATGAATGATCGTTAAGAAGCTAAGTAGGTTTTTGTGTACAAAAACCCTAGTCTTAGACCTGATAGAGAAGATATTGATGGTTTGGGATTATAATGGATTGGGTCATCAAATATGTTGATTACAGGTTGTATAGGAATCCTTCAAGTTTTTGATAAAGTATTTTTTATCTCTTGACAATGTGTGGGTCCCACATAAAATGGGTTGTTAATAATATTATTATTTTTGAGGAAGATTTATATGAATGACTAGATGATCTAATGGATGATTGTTGAAGATAAAGACTTATCCCAAATATATATGAAAATTTTCATTTAGATTCATCTTTCTATGTCCAAGTTCTAGAAGGTTAAAGTTGACTAGTTGATATGAAGGAAATGGTGTCTTAAGTGAGAAAGGGTGATCAGAGTGAAAAGAGAAATTGGAAGGCCTATTCAGTGAATAGGAATGGGTATGATCTCATGGAGGTGATTAATGGGATGTATTACCTCTATAAATGAGAGTATTAATGTTCATATTGACTTGGATTTGATTGAATGGTTGACTCATAGTTGACCATGATGGTTTTGCTAGCAAAAGGAACCTATTTTGGATGATTGAGTTTATTTGTAGGGAAGATAGTCAGATCAAGTGTTCTTAATGATTGGAGAGTGTTAAGGATGCATTTAATATATTATATAGTGATTTTAAATATTTTAATAATCTTTATTTAGTCAAATATAGTCACATAAGTGGGGCTTTGCTTTGTTTGTGAGGTGTTTGTGATATGAGTTCAAGTTATGGTATAGAAAGCTTGTGTAGAGAATCATGGATAGCCTTGGGGGACATGAATAATTATTCCTAAGATATTATAAAGTGATATGGTAGACCATAATAGTTAATGGTATATATATAAGGTGATTTATGCCTTTTGGGTGTGTGAATGAAATAAGACAAACAAGTGTGTGTATTAATTTTGAAGACCTTGTGTGAAGCTTGTTGGGGGTCTTGGTGACCAATGATTTTATTATATTGAGTAGAGAAAAATATCACTAGAATTAGAATAATTTTTTGATTCTATTGATTATTTTTATCAGATTTATAAGGGCATATTTGAATATAAGCAAAAGATTTGAGGAGTTATTTACTTGTATTGAAGAGATAGTTTGGTGTTGGTGACTTGTGTGGACTTGTAGACTTGGAAAAGGGTGATATTGTAAGGTTTCACTATCATATTGAGAATAAATAAAATTTAAATAGTTATTCAACTGATAAGTTGTGTTGGTGTTCCTTGTGAAGTGGGTACTTCACTAAAGCTTCTTGTTTGTAATAATCATATAGGACTATAGTCCATTGTTTTTTAGACACAAGAATGGGTTTTATTCCCCATGAGGGTTTCCCACATAATATTTGTGTTATGGTTTCATTCATGCTTATTATTTTGCATATTGATATGATTGGTTAACTAGCTTGAATAGTTGGGAATTGGATTGTAATATCGGTAAACCACTAATTCACCCCCTTCTTAATGGTGTGTACCTCCATAAATTGGTATTAGATTAGGTACTTTGAGGATTAATAGATTGAAATGTGTTTATAAGGTAAAACATGATCTATAGTTAAGATTTCATGTTTGTTCAAGTTGTTTTACATTCAAAAGAAAATGGGGAAAAGAAATGGTACATAGACAGTGGTTGTTCTAGTCACCTTACATGAGATAAGAGTAAATTCATCACTCTTAAGAAATCAAAATTTGGTGCTATTAGGTTTAGTGATAATAAATTTGCTACTATAAGAGATAAGGAAAATTTGAGTTTAGATAATGGAATTTCAAAGATTGAAAATGTTTTATATGTTGAAGGGTTAAAAAACAATCTTCTTAGTGTTAGTTAGATGTGTGAACAAGGTAATGTTGTGACCTTCTATGATGATGTTTTTGAAATTAGAAAAGGAAAATATGGCATAATCCTTGCCAATATTCACAATTCAAAAAATAATATGTATGTATATCATGAATCCAAAAGAGAAAAGTGTTTGATGAGTCAAGTATAAGAAAGCTAGCTATGGCATAGAAGACTTGGTCACATAAACTTAAAGAATATGATAAGGATTAGTTTAGAGGGGCTTGTAAGACATATGCCCAATATTTTTAAGGTTCCTCAATCTTTGTGTAAGTTTTGTCTCCATGTTAAACAAGTAAAGAGAAGATACAAGACAAAGGATTTTTATACTACTAAAACATTAGAGTTAATTCACACTGACTTATGTGGTCCTATGAGGACTCAATGTCTACAAGGTAATTACTATTTCATCTTACTAATTGATGAATTAAAAAGAATGACTTGGATATATTTCTTAAAATAAAAATTAGAAGCCTTTACCAAGTTTAAAGCTTTCAAAGCCCTTGTTGAGAATAAAAAAGGGTTAAAGATCAAGGGTATCAGATCAGATAGAGGTGAATAATTCTAGTCTAATGAGTTTGATGAGTTTTGTTATAATCATGGAATAAAAATACAATACTCAGCTGCTATAACTCCACAAGAAAATGGAATAGTTGAAAGAAAGAATAGAATAGTTGAGGAGATGTCTAAAACTCTACTACAAGATGCCAAGTTGTCTGATGGTTTTTGGGAAGAGGCTACAAGTAATTCAGTCTACATTCTTAATAGATGTCAAGTTAGAGTGAATAAATACAAGACCCCTTATGAACTATGGAAAAATAGAGATACAAATGTCAAATATTTTAGAGTGTTTGGAAGTAAGTGTTACATCAAAAGGGATGAAGAAAATCTAGGCAAGTTTGATTCTAGATCTAATGAAGGTATTTTTCTTGGCTATTCTTCTATTAGTTATACTTATAGATGCTTCAACAAAAGACTTTATAAAATTGTTGAAAGTTTTATTGTGAGAGTTGATGAAAGTGGTCCTACCAAAAAGCCTAGTTTGAAGTCATGTGATCCAACTATTAGTCTTACTATAAATAAAGACCAATCTATCTATACATCAAATGAAGATGATGAAGAAGATACATGACTTGATACTAAAGATCCTTCAAGAAGAACTCAGGTTTATCATCTAGCTTCTCAAGTCATTGGTGAGATGAATGCTAATATACAAACTAGGAGAAGACTCTTATCCAATCAAGATCAACATGATTCAACTTTTCTATCTATTCATGAACCAAAAACCTTCATTGAAGTCAATAACAAAAAGGAATAGTGTTATTATATGGATGAAAAACTTGATCAGATTAAAATAAATGACACTTGGATATAGTTCCTAGGCATAAGGGAAAGAATGTGATTAGAAAAAAGTGGGTATATAAGAATAAGTTGAATGAGAAAGGTAAAGCAGTAAGAAAAAAGGCTAGGTTGGTATGTAAAGGTTATGCTTAGGTAGAAGGGATTAACTTTTATGAAACTTTTGCTCCTATGGCTATAATAGAAGCTATCAGACTATTTTTTGAATGGAAAATTAGAAGAAGTTTTTATGGAGTTTTCTGAGGATTATGCTATAAAGGATAATCAAAAATTTGTTTTTAGATTAAATAAGGATTTGTATGGCCTCAAACAAGCTCTTAGAGCTTGGTATGATTGATTAGATAAGTATCTCCTAAGTCAAGGTTTCAAAAGAGGAGTGATAGATAACAATATTTACATCATGTTAGAAGGAGAACATCAATTACTTATTGTGGTTTATGTGTATGACATAATCTTTGGTTTAGTAAATGATAAGATGAGTATGAACTTTGCAGAGGTAATGAAAACTGAATTTGAGATGTCTATGTTGGGAGAACTTTCTTTCTTCTTAAGATTATAGATAAATCAACTAGACAAAGGGATATTTATCTCTCAAGCCAAATACATTAAGTATATGCTTGAGAAATTAAATATGTTGGATAGAAAAATCATGAGTACTCATATAGAAACAAGATACAAATTGAGTAAGAATGATGAGTCTCCTAAAGTTGATCAATCCTTATATAGATCTATGGTAGGAAGTCTATTGTATTCTATTAATTCTAGACCTAATATTATGTAAGCAATAAGTGTAGTTGGAATATATCAAATAGATCCTAGGGAATCTCACTTGAAGGAAATTAAGAGAATCCTAAGGTATCTGAAAGGCACCATGAACTATGGTTTGTGGTATCTTAAGAGTAAGGAATTCAAGCTAAAATCCTATACAGATGTTGATTGGGTAGGATGTGTTGATGATAGAAGGAGTACTAGTGGAGGAGTACTAGTGGAGGAGTGTTATACATAGGTGAATCCTTGGTATCATGGTTAAGAAAGAAGAAATATTTAGTATCTTTGTCTATTGTAGAGGCTAAATACATTGCTACAACTTCTTATTATACTCAAGCCATCTAGATGAAGTAGACCTTAGAAGATTATAAGGTAAGTCAAGATGGTCCTTATCCTATTCTATGTGAAAATAATAATGCCATAAAAATTTCAAAGAATTAATTGATGCATTCTAAGACTAAGCATATCCATATCAAGTATCATTTTCTAAAGGAGCAGGTTAGTGATCAACTTGTCAAATTAGAATATGTACCTTTTAAAGAACAACTGGTACACATGATGACTAAACCATTACCTAAAGATACATTTGAATATCTAAGATCTTATATAGGGGTCATTATTTATTACTTTAATTAATAATTAATCATTGGGAGAGGTGAATCAATCAATCAAAAGAAGTGCTTTAGTTGTTGTGGTTGGTTGTTTGTCCAAGAGGTATGTTCAGGTCTTTTGGTCCTAAAATATATTTTTGATCAATTTTAAAAGTCTTAGTTGAGTGATGATTTGAAGGAGAAGTAATAAGTGGTTTGTACGAGGTTTTGAGGAAGATTGTCATGAGTCATTTCCAGGTGGTTTGAGGTCTTGATGAGCTTGGATATATGTTTTATGGTCAAAAGTCTAAGTTGACCATTTTTAGCAATAATGACTATCTAGAAGATGCCAAGATAGCTCATATAGTGTTCTAAGGTGGATATAATATTTAAAATAAGTGATTAAATTTGGTTTTGGTATGTCAAAGGAGGAAATATGGTTTGAAGATGTTGTTAAGGTGCTCATGTATGAGTTTGACCATTTGGTCAAGGTGCCTACTATAGGTATTAGGTATGTATGCACAGAATGCTTGGTTTCAAGGGCCACTTGAAGAATGAAGATGTGTCAAAAGTAAGTTTTACTTAAGAAGGTCTGAACATGTGTTTAAGACATATTCCAAGTGGTTTCATAGGTGGATAAATGTTTTTGCGCCAGTTGGAGCATTTTGAGTGATCATTGTCTTCTCTTCTCAAGAACATGCATTTGGTGGTGTAAAGAAAGTCATGGTTCTTAAAGGTGTGGAGACTTGAAATTAAACATGAAAGTGATTTTTGATGCTCTCTAGGTGTGGTATCTATCTCAGGTGTCTATGTTGATTAGAGGTTGAATTTTGACCAACTATTGCTTTGAAGGCCTAGTGATTTGGGCATGTTTGGAAAATTGGTCAAACTTTAGAGTTAGAGCCTAGAAGCTTTAAAATAAATTTAATGGGATAAATGGGTATTTTAATAATCTTTTATATTGGTCTATAAGTGATTATATTTAAATTTATTCATGTTTTAGCTCACTAGGAGGCCTAATTAGCTAATAGGCTAAAGAAGGAAGTATGATAAGGATGATGAGTTGGAGGATCATTCCTAGCATTCCTTAGGGGGAATGATATTGGTATCTAAATATATAGTTTAATGGCTTGAAGTGATTAGTGTATAAAGTTATAAGGTCTGTAGTAGCTAGATAGGTCTACAAGGGGTCTAAGTAGGCCTAGTGGAGAAATTGAGAAATTTTATGATATCTTTCCAATGAAGGTTAGAATTTTTGATTCTATTTGAGTATGTTAGCCTATTATAAATATGTTATAGGTATCTTTATATGATTGGAGTGATTTTTTTGTTCTATATGGTGCCTTTTGAATGATGGTAAGTGAGCTTACATGGTGCTTTGTTACTCATGTTGCTATTTGAGTTGATGGCAGCTGTTCTTGGAGGTATTATAGGTGTACATGGGTTTTGTATACTAAGTGGGAGCCTTCAAAGTGGAGAAAGGTCCTAGGGGGAGCTATGTTACCTTGAAAATTGGTGACAAGTCCAAGGATCTTAATGGTTTAAGAGCAATTTATGAGTGAGATCATCTTCCAAGGGGGAGTTGTGCCTATTTGAGGTCAAAATGGTATTTTCTCAGATTTATTCCTAAAGGTGAGCTTGATTCCATGTGTTTCTTGTAGCTTACTTAATTTCTAAAGTGCTTAGTGTTGAAGGGTATCCACTTTGTCATTTTGGCAAAGGAAGAGAGAGAAAAGGAGTGTTACCATCAATGAGAAAGGGGGGTATTATTAGGATATTGATGGTAGATGTGTTTTCATTTATGTCAAGTGGAATTGGTGATGACAAAGTGGTCTAATAAGTTAGAGTGATGGAACATGGTGGTCTAATATACTTGGAGTAATGGGATACTTGAAAGGATGTCCATGGGTATCCTAGGTGGATGTTGTATGGTTGAATATATATTTGTATGATGTTGTTTGAATTGTTCCTAATGTGTTCTATGCTCAAGATTTGAATTCATGTGGTCTTCATGAGGTATGCAGGTCAGTTTATGCCTTGTAAGCTTGATCATGCATGGTTGCCTATGGGGTTGTGAGAAATTTGAATTTTGTGACATTGTAAGGAGCTTAATATGCTTGGAATATAAATTTTAGACATTTATAGGTGCTAATATTTTAGGTGTTTGGTTTTCAAGATGTGTCAAGTGATCTGCATGACAACTTGGCTATTAGCCTAGTTGGCCTAAGTGGGCTAGTGAGGCTTTGTGAAGGGTCAAAGAGTGATTTTATAGTGGTTAAGCTTATATATACATGGGATATGATCATATAAGAGTGTTAAAGTGTATTTTTCAAGTGAATTTACCAATTTATAGGTCAAAGGTTGAAGTAAAAAGTTAGAAAAAGGATCCTATGGCTTCAAGAGGTGCTAGAAAGGTATCTAGTGAGCCTCAGAAGGACTTTCTTATGTTTTTTGGCATGTGTAGGGTCTGAATGAGGATATAATAATTTTTGATATGTTTTGGAGGTCCCTAATAATGTTATCCAATCATTATTTCATAGACTAAGGTCTTATCCTTTATGAATGATCGTTAAGAAGCTAAACAAGTTTTTGTGTGCAAAAACCCTAGTCTTAGACCTAATAGAGAAGATATTGATGGCTTGGGATTAGAATGTATTGGGTCATAAAATATGTTTATTATATGTTGTATATGACTCCTTTATTTTTATGATAAATTATTTTTTGTCTCTTGACAGTGTGTGGGTCCCATATAAAATGGGTTATTAATAATATTCTTATTTTTGAGGAAGATTTATGTGAATGACTAGATGATATAATGGATGATTGTTGAATATAAATAATTTTCCCAAATATCCATGAAAATTTTCAATTAGATTCATCTTTTTGTGTCAAATTTAGATAAGGTTAAAGTTGACTAGTCGATATGAAGGAAATGGTGTCTTAAGTGAGAAAGAGTGATTACAGTGAAAAGATGAATTGAAAGGCCTAATCAGTGAATATGAATGGGTCTGATCTATTATAGGTGATTTAGGGGATATATGACCTCTATAAATGAGATTATTATTATTCCTAGTCACTTAGAATTGATTGAATGGTTGAATCATAGTTGACCATGATGGTTTTGCTAGCAAAAGGAACCTATTTTGGATGATTGAGTTTGTTTGCAAGGAAGTTGGTTAGATCAAGTGTTCCTAATGATTGGAGAGTGTTTGAGATATATTTAAGATATTATATAGTTATTTTTAATATTTTACTAATCTTTATTTAGTCAAATATAGTCACACAAGTGGGGCTATGCTTCATTTGTGAAGCATTTGTGATATGAGTTCATGGTATGGTATAAAAAGCTTGTGCAGAGAATCATGGAAAACCTTGGGGGACATGAATAATTATTCCTAAGATATTATAAAGTGAGATGGATGACCATAATAGTGAATGGTATATATACAAGGTGATTTATGCCTTTTGGGTGTGTGAATTAAGTAAGACAAGCAAGTGTGTGTATTAATTTTGAAGACCTTGTGCAAAGGTTGTTGGGGGTCTTAGTGACCAATGTTTGTATGAGATTGAGTAGAGAAAGATTACATTAAAATAAGCATAATTTTATGATTTTATTAATTATTTTTATCATATTTATAAGGGCATATTTGAATATAAGTGAAAGATTTGAGGAGTTATTTTCTTGTGTTGAAGAGATAGTTTGGTGTTGGTGACTTGTGTGGAGTTGTAGACTTGGATAAGGGTGCTATTGTAGGGTTTCTCTATCAGATTGAGAACTAATTAAAGCTCAATATTTTTTAATTTTATAAGGTGTTATGTTGGTGCTTAACATCTTAGGCAAGTTGGTGCTTGTCATCTTTAGGGATTGGTGCTCCTTGTGAAGTGGGTGCTTCACTAAAGCCTCTTATTTGTAATCATCATGTAGGACTGTAGTCCATTGTTTTTTATACTTGAGAGTGGTTTTTATTCCCCATGAGGTTTTCACACATAAATATTTGTGTTATGGTTTCATTCATGCTTATTTTTTATTCATCTTTCATATTGATATGATTGGTTAAGTAGCTTGAAGAGTTGGGAATTGGATTATAATATTGTTAAACCATTGATTCATCCCCCCTCTTAGTTATGTGTACCTCCATCAATTTAACCTATGAAAAAAAAACCAAGATTGGAATACAACATTGGACCTTCTAGTTTCTACTTTTAATGCTCCCATCCAAATAGTCGGAAAACTAGACTTTCCAGAAGCATGTAGAAAAGTAGGTTCAACTATAGTTTTGCACATGTAGACCATTTTAGAATCAATAGTTTTTAGTATAATTTTACTTAGAGAATATAGATTTAGGGGGCATCATGTGTGGCATGATGTCTCTCACTTCCAATTTTAGATACAATAGTTGGTATAACTTCTAGATCAAAATCCATGTTCCAGACACCAATGATTAGGGGCAATGTGCATGGTACATTTATTTTCTTTTTTTCCCAAGTTCAGTACATTACCCAATAATTTTTAGTAGTTTCATGCCTTATTCCATCTATGCATGGTTGGAATCATTTTGGAGTGGCTTTAATACAAGCCTAACTTCCACATTTTAGAGTGGCTTTCATATAAGCCTAGTGCACTAGTTTCAGAGTGGCTTTCATACAAGCCTAATTTCCACCTTTCAGAGTGGCCAAGAGTGGCCTAGTTTATAGCATACATTTATCTATCCATACCAACAATATCAAACTATAGAACATTCATGAGCTCCAGGATCCATCTCATATGACACAAATTTTATATTGGTATCATTTCATAGCTTCACTTCATAGGGAAATGATGGAGCGAAAGGGCTAGCATTTGTATTTTTTAGCCACCTACTCAAAGGGATTGGACACATGGTCTAAAAATTTATCAACACATGCATGAAAACCTAGCTTCACTTAGTGAATGATGATGGAGTCAAAGTTCTAGCCTTTGTATTCTTGAGCCACTCTTAGGGAATTGAGCACTCAGTTATGTTCATAATATTACTCTTGGTACAACACATACCCAACATTAATCAACATCATCTAGCATTTAATCAACATTATAATAGGTTTTATATTGGTTCATGTACTAGATAAGGTGTATTCATTCCTTTCTCTTCCTCTCTCTCTTACCCAAATTTGTACATTCTTATTTTAGATATATAATATCTAGTAAGAGTTGATCTACTCTTAATTTTCTCTTACAGATTTGTACTTCATAGCATACTTTCTCTACGTACACCCAACATCACACAACTTCATGGGATTCAACCTTATAATTAATTTTAGGTATGCTTTCTATTTTTCCTTTATCCTTGTATTTTGCTTTGTTGCAACACTAGAATAAAGGGGGGCAAATGTAGTCATATAAAATGTGAAAATTGGTAACTTAAGTGTGGCTAATGACACCCAACCCATAGGTCCATATTGATTAATCTCATGACCCTCATACACTTCTTTTCACTATTTCCCAATCATTCATAGCCTTCTAGACCTGATCTCAGCTCAACCAAACTACTCTTTTCATGATAAATCTATCCCCCTAGGTCTCGTTAGCTTAGGACTATAGTGCCCAACTTGGAATATATCATCAGGCCCTCTAGTGTCTAATTTTGACCCTCCTATCTAAGTGATTTTTTACCTCCAAAAATTAGTTCCTTTCAATTCTTGTCCCTCTTCTTGTCAGCCTAATGTGAGCATGTTCAACCTATGACCAACACATCCCTATAAAAGCCCATTCAAAGTTTATTTAGAAAGGGTTGGTAAATATCACAAAGCAAGTAAGAATACCAAGGCAATCTTCCCTATTCTCTACATATAGACAACCACTACTATTAAAAGCTTATTCAAATCCTTACACCAATCCTTAGCCACATCAAGCACACCTAGTTTTAGCATTTGCATCTTCATACACACTATTACACAAATCACGTCAAGTGGGATAACTACATATGGTTTGATCCCTATTCAAAGTATTGGTATGTAGGTAACATGACCACATAAGGGGTGTAGATACACATTAAATTCATATTACACACACTAACCCCCCACCTCTTCCTCAAAGTTTGTCAAATCATAATGGAGTCTAGGGTTTAAAGACTAAATCAGCTCTACATGGAGTTTTACAGACATCCAATAGTCAACATTTCATAGGTAGGCTCATACGGACATAGTGAACAAAACCCAAAAAGATTAGGTCTTCTAGACAATAGTGGTAGAAGAAGAATATAGCACTACACCCTAGGGTGTCCTATTTTGGTGATCCTATCCAATCATAAAGCAAAGTCTAGATCCTAATTTGTGATAGTGTCCCAGTCTTGCAAAGTGAGTTTTAGACCTTGCAACAACCATCTCTTTTAGTTTCCAGCTAAGTCTTATTTTCTCTCCCTTATTAGTATTTTTAGAAAGATTCAAATTACATTCAAATTATACAATCAGTAGCTTAATTATTACATATTTACTTTCTAATTTTAATATTCTAGACCCTTAACTAAATTAGGAATAAGACTCCATTATTCCCAAAATTATTAAATCACAAGCAAACTATTTTGGGGTAAGAGAAGTATATGTTAGAGCTTGATATACTAAAGGGACATGGTCAAGATGTTCCTAGTAATTTAATTCATTAGGTGAGAGATGCATTAGATTTGGTCAAAAGAGAGTGGGCACCTATTAAGAGTCTCAATTGGCAAAGGCTCATAAGTGAGATGCTAGATGTGAGTGGCCTAGTTTCATCCTTAAAAGATAGGATAAAAGTTCATGAAATGTAGTCTCACCAAACCTATGAATCTTCATTTCCAATTACACAAGGTTTCTATCAATCCTACATGACCCCTACTCATGAGCCCAATAAAGATTATCAAAGCCATTCTTTTCTCAATTAGCTAGAAGAAAGAGTTGAAAAGAGAAACCTCATTTTTTAAGCAAATATTGATAGGTAGAGTTGGTTAATATGCATATGAAAAAGTCCATGTCATCAAAAAAAGAAGTGTAATTTAATCCCTCATTCCCATCTCTAATTTAATCCCCACTTCAATAACTTCCAAAAGACTCCCTTACACTTCACCCTAAATCTAATTTTGAGTTTTATGTGCCACCTCCACCAACTAGTTCATCTTGTCCTCACCCCATCACAATTTTAATTGATGGAAATATGGTATGGAAACCTAAATAAGAGTAGTTGATTTAAAAAAACTTAAAACTCTTTCTTGAAGAAATCCTACCTCCTTGGCAGCCTCATTAGGCTAGGTCACATGATTTCAAGATGCCTAGTCTTGGCATCACCATGAAGGAGAAGGAGATGGAGGATATTGAATCCATTGAAGAAGACTCTAAATTTGATCAAAAATTTGTAGATGATCACATCTATAATGAATATGAATGTGCTACTATGGATGGATAACAATTTCAAGTCTTTCCCAAAGAGGTTACAACCCTAGAAAACTCTCTTGAGACAAATGTGAAAGATGTTATTCTTGAAGATGACCCAATACCTCATCCTAATATTGAATCACCATAAGATGCATTGGAGATTTAAGAACACCAACTTGATGACCTCATACTTCAAGAAGAGAATATTGAAAAGGTAGTGGTTCTAGATGATGAAGAAGACAAAGAGGATTGGTAGTTATAAATGAATTTCTTTCAATATCGTAAAGAGTTTTAACAAGTTGAGTATTAAGTACATGACAAGGTGAAGAAAGAGTATTCCATGGAGGATAATGACCAAGATTAGGTAGAGTATGCAAAGCTCCTTCATGAGCTAGAACTTGCAATTGAGAAGAAACCCAATCTTATTGAGAGCACTATGGAGATAAAAAAGGTATGACCCTATGTATCATCATTGGAGTTTATAATTAAGGATTCATATGAGAAAGTTGAATTTATTTGGATGAAAGAAGAATTAAATTACATAGCTAGTCTATTTGGAGCTGCTTGGTTCTCATTGAACACCATGTCAATGAAATTGGAAAATATCATGAAGAAGATAGAAGCATCAATACTAAAGTAAAAAAGGCTACATGTATCACTAAATCCTTCATGTCATGAATAAAGAAGGGTTTTAATCTTCACTTTTTATCCAGGAGGGATTTTTCATCTCAGTTTAGTTAGTGTTTGATTTTTTTATTTTTTTTTGGTGTGTGTGTTCCATAAGTGCCCATGAAGCACATGTGTGTTTACTTTTTCTTTGTGTGTGTCTTGTCATGATAAAATATTGTGGTCAAAGTCCTCTTATTTTGTATTTAAATTTATATGACTCCCTAATCCTAATGGATTGATAAGGCTACTAGTCTAGTTAGTATAACAGACATACTACCCCTATGAGACACTAATTTGTTGACCAAATTTGACCTTGTATGTCAAATTAGGGCCATTATAAGTAAAAAATTGGCTGATTAGATGTTTAGGGTGTATAATATATTTTCATGGGGTTTTTTATATGTTATTTTATGTCATTTAATGTCATCCTAGCCTTGGTCTTAGCCATGTTAGTCAATTTGTCATTTTGAGTCATTTTGGGGGTCATAAATAGAGAATTTAATAGGTTGTATGGCCTAATTGGTAAATTTTAAGATTAAAAAATGTTATGTCACATCCCATGTTTCCTAATAGGTCTAAATAAATTGACATAACTAAAAAGTGGTAGGTTCTTTAGAAGAAAGGGTAATTTTCTTAAGAAAAAGGGAGAATTTGGCACTTATACAGCCCATGAGGAAGTGTGCCATATGGGAGAATATTATATAATGTATCTTCAGATTCATAAATATCATTTGCATGTTTTAAATTCTTTTTAAGTTCCATTTTTTATCTAAAACTATTCTACTCCTTTTTCACCAATCTAGACACACAGAACTAGTCTTTAGGTTTGTACTTGGTACGAAGAGCAGGGGAGGTTCCAAGTAAAATGAATTTAGTATTTAAAATTAAACTAAAATAAATTAATTTTCATAAAAATATTTTAAGGAATGCTCGATTTTTATTTATGAACCATCCTCATGAAGTTGACTGTACTTTTTGTCTTGATGTTTCATGTACCCTATAGGTTTTGCTCCATTTTGAGTAAGTCCATACAAAATAGTTACTTAGATTGGTTATATATTATGTTTACCTCCTCATAAAATTATTAAAATTCTTATTTTCATGTTTCATGGTGTTTGGATATGTCACGTACATCAAAGTTGCAAGAAGGTACACCTTTCTGAGTTGCAGGGAGTTTTTCACCATTTTTAAGAACTTCATGCTTGTTCATAATTTTAGACAGTTGTGATAGGACCTTTCACATGATTTAAATGTTATATGTATTCCATTTAAATTTAAAACTTCATTTTTCAAGGTAAATTCCATGAGTTTGCAGTCATATGCAACATTCATAGTCAAGAAACCATTAATGAATGTGTACAAGAATCTCAAGAAGGACAAATGTTGAAATGGAGCATAGGAGATTGTTTAAATATTTTAAACATCTTGATGTTACATTTTCATGCCATTAATTTATATAATCTAGTTTTAAAGGAATATTTCTTTGAGTATGTTGACTATTCTACCCACTGCTTATATATACCGAGAATCAACATCTACAGGTGACTTAACAGAGAGCTATAGTGTCATTTTAGAGTGTTTTGGCATGAAGTGAGAAATTCATTAGGGTCATAATGTATTTATAAAATCATATCAATCATAATTTAAAATTATAAATGGAAAATGGTAATATTGATCACTTTTTAGAATTCAATGACTATGTGTAGGAACACAAGCCCTAAATTGAGAAAATAGAGGTCCAAGAGTGTTTTGGGAATAACATATAACATGGTTGAAAATGGTTTCAAGGAATATATATAGTTTATATTTTTATCCTCTATAATATAAAATTAACTTGAAAAGTTTTAAGGACAGAGGGTTAGTGTAAGATGGTGATTGAGAGGCCTAAAGTTACCCATAAAAACACTGAACTCAAGCATTGATGTCTACATGAATTTGATCAAAAAGTCACATTGCACTCCATGTTGAAAAGTAAAGATCCTGAAAACATATGATAGTGATTTGAAATTCTTTAGGTGACACTCATTATCTAAAATACTATCAAGAGAGGATGATAAGTGGTGTCATGTTCCTCATACACACCTATAGTCCGTATAAGTTGCCTATACACCCACCTACAACTGACAATGACCTAAGCATGGTATTTTAATGATGGTTTAGAAATTTCAAGGTGAATACAGTCATGATTTAATTCTATTTGACTCTAAAACTTAAAAAATGGTTTCTACACATCATGATCAAGGTCCTAGTGGAGAACTATGCACCTACATCCACTGTGGATAATTCTCTCAGGTAGAAAGCAAAAGGGTTGAATTTATTAAGGAGAATATAACACAAAGAGGATATAAAATGGGTATAAAAACATAAAATGACTATAAATAATCTTAAGGAGTTTTTAATGGAATTTATCATGGGTTTTGATGATAGAATCCACTTATAGAATCCCCTATAGTCACATGTAGGTGACTGTAGGTAGACGATCAACTAAAAAATGTGTCTAAGGGGTGGTTTAGGCTAAGTAAAAGAATGATTGAAAATAAAAACACTTACCAATGAAATAATAAAGTTTTAATATGTCTAATTCAATGTTCAAAATCTAACCTCAAGCTATGAATATCTATAACTGTCCCATGGAAAATAAGAAATACAATCAAGAAGTTACACAAAACCTTGACTGGTCAAGTGTGAGGAGAAATGTTTAGGGAGGTTAAAGTGATTTAAAACATAAAAAAACTTAAACACAATCATATCAACCTAATTAAAACATCATGATGTATTTTAAAAATAGAAAAGGAGTCAAATGAGGCAATATGCAGTGCATTTCTCAAACCCTACATACAATCCCCTTCACATAGTCTGTTTTGGTTTTGGAAGAGGTTTGAGGGTCAAATGGATAGACCAAAGGATTATTTTTTTGAAGGGGATCCTTGTCACTTTTATATTCTACTAAAATGGTCATTTGGTCTGAGAGAATAGGTGAAGTACCCTCTATTTTGTCTCAGATAGAGGGTACTTCCTTAGGGTCAAAACTAGAAGGGTTTAAAGGATGGGTGAGAAAACATGAACCAGAAGCTAAAAGTGCCTTGTTTTAAAGTGTATAAATCTGTAAAATATCAAGGTAACTATGGTAGAACATGTAAAAAGGGATGGAAATCAAGAGGGTACCCTACACTCTTAAGGTTATAGTCAGGCTTAAGGGTAGGGTATTGGCCTAAAAGCCAAATGGATAGTCACCATCACTTTCCACATGAGGTAAAAATTATAACTTATTATGAATGTTTATGGGATCACTAAATATTTTTTTAGGCTATTGGAATGCATATAAACTCAATGGGATTGCCTAGACCATAGGGGTTACAATAGGCCTATTAGATAAGGTTCAAGCCTAGTGCCCAAATGAAGGATCAAATCTAATATTAGAAGGAGGTGAGTTATCTACCCTATTAAATTTTTTTATAATATTAATACAGATGTGATCAAGCTTATGGATGGTAGAGAGGTTGTAAATAATTCATTTTTGAGCTCAAAACTAACACATACATATAGGAAATGGAAGGAAGAGCTTGATGGGCTAGTTTTGAATACTCACATCTTTCATGAGACTATGCATGGATTCCAAAGGAGTTAAAGGATGTTTATGGTATTTAAATTTGTTTTTATGTAATTATTTTGTATTCCAATGTTAGGTTTTTTATGAATAATGCTTAAGAGTGAAAATAAGCCTAAAACCCTTGCAAACCCTCAATCAATCCCTGATGGAGGAAATGGAGTTGGATATTTTATCAAATGGAATATTTTATACATAATAGTGATTTTAAATTATATAATACTCTCTAAATATCCTCCACACCCTTTTTAGTTATACGTGATTATATGGATAGGGTACAAAATAGGGTACTTTTAACTATTTTATGTGTTTTACATGTTCTAGAAGGAGTCTGAAGATGAAATAAAGTTGGGGGAAAGATTATTACCTGTAATAAATAAATATTGTAATTTAATTCCTTGGAAAAACTCTTAAATACCTCAAATATATGCTTCATCTTAGCTAGTCAAAACTGGCATAGTGACCAAACTAGTGAGAAGCGTGAAGACTCCAAGTAAAAGTGATTATAAGGTGTACATACTGATTATGAGGCCATAGAGGGTCTTTAAAATTTTCATACACTCCATCCCATGTATTTTCATGGAAATATAATGCCTTTTTAGAGGCCAAGTGTGCATGGTGCATGAAGGAGGGGTTTTTTGGACTGCAAATGATGGATCATTCCCAGATGATTCCAAATGACCAAGCCTAAAAAAAATGAATGGAGAGGCATGTATGATATCATTACCATTCATTCAAATCATCATACATATCCATAATTAGTTTTGGACGTTCAAAAGGTCTGAATCATGAAGCAATTTTCCAGAGCTAGAATGAGGAGTTTCATGCCACTTTACAAAAGTTTCATGCCTTGTATGGAAACTTGTACTTCGTAGCCTTATATGTTTCACCCCACATCATATTATCATGCATAATTAACTAATTTTATTATTTTTAAAAGTGTCCTTGTGACCATTTGACTTCTCTCTTCTTCTCTCTCTCTCAAGTTCTTTAAGAACTAGCCATTTTGGCCATTGTAACTTATGCTATTAGAAAAGGATGAAGTGTTATTGATCCTTATATTATTTTTACCCAAATGGATATATTTACACTCCCTAAATAATCTTAGGGTCAATATAATCTCATTTCATGTCTAAACTAGCATCAAAACACTATATAAAGACTACTCTCATTCATTCATCCCTTAGATGGAAATTCTCATGAAGAAGCTTAGAAATAGTTGTGAAAATTAAGGTTTTTAATCCATATTTACTCCTATTTATACATAAATAAATATACACTAACATAGAGATTATTTTTACCCATATTTCTAGTTTCAATTTAGACTCAAAGCATTCATTAGCATTCATACTCAGACATACTAGCATCACTTACATCAATACTTAGATTGGGAGAACTACATCAAACTTGATCCCCTTCCAAGGTTTGGTATGTAGGAAATGCTTAGCACATGGGGTGTTAAGGTGATATCCATCCTACCCTACTAATGCCTTTCTCATTTCACTTGTGTTCATTAAAACCCTAACAAGCATGGATTCTTAGGGTTTCATAGTGAAATCAATCAAAAATGAAGTACAAATAATGATCTAGGTCTCAATCATGTAGTTACAAGCTTACCATAATAGATTGAAGGTCTTACCAAAATTTCTCTACCTCATTTGCACATGGTTGATAGCGTATCATATAAGGTCAATAGTTTATTGTACTATTGGTAAAGAGTGTTGTGCTACTATCTAAAGAGGGGTTTGACACCTAATTTTTATTGATAACACTCTACCCTACTCTTGCATCATTTTATAGCCTGTCACTTGTCTATTTTAGTCATATTTTCTAATTAAATACACCCTTTTAAATTTATTTTTATTTATGGGATAAGCAAACAAATCAATTATGTACAAATCAATGGTTGTGATAATGTAGTATTTTATTCCCTAATTTACATACTCATATCTTTTATCTACTTAGGGTTTTATATTAATTCCCAAAATAGTAAAATCATTTGGTGAACTTAACTTACTTTGAATAGTGTCCAAATCCTAGCCTTAGATGCTCTTAGGGTTTTTATCCTTCAATTTTCTATGCTCAATAATTAATTTCAAAATCTCAAATCTAATTCATTATTTTATTTCTATAGTCTTTCATAGATTTAATTTCTTTAAAGGTATTGATTTTAATCAAATACAAAGCATAAATCCAAATACTAGACATAAAAATTTAATCAAATAATATATTTATATATTATAAATCTATTTTAAATACCAATAAAAATATATAGGATATGTGTATCCCATAATTGGGGTGATCCAATCCCTACAAACTCCAAAAATTAGCTATATTAACACCAGATATATTGTTAACTATTTAACAATATATTCATATAATAAACTAACTAATATAAACTACTAATATACAATAGTAACTATATGGTAAAAACTCAAAGCATAAACTAAACCAAAGAAAAAGGGCTGAAAAAAAGATCAATACTAAGGGGGTAGAAACTAGAAGCAGCAAAATAGATCAACAAACTAAGGCGAAACCTATTGCTTCTACTCCAAATAAATCTGGAAAAAGAGTTGAACAACATTCTAAGGTGAAATTGGATGTTGGTTCCCTGGACAAACCTGGAAGAAGATCCACTAAGAAAACCAGAGAGTTAGAAAGTATGTAGAATATTGCTGATGGTAGGCAGGCAATTATTCTAGATTTTACCCC
This sequence comes from Torreya grandis, assembly GCA_037957365.1. Lineage (NCBI taxonomy): Eukaryota > Viridiplantae > Streptophyta > Pinopsida > Cupressales > Taxaceae > Torreya > Torreya grandis. Next base: position 7,271,387 of record JARHVA010000037.1, read on the forward strand.
TAAAAAATAGATATGAAAATCATTACTTGGAATATTAGGGGGTTGAATAGTATTCATAAACTGGATATTGATGTTGTCCCTATAAAACTTGATTTTGATGCTGCTCTTCAGTAGGTTTCAGGACTGCTTTTCTTGGTGGTTGTTAATGCTTTGTCTTTTTTGATTCTGTTAAAGGGTTTCGGGGTCCCTTCAAAACTTGCTTTTACCATAATCTAAAAACTATATGGTAAAAAACATGTGAACATTAGTAAATTCCTAACATTCACCCCCCTAATGTGAACATGGTAAAACATAACCTATTCTCTGAACTTAAATGTGCCTCTTGCCTCATAACCTTGATATAAAATAAGTGCATTCCTCTTCAATACTTCTATGGTTTTCAACATGCTTACCACAAACTTGGATACTCATGTCATGGTGGTTTTCTAGATCCCCATAAACCATTTCAATATCTATAAGTTTTATAGTACATATTGAGTAATATTCTAAAATGCTTACTCCAAAGGGGCTATAGAAGAATTTTACTCATATATTTCACATTTATTAAAAATATACCATTAACATATTCAAAAACAAAATACACATCACACAATTGGAAAATAAAATGCCACCAAAGCATATCTGTGGCCTCATCGTTGGTGAATGATGAGAGGCATATAAAGCCTCCTACCTCCATTGCCTCCAACAAGTTTTCTGCTTACTCAACACATGTGTCAATGAAGCTTATTTACATGAATATTTTGAGGAGAAAACCCCATAAAATGTAAAACATTTGTCTTCAAATTTTGGTTTCCACCAAAAATGCATCTATAAGGTAAATGTTTTTTTCACAAATTTTGAGAATAATGACTCAATTTTGACTCTTTTGATATAAAAATGACTCTTGACTCATTATATATATATATATATATATATATATATATATATATATATATATATATATATAGTGTGTGTGTGTGTGTGTGTGTGTGTGTGTGTGTGTGTGTATTATTTTGACATAAAGATTACTATAATGACAATAAATAAAAACTTAAAATAAATCCTTACACTAAAAATTAAAACAAACAAAACTAATGGACACAACAAAATAACTATCTAAAATTTACTAAACTAAAGACTGAACAAAACTAAATAAACCCATTTAACTATGTCGACTCGACAAAATACACATGAAAGAAAAGACTAAGAAATTTGAATAGAATATAAGGCATGTACATGGGAAAATAGGAGGTATCTTGAAATGAAAACTATGTTGGCATGCTATTTTGATGTTGTGCCAACATTGAATACCAAATGGAGAAATGGTATCTACTAGTTCTGGGATGCTTTTTTAGGTGTTAAAATATTACCTTATATTGATCAAAATTTTGAAACTCCATGCAGGTATATAAAAAGTCCAATGAAATATTCAATGTTTGTACTCAAGCGGAGCTACTATGCATTATAAATAAATGGATATGATGTGAAGATGAATGGAATTGAGTTGTTACTATGCTAGATGGGCCATATTTTTGATAAGATCAAAATTACATGTAGTTTTTAGAGATATACAATATTGTATGAAGTCATATTGCTAGATTATAGAATGTGTGCAAGGTAGATATGTAGATGTATGAATAAATACAAATGTAGATGTGATAGCATGAACAACTAAATGGTTACCACTGATGCAGATTTAGATTTTGCATGAGTTAAATAATGATAAATAAAGCGTGAAGTGGGTATGCATGTTAGAAATGGGAAAACATAAGAGTCTAATATCTCTTTGACATTATGAAGTGTGAAAAACATAGGATAACTCTTAGGTATATAGGTTGTATGGATATTAGTTAGACTCTCATTATGAACTACTCTGATACTAAATATTAATTTTAATCAGAGACCAAGCATAAAGCTGAAGACTAGACACATAACTTTAATCAAAAAATATATTTCTCTATTATAAATATCTTTCAAACACCAATATAAATATATAGTATATGTGTATCCTATAATTGGGGATGCTCCAATCCCTACAAACTCTCAACTACTAGCTATATTAACACAAAATATATTGTTAGCTATTTAATAATATATTCATATAGAAAACTAACTAATATAAAATAATAACATAATGTAGTAACTATATAGTAAATAACATGTAAACATTAGTAAATTCCTAACAAAATGTTAAAAATATACAACATTTTTTTGTCTTATTTTCAACCTATAATGGCAAAATTCAATAACTAATTTGATGAGACCGATAAGAGACAATTTCAAATTTTCATTTCTAAGCATTTAGACAAGCAATATAACCTTATTCATATTGTTCAAGAAGAGATTATAAAGTCCATTATAGGTCAATACTCTAACCTCATAGATGCTAATATTATTACACTTACTATGGGGGTAACTTAGGTTCTACAACAACTTGTTATAACTAGCCAAATCTTACCAATGGAAACACCTCCTATGGCTAGTACACATCCCTCTTCTCTAGATGTGAAATCATTTAGGTAGGAGATCCATTCTCTTTAGGCCAAGGAATTACATCTTGAGCAGGGTGACACTAGACCATCTCATGTCTTGGACTCTCATGTTCTTGTACATACACCATTGGCATAACATATAGTGGTAACTCCTTTTTCGTCTAGATTTTTGGCACTTAAGCTTACTCTATATGATGGTAAGGGTGACCTATAGAATAATCTACGTGATTTTCACATAACATGTTTGGATTACATGTCTAATGATTAGCTCTTGACTAAGTTTTTCCCTTATAGTTTAAAGGATTATGCATTATAATGGTTCTATGATATCCCTAATCAGTCCATTACAACATCTAATCCAATCACATATATGTTTTTGGTACACTTTTTGATCAACATCAATGACAAATTTTATTATGCTCAATTTGCTCAACTAATGCAAAAATATAATGAACCAATAGCTCAAAATGTCTTGTGATATAAAACCATATTAGCAAAGATGACTAGCCCCATGGTAGATAGAGAACTCCAGGACATATTCAAGAAAAGTTTATTACCAACATTACATGAATGTATATTATTTAAAAGGATTTCATCATTTATAGATTGATGCCAGACAGTGAGGGAATATGAAGTCAATCTTCTCTCCATGGGCAAGTTAAAGTATAGAACCAAATCAAATTCCACTAATAAGAGTTCAAATATGCTTCCATATAAGGCGATACCTAATGAAAATAAAAATAATGAAAATAATATAGTTAATTCAGCCTCATATATAGTTATTCATCTAGTTTTATCAAATCCTCCAAGGATACATTTTATGTATCTTCCTAAACTACCAACTCACATTCTCCAACAAATTTTGGAATGCAACGTCATATCTCTCCCTCCTATAAAAGAGGTTGATATGGCTAGGCCTATTCAAAATAATTATGATTCCAATGCATTTTGAGATTACCAAAGGACCCCAACCATAATATGAATAGATGCATCAGCTTATGACATAAGATCTAATATTTGATAGAGGCTAATATCATTGATCTAATCACTCCTATAGAAACACCCAAAATATAAAAAACTGAAGCAAAAGTAATGAAAATATCTTTTGATCCATTTATAAAACATGTGGATAATGAGACATCAAACACTTTAGGTGTTCATTATACTTATCCAGTACATCCACCACCAAAATCCTATCATACTCATACAATGGAAATGCAACCTTTACATAATATCATTATGTGTATCATACTACAATGCTAGTTAGGCCTCTTATCACTTTCTCAAAATAGGATATCATTGATGATGACTCAAATTTATAAACACTATTTGGATGAGCTTACATTTATCATCATCCTATTCAAGGTGTCATTGTTGAAATTTGTCAAGCATTAATATGTGTACTATTACACTTCTACATCAGTTGGGTTATTCAAATCAAGATATTATTTGATGGATATAATTGTTCATGGCTTTAATGATTATGTCTAGAGCTTTATTGGGGAGATCATACATCCCTTAAAATTTGGTCCCACACATGTGGACACTAAATTCATAGTTATACTTAGTGATGGACATTTGATATGTTATTAGGTAGGCCTTGGATACAGTAGATTTGAGCCATCCCATCCATTATATGTATATGTATTAAGTATATACATGACAACCAGGTTGTTATAGTTAAGGTCCTTCCATATGATTATTCTTTATCTACTCCACAAACAACTACATAATGGTCACCAGTAATAGTTACACCATTTACCACACCTAAGATATTAGTTGAGCTACCAATGTAAGTGAGGTATACTTATATAACACTAACACATATACACACTCTCCCATAGAGACTTTATTAGAGAGACCCATATGTCAGAGACATGTTATGGATTCTAAATATTCTCTCTCTAACCCATTCAAACCTAGGTTAGTATTACTAAGTCCCCAAATCATCCCACATAGAACATCCATGACATTTATAGCTTGTTCCACCATATGGGTCCCTAAGAGCCCCACAATTAATAGGCCAGTTAAGTCAACTCCAAAGATTCATAGCCACACTTTATAGTTAGCTTAAGCTATAGATTATTTAGTACATCTAGTTCTTATATCTTAGATACTTCCTCACACACCATGTGTAGTCACTCTTCCTTTACTTGATATAGGTCACCTTGATAGTGAGTTTCTTACAAGACTCATTGTTTAGTATGTTCTCTTGTTACCTATACATAGTTTCATTTTCATGTTGCTTGTACATAGTTTATACTAAAAAACACAAAAATAATATAATATGCTCAAAGAACACAAAAAAATTCAAATATTTGCTTAGAAAATACAAGTTTTAGATTGTATGCATATCCATGTTTAAATTCCTTTATTCTCTAGGTACTAGTAACATATGCTATCTATGTTAGTGTAGTCATTTTTATCATACATACATGCTTCATTTATTCCCTTCAAGTGTTTCTTGATTATTACAAGGCTCAGGTCCTCACCTAGATTTATATTTGCTACTATTCACCCATTGAGGGCACATACACATATACACAAATTTAACATTGACATATCAACCCATTAGGGTTATCATACATAATTTATGATTTACTAGGTTATATCTTTATATACTCCATATTATAAATTTAAGATTGATAATATATTGATATTGATCATCCTATACTACACTAATTTTTTATCGACTATTACTACTATAGACTTAGCTTATGTACATCTTTGCTCTTATACAGATTTGTACCACATGATTATGCATACTTTCATTTCTAGATTTACTAGTTTAGATTTTATTGTGTCTCTTTCTTCTAAATCTACTTGAGGGTATTTGAATATGCCATTTTTCTATGGATTTAATCCAATTATTTTTATTATATGTATGCTTTAGACATATACCCAAGTTCTTGTGTGTGCTTCTTGATTATGTATGCTGACATTTGAACATGTCCTTCCATGTCATTCTAAGCTAACCTTGATTTATTTATACATATGTGGACATTTGAGCATGTCCTTGTATGTGTTCCTTTTATCATAATTAGTGACATGTGCCCATGTCCCTTGTATTATGGCTCCTTAGCCTACTTTGCATATCTCATGTGTTTGTATGTATGATTTCATGTATGTATCATGGCCGCGATACTTGTATTTTATTTGTTACTTTCACATATAGTTTATGATTTTATGGGGGATATCATGCATCTTCCCTTCCTCTTTGGGTGATTTGATGGACATCATGACCTGTCCCCTCAACTAGATTACTCAAATTATATACAAATTTACTATTCTACACATGATTACATTGTTACATTTATCTTGATAACATTATGAATGTTATATCTTACATACATTGTACATTTATAACTCATGCTTAGACTCTTTTACATTATGATGTCATGTATACACATTATATAGGTTTATCACATAGATATCATATATTTTCAGCCTAACACACATGATGCATAGATTTTATTTTGAGGATAATTATTATAAAGGTTCAAAAACTCCCCTTTAAAGAGGGGGAATTCATAGGGATTTCTCATAGATATCAGGTCATCCTAGTGCACTCAAACCATAGTTTTTAGTATGCAAACATAGATTATAGAGCTCAGACTTAGGAAAATATAGTGAAACATAGTCACACACATATCAGTCTTAGTTTCCCTCATAAACAACACTTTTAGAAAATAACACAATACATTAATATCATCAAAATGAGCTATATTCCACCTATCATGTTATTGTCTAGTAGCCTAAAAATAGAATATTCTAAAATTATTATAAAGGTACAATGGTTACAGTTCATATTTGCATAATCTCAATCAAATTATTAGACATGTTCATTATATACTCAATTTTTACATAAAATTACATAGGTTTGATCAAATTGGGGGCATCATGTGTGGCATGATCATTTCCATTTCAATTTCAAATATGCATAAACATAGATTACTATGACTCGATCTAGAATCCATATGCACATATATCATAACTTGGGGCATGTGTGTGGAACATTATTTTCATATACTCAATTTTACACTAATTCTCTCAAATGAAATGACAAATCCATGCCAGTCTACATATTTTATATCTAAGATACCATATGCACTAGTTTTTCACTAAGAATACACCAAACTGATTCCTCATTTTATCTATAATGGTTAGAATTCTTGAGTGGCCCAGAGCTATTTTTACATTCCCAAGTGACACCTGAGCCATTTTACATTTTAGAGTTTTCAAGTAGCCTAAAGCCATCTTAAATAATTTATTGACATCACATAGTTTTAGTTTTTTAGATGCATCAACTACACATGGGTAGGAAATGATGGTGTCATAGCCTAATTGAGTTCTTGAGCCACCTATATAAGAGGGTTGGACACCTCTTCAATCCAATCCAAGTTGTTCATAGATTATGATCCACCTAATAGGGGTGGACAATGATGGATTCAAGGATAGTTTGTGTTCTTGAGCCACCCACACATAGGGATTGGGAAAACCATGAGCCTAATCTAAGCTATTCACCATTTGATCACCATCTACATGTACACATAGGATGTCACCATGGTTTTACATTGGTTCACATACCCAGTGAGGTGTAGTCATTATTTTCTTCTCTCTCACATCTCTTTACTCAATTTTGTATTTAATTTTGATATTTATTAAGGATTGATTCAAACATGTTTCATTTATAAGACATGCAATGGAACATAGTTCATAAACTCAAACCCACATTCATGGGCTTCATCTCTTACATAAGTCTAGGTACATTTCTATTTCCTTTATCCTAATCATTTTAATTTAATGTACTTCTAAAATAAAGGAGTGGCAAATGTAGTCATGTAAAATGTCATTTAATGCAATTAGTGTCACTTGAGACCAACCTATCCTTAACTTATCCCTAAACCTATCTTAGGGCCTCTTTTTATCCTTTTCCAACTTATATGTGCATCTAACCCATACCTGATATACTAAAAGTCACATTAAGCCATCACCTAGGCATCCCAAATCCTTTTTCACACATTCTAGCCACTTAGACAATAACATGACCCATTTTATGATAACACAATGAACTATTGGAAAATGGGCCAACGTTATTCACCCTTAGCTTCTTTTTCCCCCATCAGATATATTTCCACTCTTCAAAGCATCTTAGGGTTAGCTTAGACTCATTTCATGTCTTGAATAACATTATAACACTATATAAAGACCATTCTTATTACTTCATCCCTTAGATGGATATTATCATGAACAAGCTCAAATATAGTTGAGCACATTAAGTTTATTAATCCATATTTACTCCTATTTTTGCATACATGCATCTACAACAACCCAAATATTAGTTTATCAAGATTTCTATTTTTAAGTCACACTCAACATTTAAATTAGCATTCATACTCGGGCATACTAACATCGCTATCACTTACACCAACACTTAGATTTGGATAACTACATCAGGCTTTATCCCCTTTTGAGGTATTGGTATGTAGGCAACATTCAGTACATGGGGTATTGAGGTCTTGTCATGCCTACCCTACTAATGACATTCTTATTACACTTGTACTCATCAAAACTCTAGAAAGCATGGAGTATTAGGGCTCCATATTGAAATTAATAAAAAAAAAGTATATATGATGATCCAAGTCTTATTTATGTAGGTACATGCTTCCAAGAATATAGTGAAGATTTGCCCCAAAATTCACTATTTCATCTACATAGGGTTAGCATAGCATACAAGGTTAATAATGAAATGTGTTATTGGAAAATAGGGATATACTACTATCCAAAGAGGGTTTTGACACATGTTATCCATTGATGACACTCTGCCCCACTCTTACATCACTTTGCAACATGCCACTTATCTATTTCAGTCATATTTTCTAGCTAGTATACCCTTTTCAATTTATTTTTATTTTTAATCTAAGAAAATAATTTAATTATTGTACAAATTAGTGGTTGTTGATACTGTAGTACTTTATTCTTTGATTTACATACTCATATCTTTTATCTACTTAGGGTTTTACATTAATTCCCAAAATAGTTAAATCAAATAGGTACAAGTTTAGAACTAGTAGAGGCATGAGATAAGAAGGTTTTTATGATTATAGGTAGGATAAAAGGCTTGGGTCATCAATTTAATACTATTCACACTAAGATATAGGCCAAGAGGCATAAGAGAGAGTAGATGCTAGACTTGCAAAAGTAGGAAATGTCTAGAATTGAGAGGAATAACCAAGTTCTTAGTTTTTCCAAGTGTAAAATACTAAGGTGCTATATAATTCATGAATATCATCTATAATAGATTATAAAAAATATTTAATTTTTTCCTTAAGGCAATGACATTGTTGTGAACTTTTTGTCCAAATGATCATTTTGACATTTATTTTCAAAAACCTCTTTTCAAAAAAAAATCCCTTTGGGTGATTTTACCATTGTGATCCTCCCAATGAGCTGATATTTTTGACATTACTTTAAACACCCTTAAGTTTTTTTGATTGGGCTCTTTTTTACCATATTAATTTTCTTTACTAGAAATGGTAGAAAAAAGGGTAATTCTCACCAATTCCAACTACTTTAGCTAGAAAGGCTACACTATAGATTTTCATATTAGTAATGGTATTTACCACATGTAAATGGGTGAATAATATGTTCCTCTTGAACTTTTCAAATATATGAAATGGAAAAAACATTGTGATAAAGCCAGAGATATCCTAGGTTTGTTAGTGTCTCCTGAATTGAAGTCTCCTTTTCAAGGCATTGTGGACCCATGACACATTTGAACCACCTCAAATAATATTTATGGAAAAAATATAAAGATAATCATTTTATAATTATAAAATAACTATCCAATTCCTAGATGGTCTAGGGCAAAAGACTCTAGATGAGGATCTAGATGAAGTTATGTGCATGTGCAGAAGCTATATTAAATAAGACAAAATTAGAGAAAGTAATATAAATATAAGAATAAATTTACTTATTTATCCATCATTTTTTACATAAAATACTCCTAAAATATATGTATCTTTGTCTAATTTTCTACTATATATAGAACTAAATTTAAAAATATGTATAAATAGATTACATGTCATAAATTTTGATAAGGAATTATATAATTTCAACCATTTATCCTTCCATGTGTGAATCTTCATCTTCTAATGATTACATATATGACCTTCATATGCATAATGTGATGACAAGTGTTATGGTGTGTATTAGATTGGGAGTGTCAATGGGTTATAAATGAATTTGTTCACTATGCATAGGTTTAGATGGTGTATATTTCATAGTATTCTTATGTCATGTAAAGGTGGTGCATGTGTCAAGTGTTTCATAAAATGATATGTTGCATGGATATTTTGTGATAGAAATCAAGATTGGATATTAATTTTTTTATGGTGCATTTCCCCTCCACCCTATACTAACTAACCTTCAAAGCTCACATGCTCTGCACATTTTAGGTGGGGTGTACATGATTTTCCTTGGCTCAATGTGTCATGGATATAGATACTACACAAAATATGCATGATGTATGGAGCTACTTGGTGGTGTAAATTTGAATGGGTATGCATGGCATGTTCTTTGGCTCTATGTATGATGTGCATTATGAAAAAGGTTATACATAAAACTACATAGATTTATGTAAGTGAAAAAGGCACTCAATATTGGTGCATATGTCTATGAAATTGTGTGATAATCATGTTATATTTATTTAGAATTAATCATCCCAATTGTGTCAATTCTTGGCTACAAGTGTGGTGTAGTCTCTTAGGATTTCACATAGCATGGGTCTAGCTTTTAATAACTTCAATAATATTGTATCTCTTAATTTCAACTGAGATGATGATGATGATTTAAGGATTGGATATGTACACACCATGGTGTTTGTGAATGTATGCATATCCAAGGAAAATATCACAAGTGTAAATTGGCATGACATCTCATAGTAGATCATCCCTGAAAGGATGGATTGAATCTATGAAGTGGCATCAATACATGAAATTTTTACCTTTGACATGACATAAATTGATCCATCTCATATTATAAAAATGTATATGAATCATGGTTGGAATATTTATCCACTTTAATATTATTTTATAAATGTGGTTCTTCATGCTACCACCATTGTGGATAAAACATAGTGGTTCTCCATTCACCCAATATGAATGGAATAGTCATAATGCTTCAACATTAGTAACTACTAGTGTCATTGGTACTAATACTAGGAGCATCAAAATATAGGGTCTCTACTTCTACAAATTTCTCATCTTCTATGTGCACAAATGGATTCTTATATGCATGCAATTGTGTTGGGGTAACTATTGGTTTTATGTCTATCCCACCATCTATCTATATTTATGATTTGTTTTTATTTAAAGTTGGTGTATGCTTTGGCATGAAAATTACATATTGATAAGCTTATCCCATTATTTTGACCTTAACCATATTTATTTTGGAACAAATGAATGGATGTAAGAAACTATGGTATTTGAGGACTCTTTATTTCTATGGCTCAAAGAATCCCATTTTTATGTAAAGGTTGTGGAAGGCATCAATGTAGTTTTGGACTACCTAGTCATGTCCTTGTCATAGTTATGACCACTGAATGTATTAATCATTATAAACATATTCAAGATAACATTCATATTTAAAGGCATCTATAAATTTATCCTAGGTTGGCTCAAACTCATCTTTTGTTTGGTCTTTCTCACACCAAGAATACACTTGCCACCACTTCTTGATGGGTGGAGAAAATTTCAAAAGTGGAATCTTCATCTTATCTTCATCAAAAAAATAATTAAGATAAAAATATGAATCTAACTCATATAACTAGTTAACCATTGTATTTATATTTATTATTCCCTCAAACATAGGAATGTCTAGAATTAATTAAAATCTAAGGTGAATCGACAACTAAAATATTTCCCTAAAGTGTGAGCCAATGGAACTACTCATTTAAGGAATTTAATGAATTATCCAAATATAAATGTCTTTTATTATTAAATAACCATTTTAACCTCAAACTTGATCATTTTTTGGTCATCATCTTATGCTTTACTAAAATTTTCCTATTAAAATTTGATGATATGGCATAGTAGGTAGTCTATGGTATCTTGTGGTATGACACAAAGCTTTATATACTCTGACCACATTCAATGTAACATGAAAGATGATTAATCTTGCTCTAATATTAATGATCCCATTACTAAGTGGTCTATGGGAAAACACTCTAGATAAGGATTTATATGATGTCATATTCATGTGTATAATATATATTAAATAATATGAGATTAGAGAAATTAATGGAATTAGAAATGTAAATGTATTTATTTATATGTACATCTGAATATCTACTTTTCTACTATATACCTAACTAAAGTTATATAAATGTATAAATATATTACATGACATGAAGGATAATAATCCATTATGTAAGTTGAATTGTTTATCCTTCCATGTGTGACTCATCTTATGATATTTACATATATAAATTTTATATGTTCAATGTGTTGATACATTTTTTATAATGTATTAGTTATGGGGGTGTCAAAGAGTTGTTCATAAATTTGGGCATTGTGTATAAGTTTAAAACATAGAATGATGTATTGTGTAGAGTGTCAGTGATGGTACCCAATACTAAATATTTTCATTTTGGTATAGGGTGTTTCCCTATGAAAGGGGAATTTTTCCCTTGAGCCTACACTAACTAATCATTTAAAGTTCACGCATTCCACATATTTGGGGTGGGGGAAACATGATTGTATTTATCTCTTTATGACTTGGATTTAGGACATGTGTTGGCTACTTTTTGGTGAAAAATTGTTAGAGTATGTATGTCATGTTCCCTTTCTCTATGTGTGGTACACATGATGTAAGAGGTTACATGTGAAATTGCATGGAATTTTTAAAATTAACCAAGGCAATAAATGTTTATTTGTGGGTCTATATGTGGATTAAACAATCTTGGTTCTCTTAGTTTATACAAATATATTTGGAATAAGTATTTCCTCACTTAATTCAAGTGTTTGAGACTCCTTATTGAGATTGGAGTAAGCAAGAATAATGACCACATAATAATGATAATATTATCCAAATTATTTTTCCATTTATCCATATTTTTATCAACACATTACACATAATAAGATTATTTAGGCATAACTTATGTGGTACCAACCTTTGAACGGTTCTATGAGCAACTTCACAAAGAATATGGAAAACTAATTTTTATTGGTGACATCTAACTTGGATCTACTTGAAACATGCATTAGTTATTAATGATACTATTGTGACATCATAACCTAACTCTAGTAAATGAAAGTTCCCTACCAAATAAAAATGGGAAGTAAAGCCTAATCCTATGTGAAAATAATCAACTTAGCATAAATCTTATCCTCATTAGGACAAAGGCAGAGGGAACATGAATGCAAAGGTCGATAAAGAGTGTTAAAAATTTTGTGGTAAACCAAGCCATGTTGAATACCAATGTTTTAAAAAAATGACATACTTAGAATAAGAGATGAAAAAAATGAAGCTTCCTCCCTCTAATATAGAAACATCACTTTTTGTAAAAATAAATGTATCACTTGTAACTAAATATATTTTATATTTATGATCTCACCATATGGCACATGAAGGTTCTTTGTTTAACACTATTGATGAAAGATAAACAACTAAATTTTTGTGTGTAACTATAATCCTCTAGTTGTTAAGAGATAAGGATACATTGATATGGATAATGATGTATTAAATAAAGATATCCATGTTACAAAATTATTTTAAAACCTCTTATCCATTTATCAAGTCACACAATTTGGTGAGGTAAAAATTATTGAGTTTATATCTATTGATGTTATAAAAATGCAAAAGACTAGTATTCCATCACTAATAAGGTTTATTTTAAGAAATATTATACAAATTTCATAGCTTTGTGTCCACTCAACCTTCACAAGTCATGATTTTGAGTGTAAATGACTTGAGTAAACTTTGGCATGGTATTTGGGTCATTTTAAATATCACTCATTGCATAAAATTAGTTAGCATAAAATGGTTCTTGGTTTTACAAAAGATTATTTCAAATATATATTTATTCCAAGTTGTGCACTAGGAAAACAACACAAGGATCCATTTCCCAAAGGAAAATATTAGAGTACGAGTGACATATTTCTATTAATTCATAATGATCTCATGGCATTCCCTCATGTTTCTTCTAAAATCATAAACACGTGATTAAGTTAATTGATGATTTATCTTGTAGAACATAGGTTTGATATTTGAAAAACAAAATTGAAGTATTTGAGAACTTCAAAAATTAATAGGCCCTTGTTGAAAATTTGTCAAAGAGAAAAATTAAAAATCTTAGAATAGATAATGAAAGAGAATTTATCGATAATTAGATGATCAATGTTTATGAACTAGGCATTTAAATTCAACATATTTTTCCCTACTCTACTTAGAATAATGGTGTAGTTGAACATAAAAATCTCAAACTTAAGGAAATAGCCTATTGCATGGTGAATTCTAGAGACTTGCCTTATCAAATTTCATAGAGGAAATACAGTGTGAAAACTATAGTTAAAATCATATTCCCCACTCAATAGTGAAATACATGACTCTAGAATAAAAATAATTAGTGTAAAGCTTGTTATTTATAAATTTATGATTTTTGGATGTAATGCATGGACACATATCCTAGATGATAAGCATAAAATTATGTAAATCAAGGGTTGTACTTGTATTTTTATTGATTATTTTGAATATTTAAAGATGTGAAGGCATTCCATATTATTATCTTGGGACCAATAGAGTTTTTTATTGATAATATTTATTATTTGGTCAAATATCCCAAGCTTATAAGCCAACACCTCATCTTCCTTCTCCATTGGTTTCTTTTAATTTGGACACAACATATGGTCCTTTCATGAAAGTATATTAGAGAATGCCCAAGTCTCATTGGTATTAGGTTCATTAAGTATTTCATGCATATTAATTTCTTTCATTAATGCTTTTCTATTTATATTAAGTGTTCAATTTTTTTTTAAACTAGTCATTTTCCCCTTGTTTGGTCACTTACTGCACAAGTTGTAAGGATACATTGGGTAGCATTACAATCTTGGGTGCATGATTTTAGGCCTAAAATATGATATACATCTTGTATATTTTTAATATTTTTACTATTTTCATCATTCATGTTAGATGTTATTAGTCCTAATGTGTGCATTATAAGTCTCATCTTAATCAATTTTATCAATTAAACAAATAATTAACACCTTTGACTATCATAATCCAAATTATGAAAGAAACTATCCCAAATTTTTGAGCCATTATTATTTAATGGTGATTATAAATTTTTTTATGCATTTTCTCTAAAATATTTTCATCGACTTCAATTAAGTACTTTTCTTTTCTCTGCATAATTCTTCGAGGTGTTGTTAATGGTGGAATTTGTTGAGAGGGTGTTTAAAAATCATTATTACTTTCATTATTTAGAGGTGGGATGACATTTTATTCATTATTTATTTCTTTAGTATATATTTCCATGAATTTTTATTTATTTTCAATTTCATCATTATTTGTTTCCATCAAATTTTAGTTATTCATGGGGGGTGAAACATCATACATAGACACAACATCAACAAAATAAAAAACTTAGAAATTTGAATGTAAACTTCTAACATTATCTAATTAATTATTGTTAATTTCATTATTATTAATTTAATTATGGTTAATTTCATCATTATTCAATTCATTATGGTCAATTTCATCATTTTTTAATCCATTATTGTCAATTGGTTCATTATCTATGGCATTTGGTTCACCAGGATTAGGGTTTGTAACTTATCTACCACGAAGTTTTTGCTTTCATATATTTTGTTTCTATCTAAAATATTATAATTCCTCTAGTGTTTTTTTCTTAAACATATTCCTCTTTCTTGAACTATATTTGTCACCCATCAAGGATAATTGATAGATTTTCAAATGTGGGTCAAAAGTACACAGGTCCTGCAGGTCTCATAGATAATGTTTGTTGGGATATAATTCTCAATTTGGGTTAAAAATATAAATTGAGAAGTGATATTAGTCTATATTAATAATAATAAGATTGAATTATCTAATAATGTGATCACATTATATAATGTGATAATGTTATTATTAATACTAGGTTTTGGTTAAACATAGACATTGAGAAGCGATTTTTATCTATATTAAGAATAACATGATCACATTATTAAATAATGTGATTAGGTTATTCTTAATACTCAATTAGGGTTAAACACAGACATTAAGAAGCATGTTTTGTCTATATTAAGAATAATGAAATCACATTATACTTAATATATATTAGGGATTAGGGATTACAACACTAGTGCATAGGGTTTAAGGATTAGGGCATTAGGGCATAGGGATTACTATTTATGTTTTAGGGTTTAGGGATTATGGATTAGGTCATGTAGGGTTTAGGTATAAGGGTGTATATAAGTTCTATGCCATGTGAACCTAATTTTATTATAAATATGTTAATTGGGACTAAATAGATTGGTAAATAGGGAAAGTTTATAGTTTAAAATTTAGGGTATAGTGTTTAGGGTGTGAACCTAATTATTAATATATATAAAGGATGTTAATTGGGGATAAATTTATTGGTTTTGGGTTTAAGGTCTACAATTTAAAGGGTTTAGGTTTTAGGGATTATAGCTTAGGGTTTAGGGTAAATGGTATAGGGTTTAGGGTTTAAGTTAAATAGTATAAGGTTTAGGGTTTAAGATATCAGATATATGATCCAATCACTAAGGTAATTGAAGAACATTTAATCTTCTTGTTCATCTATTTGTGAAAATTACCTTCATGTTTGCATTTATAATAAAAGTAGGTCTAGTTAAGCCATACATGTTTCATACATTATATAATCGATTAAGCCATAAATTTGGTTTAGGGGCTAAATTTTGCCCAAATCACACCCCTAATTACATAAATTTAATAATTAGATCAATTTATGATAGAATAAAACTTTTAATTTTTCCCTAAATCATATATTTATCTTGAAGGCATTCAAATTGGCCTTAAATACCTCCTTGATTAAATTTATCAACTGTTTGGTTAATCATATATGACATGAAATTAGGAAATTTCACTCCAAATCACATCATATACAATTTAAAATAGGTTCATGTGGCTCATTTTGACCCTAACTACCTCAATAATTTAATTAATTAACATTTGCATTCATTATTTGATGACTTCAAGTTTATTAAACTCAAAACCACATTATATACATGTAGAACTTGCATATAAGTAAATAATGTTTCTTTACTTTAATCAAGCTAAAAAAATAAGAATCGATCAACCCACAAATCATATTTTTAGTCATGCAATTAGGTTGAAGAGGCTTTAAATAGCCTCAATTTACTTCAGATGCACAACTATATTAGTATTCCAAAGGCTAAGTTTTGGCCATAGGTTTAAAAAATGCATTTTATGGCATCTCATGATAAAATTAGTTATATCATAAGGTATGTATGTTTGCAACATGTAATGGGCATTAAGACATAGGGCTTACAATTTATGTTTTAGGGATTAGGGATTAGGGCATAAGGTTTAGGTTTAAGGGTGTATATAAGGTCTAATAACTCTATGCCATGTGAACCTAATTCTTACTACAAAGGATGTTAATTAGGACTAAATCAATTGGTAAATAGGGAAAGTTTATGTTTAATAATTTAGGGTATAGTGTTTAGGGTTTATGGTTTGGGGTACATAAGGTCAATTGCAAAGATTATTGAGGATAATTTGAATAACTTGGACCCATTTGTGACTATAGAATGTGTTTTTGGGTTGTCATTATGTAGATTGAGTGAATTAGTCAAATTAGGCAATCAATCATGTGATCTAGCCCAAACTAATCCCTATAAACTTAATTCTTAGTATAAATGATGTTAATTTGGGATAAAATGATTGGTTTAGGGTTTAAAGAGTTTATATTTATACTTTAGAGTTTAGGGATTAGGGAATAGGTTTTAGGGTATATAAGGTACAATAATGATGGTTATTAGGGAAAATTTGAGCTCCTTGAACCTATATCTATAAGTAAAGAATGTGATTTTGGGATTAATTAACCCCCACATCATCATAGATTGAGTCAATTAAGTCAATTATGGTAATGATTGATGTAGTTTTGACCAAGTTCATCCCTGTGAACCTAATTATTAATATATATAAAGGATTTTAATTTGGGATAAATTTATTTGTTTAGGGTTTATTGTCTATAATTTAAAAGGTTTGGGGTTTAGGGTTTTTGGCTTAGGGTTTAAGGTAAATGGTATAGGGTTTAGGGTTTAAGTTAAATGGTACAAGGTTTAGGGTTTAAGATATTGGATATAGGGTCTAATAAATAAGGTAATTGAATAAAAATTGAGTTACTTGTTCACCTATTTGTGACAATTACCTTCATGTTTGTATTTATAATAAAATTAGGGTCATTTAAGACATACATGTTGCATACATTATACAATAGATTGAGCCATAAATTTGGTTTAAGGGCCCAATTTTGACTAAATCATGGCCCTAATTACATCAATTGAATAATTGGATCAATTCATGATAGAATCAAAATTAATTTTGCCCCAAATCATATCTTGATCTTGAAAGGGTTCAAATTAGACTCAAATGTCTCAATTAAATGAATCAACTCTTTGGTTAATTATATATGTCATGAAATTAGGGTTAATTTCAATCCAAATCACATTGAATATATACTTTAAAATAGGTTCATATGGCTCATTCTGACCCTAATTACCTCCAAAATTTAACTAATCAACATTTTCATTCATTAGCTAATGTCTTCAAGTATATTGAGATCAAAACCACAATCTATACATGTAGAAATTGCATATAAATAAATAATGTTTCTTTTTTTCAATTGAGATAATGAAATTAGAGTTGATAAACCCCCAAATCACATTTTATATTCATGCAATTAGGTTTAAGGGGCTTAAAATAGCCCAATTTACTTTAGATGCACATCTAGATTGGTACTCCGAAGGCTAAGTTTTGGCCATAGGTTTAAAAAATGCATTTTATGACATCTTATGATTAAATAAGTTATATTTTAAAATGTATAATGAGTTACACCTTAAAATGCCCATAAATTTTTTGAAGTCCAATATGATACCATGATGCATTAATTCACTATCCAAGGTTAGGGACCTTTCCCATGTCACATTAAATAACACCACTATTAGGGATCTCAAGAACATATAAGATCATATATAAAACTTGAGCTAAAGAGAAAATTTGGGTTTTTGGGTGTTATGAATATATAATTCAATAACATTATTAATTAACATGATCACATTACTAATGTGGTTAATAACATGATCACATTATTAACATGATCATGTTATTAATAAGATTATTCTATTTGAATTTGAATTCAAAAATTGCACCTTTTAGCTCAAGAATGTCTTAGATTCTCGAGCCAAAAGCTTGGAATTATCAATCTACAATTGAGTCTAAGAGTTATGATAAAAAAAAAACAAAATTCAACTTCTATCACCAAATCCACTATGAATTTCAATGTTAAAATTCAAAAACTTAATACCATCATGATAAGCATGTTCTCCTCTTTCCAAAAATATGATTTTTATAAAATTTTAACAAATTTAAGGTTTTAAACTATGTTGATTTCTAAATATACCTTTTTTGTGCCACTACATGCTATAAATATTTTTTTCTATACATGTTCATGTAAATTTTTTTCATTTATCCAAGTGAAAAAAACATTATATGGTCACAACTAGGCCTGATTCTACACACATTCAAGAAAAACACTTATTTTTATTTTTTTTGAGGTAGTTAGGTGCATTGCACAAATGGATATCCATGTTTTTATTAGTTTTATAGATATATTTACTTGAAAATTTTCTAAAAAAAAGTATTCATTGAAAAATATAAAAAAATATAGGTCACAAACTATAATATCTTATCTAAATGGTCCCTAAAGGATTTTAAAGAATATTAAATGCTGCTAAAAAAATAGTGCGCTACTCGACCATCTATCTACTCTATTTTCTTAAAAAAATAGGAGTTCCTCTTCAAATTTTAGATGTTTTACCTATTTATATTTAATTTTTTTTAATTAGTGTTTTTAAAACTATACTTGAAATTATACATTTCATGTTCTTACACCATCTTCAAATTTGGAGTGTAGATATCTCAAATTATCTATAGAAGTTCAGATTTCTAAAATTTTAGGAAAATCATGTTCACAGGTAGGCCCATTTTTTTCCCCAATTTTTTTTTACTTAAGCTAATGTTTTAAGTCAAAATAACTTATCTAAAATAAAAATCACTTATTTTTATACAATATTACTACTTTGTAAATGGTAATTTTGCACAGGATAGCCAAAGGGTTATGCAGGGAAGTTTGATGTCTCTTCACACAACCCTTGTTTTCTTCCTATTAATAGGAAATAAAGAAAAAAAAGATAATGTTATAAAAATACCCTAATAATTTATATCACCAAAGGAAAAACTATTATGTCGAGGGAAATATCATGATTCTCAAGATAAAACTATGACTGTGTATCTGTGGTATTATGCGAACTCTCTAAGCTCGATGCCTCTCATTTATTGCACATAGAAAATGATTACACAAAGATAGATATATGTTAATAATTTAAAAGGTTAGAAATTCAACTTGATAGTTTTAATAAAAAATACAAAATTGTGACTTTCAAAGGCAATTTCATGATTTTTATGATGATATCATGACTATGTTTTTGTGATATTGTGTGACGACTATGAACCTATTAGGGATATTATATTCTCCTTTCCTAAAAACAAAAAATGATATTTTTACCCCTACAAGATAAAAATATTTTGATATATACCCACATAAGATCACACATTTATGCAAAAACTAGTTAAGTTTGGTTTAAAACTATAGTCTACAAAATCGCAAGTTAGAGAGCAAAACCATAGATTTTACGCAAAATCAATTTTCATAAATATGTGATATTAAAAAAATCATAAAAACCTATAAAAATTCAAACTTTTAGTGATCAAAATGGTAGTTATTGAAAAACTACTATTTTCTCGACAAAATCATGATTTGTAAAGCAATATCACTTATTGCATGTACATGAATTTTTGAGCAAATTCAGAGCTTATTCTTCATCTAGTTAGTCCTAGAAGTTGTCAAAACACTTATAACAAGTAAGAGAGTTATATTTAATAGGTTACCCTACCACTATGTTCACCTATGTATGATTGTATTTTTGAGTTATTTATAAAAACTACTATATTTATTAATTTAAACCTAACAACAGAATAACATCAAAAGGAGGGATTAAAGGAACAATAAATTAATCAAGAATGAACTATTACCATCACTTTATCCCTTATGACTTATCTCCAAGATCTTAAAGTGAATTTTAATGCCAAATCTATTGAGTGTGGATTGGCTTTGAGCTTTAAAATGACTCAAATGGCTTCCTTAAATTGTTTGATGGATTGGAAAGTATATGAGGATAATTTGGAATGGATGATTATGAGAGTATAATGAGGGATTATTGACTTACAAGTTAGTTTTGAAATATCCCAAGCAAGTATTTTATAGGATGGTGGAGGGGATTTTTAGGGAATTTTAAATTGTTTATAAGTCTCTAGTTTAGAGACTTATAGAATCTTAGAGGAGATTCCCTAGTTATAGAGGTTTTTTGATTTGTTTAGGGGATAATGGGGGATTAAATGAGGTTTAAGATTCATAGGGATGTAGGAGAAGCTAGGGTGGTAGGGTATCTAGGGGATAGTTGAATAAATAGGAATTTTAAATTTATAAGTGGGCAAGTGAGTGGATTAGTAGCTAAGTAGGCTAGTTAGTAGGTTAATGGGGTTATTAAATGGTTATAAGGGTATGGGAAGGTTTATGGGATGTAAGGAATATTGTGTAGGAAATTAGGATATAATTTAATTAGTTAAGGCTATAATTTTGAGTCAAATTAGCAGGTTTAATAGGATTATTAAGATGATTATATTTAGGTTCATACATATATCCCTATTGAACATGGTTTTGGAAAAGATAAAATTATAAAACCTTAGGAGGATTAGAATCCATATATCATAATTTTTCATTCACATAGATCAGGCTCACCAAATGTTTAAGCCTAAAAATCTATCTATTATGGGATTATCTAGAGTTGAAGGGGATAGATATAGCCTAAGGTACAAGGGTAATAAACTATCTCTATAGCAGGCCAATTAGATGTTAAATTTATATATAACATATGTTGAATTCATTAAACTAATATAGGCTAAAAATAGTAAGTACAACTATGATAGATATGAAAATAAAAAATAAGTAATGTACTTAGCTGGTTCTGATGTTGACAAATTTTATATTTTGTTGCCAAGTTCTAGATTAAGTACCTTTAGATCTATGGACACTAAGATGGCCTTGGGTTGTCATGTTGATACTACTATCTAAAATTGACACATGTTTCCTATATATAATACCTATTATAAAAAGGATATGACCACCTGGATGCTTTTGGGTTTGTCTTCACCTTTGCTCTGTTGTATTTAAATCTAGGTCATGGGTTACCAATCCTCATGAAATTGTAAAACCATAGTGCTTCATCTTCATAGTGACCTAGGTGAAAAATGGATTAGTGGGCACATGGTATCAAGATGACCCCAAATAACCATTTCTAAATGAGTTTTGCCTACATATCCATTACTCTTAATAGGGCCTCAAACTGATGTAATTCTCCCCTACATGCTAGCTTATGTGTGAATCATGTAATATGTGCAAAATCAATTACAACAATGAAATAGCTTTTAACTTGTAAAATTAGAATTTTATGTTGTTACTTCAATACTTCAGACCTATGTATGTGTTGTCCCTATTAATAATATGAAAATAGGATGAAATATGGAAGTTTTATTTTAAGGTCTTTTTTAGGTTCTATTAGGTGAGGAATGAATGAGGGTTGATCTTGTATTTATATCAATAATTTTAGAGAAGTGGCTCACATTAAATAACTTAGTACAACTATTAAGATACATTTTATTTTCAAATTGGATGGCTTTAAGGCATTTGAAACTTGTGTTGGCACTTGTATCAATATAGGTGTCTGTCTGAGATGCTATTGTCTGGGGAATAAGAAAGTAGGTATAAACTTAG
Source organism: Torreya grandis (assembly GCA_037957365.1). NCBI lineage: Eukaryota > Viridiplantae > Streptophyta > Pinopsida > Cupressales > Taxaceae > Torreya > Torreya grandis. Next base: position 7,294,034 of record JARHVA010000037.1, read on the forward strand.
AACTTGTAGAGGTGTAAGATAAGTAGGTTTTAAGCATTCTAGTAAAGATAGAAGTTTTGGGTCATCATAATAAGAATGTTCATACTAAGCGATAGGACAAAGGGCATAAGATAGAGTAGATGTGAGACTTATAAAAGTGAGAAAGGTCCATAATTAATAAAAATAGCCAAGTTTTGAGTTTTCCAAGTATACAAGACTGAGGTGCTATATAATCCATAAATATTGTCTACATAAATAACTAAAATTAGTATACACATTTTGTGATGAGGTTGGTGCATTGGTAGTATATCCAAGAGATCCATGAAAGACTAGATCATAATATCAATTTGGTTTTGCACACTTGGGATAATTAGTAATGAGTTAGGATCCAAAGACTTATCATGAGGTTTGTAAGCATTCTAAATGACATGAAACTATGGTAGATGAAATTATTTCATTATATAATAATAAAACTTAGAACTTGGTTCCAATTTTAAAAGGAATAAAAATAATGAGATGCAAGTGGGAATACCACTCTAATTATGAAAAAAATGGGTCATTTGCTAGGTAAAAATATAGACTTATAACAAAAACATTTTTCATAGGTTGAAGGTGTTGATTATAATGAAACCTTTGCTCTAGTTGCCAAGATGAATTGAATCAAGCTAGTAATATTTTTTTCTAAAAAATAAAGATGGGAATTCCACCACATGATGAAAAAAAATCCTTCTTGCCTGGATATTTACAATAATAAATCTACATGTTCAAACCTCCAAGGTTTATCAATAATGAGAAATATAACTATTTGTGAAAATTAAAAAATTAATTATATGGTTTAAAAAAATATTATCCAGCTTAGTATGAAAATATTGAATTTTTTCCAATCAACTCTAGTTTTACATGGAGTCCCCATAATCTACACCAAGAAATGAGACATGTAAATCCTATGTAGATACTAAAATCTAGTACTTGTTACTTGATAATGAAAATCTTGATACACATTTACCATGCATGATTTGAACACATAAAAAATATCCTATTCCACCTTTCTCTCACACTTGAATGGTATATTATGATTTGACCCTTCAATTATGTTGTTACACATCTAAAAGAACCTATGTTTTTGTTTTCAACCTGTTAAATATCTTACACACATATATCTAGACTCTTAGTTAGTTTATTTATACACAAATAAATTCTACTAGATTTAATCAATATTTATAGTTGATACTAACTTGATATATTTAGATTTGACCCTTTATTAGTAATGCATAATTTTCAAAATCAAACCTTTCATCAGGGTCAGCTCATTTGCCTTGTGTGTTGGTAGCATGAAAATTTATCAAATTGGACTCCCATTTAAACAAATTAAGGTCTCATTCAAAAAAAACTTGTAATTTATTTAGAACTCATCTATACATTATTGCACATTGATAAAATCTTCCCTATAGTTCCTAAATCACAAACATAACACTAGGAGTAGGCATAAATCAAGTCTAAAGTACACTAAATCCAAGTCAAATCAATCATTGTCAAGTATCAAAGCCTAATCATTAGTTCCATATATATAGCGAAGGAGCATAATTTCATAATCACACTAAGTGGAAGAACTATGTGTCACTTGATTTCCCTCCTCAGAGTATCAGATGCATAGGCTTGATTTCAAATTGGTATAGATAAATAATGGTGTAGTTATTTTTAAATTCATTTTTGTGTTTCATCTATCTATTGATTTTCATCAAAAACCTCTTCTAGTTTTTAAAAAAATTCCATAGTTATTTTTAAATTTTTAGTACCATTAATATTCCAAACTACACCCTAAAAGGAGGTTATTCATGCCTACCTCTAAATTTGGGGTAACATGGGATTAGTCCTAGGCTATGGGTGACCTATGACTAGGCTAACCTCTAGTTTATGGGGATAACTCCACTGATTCATCAATCATCGCTCAAATCTTAAAACTAATAACTTATTGGGATGAAAAGGGATAGATAAATACAAGAAAGGAAACTATAATACAAGAGGTGATTCACCAATATGACATATCTACTCTATTTGACCTTAAACAACACTAATGGACAATACATGAAGTTGAATCACTATCTTGAAGAGTTTCTAGGCAATAGTGTTTCATATATAGGTTTTATTAGATGAAAAAAAAAGGGTAATGAAGGGAAGGTATAATTTAGGACACTTACCAATCAAACTTCCACTCTAAGATCAGCCATAAATACCTTACACACTATATGACCTACATAGAGCATCTACTAGAATCTAGGTAAGGCAAGGACCTATAAAGGGAGAAATTATACCACTTATTCATATCATAAAAGCATATAACACACTAGAGACTAACACGAATAATTTAAAATAGTCCATATTATTGTCCCCAAAAAATGAGTGACATTTTTGGGATAACCTATGAACTATTTTGGTTCATCAGACCAAAATTTCTCTCTTCCCTTCTCAAAATTTGTTCTGAGCTTTCAAATTCCTCATTTTAAAGCTTTTTCCATGAAGGGATTCATTGTTTCAATAGGTTAAAAAAAGCTTCTACAGGCGAGTTCAGTCAAAAGAACAAGCTTCTAACACTCAGTCATTTCCAAGATTGGTTCAACACCTCGGTTCAATCAAAAGAGTTCAATTGTCAAATGATAAAGGACAAAGGCATTAAACTATTGAGCTTTGAACCACTTTGGTTCAAAATTTCAATGGGTTCAAGGTTTAAAGGTTCAACCAAAGCTTAGAAAGATAAAGGAAGTAGTGTTTGAGTGAGACATAGAATAAACCAATGAACCGATTGAACTTTGAATCGAAAGAGTTCAAAGTTCAATGGTTCAACATGGTTCAAAAGTTCAAAGGCGGCCTCAAGCAAAGAGAGAAGAAACATAGATGATTACAAAGGCAAGTTCAAATGAAAGTGATGGTTCAACCAAGGAGCAAGAAAGTGATTGAACCAATAAAGTGATTGAATCAAGAAAGCGATTGAACCAAGGAGCCGAGAAGGCCACCTGAACCATTGAAACAGTCAACCAATGATGTCATCACAAACATCAAATTTAAGGTAAGGGAATATCCATTGAAATTCAAATAAAGCACGAAACTTGAAGGAAAAACCAAGTGACTGACTAAAAAGATATCCCAATAGCTCAAATCACAATAGGAAGAGACAAAGATGGAAAAGACAAAAGCAAAAAGAGGGAAAAGCCTGAAATGTCTACGTAGAAGTAATTTCAGTAGGTGGAATAGTCCACTAATAAGGTATTTTGGCTTTAAATTTAAGGACGCAGCCTATTTTTTCCTTCCATGAAGTAAAGACAAATGGACAACTGTGCATACATCAGAGGGGACAAACTAGATGATCCAGACTCGGGAGAAGACATATGGGATGAAATGACATGCCATAGTTAAGACAGTTGCCCTATTTTCAATGAATTCCTTTGACAAACCTAGAAATGCATTCAAGGCATTGAATGCATAGCATGGGCCATTCTATGGAAAACAAATGCCCAAGTCTTTCTTGGAGCGTTATATATTGTAATCTCTCATTTGTTACAAAGGAGACTTCTCTTTTTTACAAGAGCAAAACTTTACCCATTTTGAAAGAAGAAGACTGAGACTTTGAGCTCAAGTTGTAATTTCATTTCCATTGTTATCTGAATGAGAAAGTAGGTTTCTCATAGACTTTGTGCTGTTCTAACTTGTGTCATCTAAATGTGTCCTTATTCATTTAATTTGGTGCACAGAATTAGTGAAGGTAATAAAGAAGTGTCCTGAAACCAACTATGAGAAGACTTTGTGCTTTCAAAATTGATTTCAGTCTATGTTTTCCTTTCCTTTTTGTGTTGAGGATTCTGGGGTGACTTTGTGCCCCCATTATCCTTTGTGATATACTCTTTGGGTAGTTGAGGTAGAGACTTTGAGCTCTATTTCATCCTACTGTTCCTACACCCTTTTGATCACTAGTTATTTCACTATCTGAAAGAAACTCCTAATGTTTCTTGTAAGGACACTCCTAAAAGAAGAGAAGTGCCTTCAACATTTATAGCCAAGATTTTCTCCTTTGTCTGGGTGCATCATTTCTAAAAGAAGAGAGATGGATGGTTTGTCCCACCCCTGTGTCTTATTTTTTGCATATATATAGTATATAGCCTCCTGCATCTCCTGCATATCTATAAGGAACCTCCCCTTGATGAGAGGAGAGATTTGTCCCCTGTTGATGTAGTAAACCTACACACCAGGATGAACCATCTCCCTATGCTGTGGTGATAGGAACTATTTTGGTCACCAGTTAGCTGGCCGACAAAATATTCACCCAATAATTTTTGGCAACTCCACTAGGGATATAGTAATTTTGTGCAATTTGGAACCTCAAGTTTTAGATTGAAACATCACCTATGTCTTATCCATTATCATTATAACCTTATCTATGCATTCCACTGTGGATGAATGAACTATTCTAGTGCTTTCCCATTGTTAATTTTTCCTCCCCAGCCTTAGGCAATAGTTTTTGACGACTCTACTAGGGAAAGAACGAGCAGTTCTAGTTCTTTCCCATTGTTATTTCCCCCCAGCTTCACGCAATAGTTTTTGGTGACTCCACTAGGGACACAGTACTTTTGTGCTATTTGGAACCTCAAGTTTTAGATTAAAACATCCCCTATGTCTTACCCATAATCATTATAACCCTTATCCATTATAGAGTCTAATGACTCTATTCCATGTCTTACCCACTATCATTATCCTTACCATCCTCCATCTCTGTTTCCATTATTTTACCTAGTCTACAAAACCAGAGTCACTAGAAAAGAGTGCACAGTCTGAAGCCTCAAGCTGAAGCAGGGCCAGTTCTTTTCCATTTTTATCCTGCAATCTAGCCATTCCACCCAAATGTGTTATCCCCATTTTTCATAATATCATCATGGTAGTTCGAGGGCCATGGGGTAACTCTTTTGGCCCACTTAATCTAACTCCACCCCTGCATAAGCTACCACTTAGTTCAAGAAAGAATTTCCCCAAATTCTTTGGTGATGGGAGAGTTCACCCTGGTGAACACATTGCAGCTTTCATCATAGCTTGTGGTGTGATAGGGGTGGAATTTGAAGACATGGCAGTCAAGCTTTTCATGAAGACACTACAAGGTGCTGTTGTAGACTAGTTTTACCATTTGTAGACTGGATCAGTGACTAGCTGGGACACTATCAAAGCTAAATTTGAAGCCAGGTTTAGGCCAATAGAGGATGGACATGCCTTGCTAGCCTAGCTCACACAAATGAAGAAAGAGCCCCATGAGCCTATGAGGGACTTCATTGCCAAGTTTAACAAGTGGAGGCATAGGATTCCCATGATCACCCAACTGACACCTCAGAATCTCATGTGTTTCTTCATCAACTCACAACTACCTGAAGTAAGTTTTTTGTTGAGATGGGCTAGACATATAGAACTTGAGGCTGCTTAAGACTTGGCTACTGAGGTAGAAGATGACCTTATCTTGGTAGGAAAGATAAGGAGAGACCCTAATAAAGGTAAATCATCTTCATCTTTTGAGTATTCACTTATAGTCACCACTAACCCAATGGTACAAAAGCTAGCAAATGAGATGCTAGCTCTCAAAAAGCAAATGGCTCAAGGGATGTCATCTACTCCTGCATATAGAGATATGCCTAGGAGGATATTTTAGAATTAGGTGTACTAAGGCAATGCTGCCAGGAATTAGGGACAACAAAATTGCCTTCCTCCTCCATAGAGGAACCTCACCATTGAAGCACCTATAACCAACTCAGTAGTTGGATATTTGGAAACAGAGAATGATTTCTCTGTCCAACTTGAGTTTAATCAAGAAAATAACATTGACCTCTTCATGAAGGATCAAGAAGAGTCAGTTGGTGACTCTATCATTGGTTTCTTGGATTACCAAGATGAACCCAGAAGTGAAGGTGATGCAGATGAGGGACTATATGTTGTATTCACCCGATCCCAAAATTAGTCAGCTTAGCAAGCTAATAAAGGAAAAATAGAGAAGTGACCTCAACCAGTAATTTCAATTGATGAACATGGAACCACTCTATCTTTCCAGCCAAAGGACCTGGTGGTTGCTAAAGAAGTAAGTATCCCAAATAGTTCTACAACTTCTACTTCAATTTCACAGTCCAGTCTTCTCGCCCCTCCCAAAAACCAAAAGGATGAACTCCCATCCTCTATGCCTAGTCCAATTCAGTCATTTGACATAATTGGTCATGTCAAAAAGACCAAAAGTCAAATGACTAAATTTGAAGTCCTACAGTCCAACCCTGATCAGTTGGACAAGTTGGTACAAGATGTCAAGACCCAAATGTCGGCCCCTGAAGCTCAAATTTTGTTTGAGTTTTCAAGCAGGGGTGATTACTTCTTGACCACAAAGGATGTCCATGTTCTTGGAGATGAAATTCTTGTAGGTGGTGATCAAAGAATTGATTCAAACCAGACATCAGAAGGATTGGTAGGGTGTAGTATAAATGAAAAAGGGTCTTCCATCTCTAATGAAGATAAATCTGATAGAAGATCCATTTTTGGTGATGTTTAGATCTGGGAAATGGATGTCAAAAATTCCTCTAAAGGTGCTAGGGCCAAGTTGGTGTTGATATCTCCTAAGGGGGATATTCTTCCTTCTTTACATGAGTTGCAGTTTAGAAACACCAACAACACTGTCGAGTATGAATCTTTGTTACTCAAATGGGGAGCTACTTGAGACAAAGGAGATGTCGAGCCAGTGGTCTACCAGGTGTATGAAAGGGACAATCAAGACATGTGCTAGACTGAACTATCAGAACAACAAATTATGGTAATAGACCAGGCTGTTGCCCATCAGAATTAGAAAAAGGGACTCCGTAGGAGAACCAAGATTCATGATTCTTAGACTAGAAAGCAAGTCTTGCCAAGGGGCAGCAAGAGAAGAGAACCAAGAGGAAGACATAAGAGATTAAATTCTTGGTGGAGAGTTCCATTCACCCGTCACTGATTCTAGGGGCAAAATGGCTTCTTGCTAGTTTATCAGGATAGAAGGCCATTTTCACTACCTCTCAAGGGGCAGCATTTAAGGTACTTCAATTCTTGAAGTACCAAATAAATTCACCTATACATTTGTATATTTGTAAAGTCTTTAGTTCTATTATTTGGTTTTCATTTTCATTTTTTGGAGCTTTTCTTCTTGGGTAGCATGACTCCGTAGCCCAATGGCACACTTCAAGGCACCAAAAATTCTGGTTTCTACTCCCCTCAGCTATTCCAAGTTTTCAACTAAAGGGAGTTCCCCAACTGGAGCTAGCTGTTGTCCCCAAAAAATGAGTGACATTTTTGGGACAACCTATGAACTATTTTGGTTCATCAGACCAAAATTTCTCTCTTCCCTTCTCAAAATTTGTTTTGAGCTTTCAAATTCCTCATTTTTAAGCTTTTTTCATGGACTCATTGGTTCAATAGGTTAAATAAATCTTCTGCAGGTGAGTTTAGTCAAAGGAACAAACTTCTAACACTCAGTCATTTCCAGGATTGGTTCAATGCCTCAGTTTAATCAAAAGAGTTCAATTGGAAAATGATAAAGGATAAAGGCATTAAACCATTGAGCTTTGAACCACTTTGGTTCAAAAGTTCAACAGGTTCAAGGTTCAAAGGTTCAACCAAAGCTTAGAAAGATAAAGGAAGCAGTGTTTGAGTGAGACACAAAATAAACCAATTGAACTTTGAATTGAAAGAGTTCAAAGTTTAATGGTTCAACATGGTTCAAAAGTTCAAAGGTGGCCTCAAGAAAAGAGAGAAGCAACATGGATGATTCTAAAGGCAAGTTCAAATGAAAGTGATGGTTCAACCAAAGAGTAAGAAAGTGATTGAACCAATAAAGTGATTGAAGCAAGAAAGCAATTGAACCAAGGAGTTGAGAAGGCCACCTGAATCATTGAAACAGTCAAGTAATGACATCACCACAGACATCAAATTTAAGGTAAGGCAATATCTATTGAAATTCAAATAAAGCACGGAACTTGAAGGAAGAACCAAGTGACTGGCTGAAAAGATAGCCCAATAGCTCAAATCATAGCAAGAAGAGACAAAGCTGGAAAAGACAAAAGTAGAAAGAGGGAAAAGCCCAAAATGTTTGTGCAGAAGTAATTTCAGTAGGTGGAATAGTCTACTAAGTAGGTATTTTGGCTTGAAATTTAAGGATGTAGCCTATTTTTTCCTTCCATGAAGTAAAAACAAATGGACAAATTCATAGACATCAGAGGGGACATACAAGATGATCCAGACTTGGGAGAAGACATATGGGATGAAATGACATGCCATAGTTAAGACAACTGCCCTATTTTCAATGCAGTCCTTTGACAAACCTGGAAATGCATTCAAGGCATTGAATGCACAGCATGGGCCATTCTATGGAAAACAAGTGCCCAGGTCTTTCTTGGAGTGATATATATTGTAATCTCTCATTTGTTACAAAGGAGACTTCTCATTTTTACAAGAGCGAAACTCTGCCCATTTTGAAAGAAGAAGACTGAGACTTTGAGCTCAGGTTGTAATTTCATTTCCATTGTTATCTAAATGAGAAAGTAGGTTTTTCATAGACTTTTTGCTATTTTGACTTGAGTCATCTGAAGGTGTCCTTATTCATTTAATTTGGTGTGCAAAATTAGTGAAGGTAACAAAGAAGTGTCCTGAAACCAATTATGAGAAGACTTTGTGCTTTCACAATTGATTTCAGTCTGTGTTTTCCTTTCCTTTTTGTGTTGAGGATTTTGGGGTGACTTTGTGCCCCCATTATCCTTTGTGATATACTCTTTGGGTAGTTGAGGTGGAGGCTTTAAGCTCTATTTCATCCTATTGTTCCTACACCCTTTTGATCACCAGTTATTTCACTATCTAAAAGAAACTCCTGTTATTTCTTGTAAGGACACTCCTGAAAGAAGAGAAGTGCCTTTAGCATTTATAGCCAAGATTTCCTCCTTTATATATGTGCATCATCTATAAAATAAGAGAGATGGATAGTTTGTCCCACCCATGTGTCTTATTTTTTACATATATATATAGTATATAGCCTCTTGCATCTCCTGCATATCTATAGGGAACCTCCCCTTGATGAGAGGAGAGATTTGTCTCCTATTGATATAGTAAACCTGCACACCAAGATGACCCATCTCCCTATGCTATGGTGATAGGAACTATTTTGGTCACTAGTTAGCTGGCCGACAAAATATTCACCCAACACATATATCAGTTTAAGAGGTTTACAAGGTACAAACTTAGGCATAATTTCATCATACCCAGTCAAGGGATATATATAATGGATTTCAAGACTAAATTTATAGAACATAATTAAAGAAATGGAAATATAGCATGGATAAATCATGGAGAGGTCATGAATGACCCTCATTTAATCCATCATTAGTTACAAGTAGTCATAACAGTCCCTTCATCTCTTCATGCATTGCCTTCATGGTTGGTGATCTTCAATGAGCCTTTTGAGTGTTGAAATGGAGTGGTGGAGGCTAATTTATTCCTATTTGACCTCATCCAAGGAATGATCACCCAAATAATGTCAATCATCTCTTCCCTTTTGTAGTTACAAATGTGCATTATGCTTTAATTAGGCTTCTATGATGTATTAAGTATCCTATCATCCCCTTTTACATGTTGACTAGGCTAAGAAACTATCTATTCTCCATGATGACGATGAGATGTGTGTTTTATTTCCTTCATGAGGAAATTAAAAGTGTGTTTTATGACTTGTATTGACTCATCTAGCATCCCTCTATGCCATACTTTTCTCTCTTAGTTGACCAAGTAGGCCTACTAGGTAACTAGGCCTAGTTACTTGACTGTAAACTATTTGGATGGCCATGAGACCTAAATAGGACTTTTATAAAAAATAAATGAGCATGGTTTAGATCTATAAAAACATATTATGTCATGACTTATTCCTCTCAAGTGTTTCACACCTATAACTCTACCCATCTAGGTGATTAGGTCACCTTTCACTAGTACTTGTAGACTGGCCATTTAGTGGAAACTTGTAAAAGCCTTTATCGGGAGACATGTGAGTAATTTTTGGCCTAAGAAGGTTTAATAACCCTCATAATACCTTCACCAATGATCTAAAATCCTTCAAATAACTCTACACCTTGAAAATAGCATAAAACCTTACAAAAACAATTTTTTTTGAAGAGTCTGTACAATAGTCTGTAGAGACTAGTACCATGAACATGACCTCCTTTGATTGGATCATGTGGTTAAAGTGTATTCAAGACCAATTTAAGTAATTTTAGTGAAAATTATTTAGTTTTTATCCCATCAGGTATGTACAAGGGTTTATGTAGGGTTTTAGTGGCCTACCATCTTAACTATGGTTCATAAAGTATAGGCCTCAAACCCAAAAATTATGGTGATGGATGTTTATCCCATAGACCCATATTAAACCCCTAAAATACTATTAGTTACATGTATATTTTATGGTGAGTACCAAGTGGATTTTGGTGGCTTTCAATCTCTTTACAGGCATTCTAGGTGGGTTGATAGTCTTAGTGATTGTTTATATAATTAGGATCCTGAATCACACTCTTTCCTCCATGTATATTGAGTGAATAGGGGTCCTTAACTCCCCCTAAGATAATTGGGTCTAAGTAATCATGATTTATGAGATATGAACATTTGAGTTGATGGTTCGAGATGGCAGCTTGGGGTAGTGGAATTCAAGATAATTCTTGAGACTAAGTTTGACACTTATTTTATTTCCTATGCCTAGAACAACTTTCTTAGGACTTATAAAAACATTTTATACCTTTTCATGGCCTTCAATATAATTTGGGGGTATGATTTTTATACTATGAGGAGGTTGGGGTTTTGAAGCCTAAAGATGGTCTAGGCCTTATAGGCCTAACTGAGTGTCAAGGCATTAAATGACCTGTAGATGTGTTTTTAAATATAGTATCACTTATATCACCATTACCTATCTAATTAAAATCATCTTTAATTTCCCTCATCTTCCTCAACCACCATCTCTACCCCTCTCTCTCTTTGGCCTATCATGTTCACCACTATTCAGTCCAAGTGTTTGAACCAACTGGTGTTACTATAGGCTTGAGTAGTTTACTCCCTTTTTCATACTATTTATGGGACTAAAATATTTTTTGACATGCCTTTAGGGTCTGACAACACTCTTTAGAATTTATTCCTCTCAATTTTTCTCTCTATATACTCCCCATACTCTTGGTTAGGGTTTATGGATAATTAGGCATGTACAACCCTAATGCTTTGGAATCATGCCCTCTTACTCAATATTGAGATTATTATCACTTAAAAACCTTTGTTACATATTTATTACTTCCCCCTCATATGTTTACAACTCCCATACAACCTCAAAACATGCAAATACTTTTAATTTTTATGCATAGGCCTATTTAGGCCGTTAGGATCTTGTTGATTTCAAGGAGTAAACCATTTTAATGGGTAACACTGAGGAAATTTATAATGAAAGTTGTAGACACTATTTTCACCTTTATACTCCATCTCATTGCATTTATTCCTTCTACCTTCACTCCCCTACTCGTGATCCTGCCTGAAACTACTTATTTAGGATTAATGAGTTTTAATAGCCTATCAAGGATATTTAGTGTCTCAAAGGACCAAAACATATAATTAATATTGATATATTTAATATAAGAATTCATAGGCCTTATTATCTCCTTTTCACTCTTCCTACTCATAATTATGCATGTAGGTGTTCAAATGGGGTTTACTTGAGACAGTGGGTGTGAATTCCTTCCGTTTATATCACCTTGAGATTCATTTAAATTATATATAATTATTTACATGAATTAAATACTTGTACATACCCTCTAAATCTCTTATCCTCTTTTATTTCAATCACTTTGGTCTTTTTGCCTGACTGAAGAACACAATCCTAGTTTGCTACCCCCATGAGACCATTTGAGAGGTAAGTTTATTCTTCATGAATATATTATATTAAATTTTTCACTTTTATAATAATTTATATGAGTTTATCAATTTAAATTCACTCTTATTATCTTGAAAACACCCTAGATAGGACTGATGTTCAATTTGTCTTTCATCTACAATCAAGTCTGTAGGGTATATTTTTGTATGTCTAAACTATGTGAGTCTATTTGAGAGGTAGGTTGGTGATTCATTGGTTAGTTGAGTCATGAAGGTTTTGATGACCTATAATTTCAAATTATAACCCTATGAATATCTTTTTTCTCATCACACAATTAGTATTTATTCAAACCCTGTAATCACAATCTTACTTTGCATGGAAACTTTGATTGAGTTCATCTTCTTGGGGTGGTATGATGGTGTTAACCTTGTTTTAACCTTATCCTTCATTTACATGATTTTAATATATAATTATGACTATTAGATGCTCAATTTATTCAACACCTTCCTATCTACATCCCAATAGTCAACGCTCCATGTGCTTAATTTGCATAGTAGATTTGATGTGATTGTGAGGGTTTGCCTTTCTAGGGTTAAGGATGAGAATGATTTATTAGTATATGGTAGTGATGGGAATGATGGAAACACCATATAACATAACTAATAATTTAATCACATGTATTCCTTTAAAACATCCTAATTAAGGTTCTCCATAGTCATTACCATAACACCATGTTTTCACTTTGCAAAGGAGATCACATTACATGAATGATAGTCACCTTGGATACAAGACTTTGAAGGATTTATTTGGTATTATGGATCAACTAAGTTCTTAGGATAGATAATTAAGACATTAATTGGAATCCAATAAACCATCATCTATCTTAAAAACACCACACACTTCCATTTTTATGCACTGGAGATTCTATAAACTAAAAAGACACTACATGTAGCTTGTACATGTGATAATATAAAGAATTATTTGATCCTAGAGAATCACACATGAGAATAAAGGGTGAAATATGCAATGAAAATACCTTTATGAATTTTATAAGACATTTATGATCACTAATTGCATCAAACTAATCATAACTACACTAAAACCATTACAAATTAGACCCCTACATAAATGAAGAAGACAACTTTAACTAATTAAATGATTAAATATTGTTCATAGAGTATAGGTCATGAATATAAAAAATAATGACAAGAATGAAAATTTCATGAGACCCCCATCCTCTAACCAAAGTCTTGGATCCTCACCTTCTCTCTCCTATTCGTACAAACCATAAACTGGCTGGCCATCCTGAGCTACCTAAGAGCTCAATGGAAGAAATGGAATAGTTTTTGGCCTTTTTTACCTTGAAACTAAAATATTCTTCCATATAATTTTTTATCTAAGTCACCTATAAATATTTATGACTTCCTCTGACCATGGTTGTACTGTACAGATTTGTACAAGTCTAAAATCCCCTGCAACCTACAACTTTCCTATATTTTCTCAAGTTTCAGACCTTGAAATGCCATTGGTAGGTAGGAAGAGGGAAAATAGAGGTAAAAAACATTTAAAAACATATTTTATGGGTGGGTAAGATTAAATAACACATTTTCACATGTGTGGGGCCCATTTGGTGAATTAGATATGGATTTGACTTCAAAGATGGACCCTTTTATGTATAAAAACACCTTTTTATGAATTTATGATGGTAATGAGACTCTTTTTTGGCCATTATAATATAATGTGACACCTAAACACCATTTTTTAAAATTTATATAATGTGGAGCTGACTCATATGAGAGTTTGAAGGACCATTTGATGACTTGAAGGGCTAATTAAGGTTTGAAATAGGTTTAAATTATTAAACAATGGATAATGACCTTGGATACATTATTTACCTCATTTTATGACTTAAAAGAGGATTGGACACCCTTCATCATCCTTTTATCAAGGTACCTTATCAAGAAATGGCTAAAACAAGCCTAAATACCATGAGAATTAGCAACCTTAAACTCTCCAAATTACCTTAATCTTTGCTAAAGAACATTAACTTTGTAAAATAATGTTTAGGTCATTATCTATGTCTCAAAACCACTTTGACACTTTTCACACCCACTCAAGGACCACCATGACAACTTAGTACATCATATATATACCCAAAATAGCTATGACATGATGATTTCACAAGCAGGCTTTGGCATATACCATGACACCTCAAATCATGCTAAAATGCTTACAAAAGAGACCAAAGAAGACAACATAATGCATGAATATCGCCATGGACAAGCATGGATGGGTGTTATGGGAAAGTTTTTGGTTATAGGAGTTGAAATTTGGCCTGGGTGGCCTAATTGTCAACAAGTACTTTACTACCTCCATGTTTCTTTACTTATTTTGATTATACCTTACTTATATCTCATTAACTTTCTTAAGTCCCAATAATTCAAAAATATATAACCAATAAAAAATCCCTAGCCACTCATTTACTATGGGTTCTTCTATTCTTCCTTCCACCTTTCCTCAAGGTGTTGATAGTTAGTTTCCCTCTAAAGAAGTCCATGTTGTCACTTTCCCAAGATTTAAGGTAAATCCTCCTATTATAAAAATAGAGGTCATTTGAATATTCCTCCTCATCCCCATCCACCTCCCATAAACCCTATCGATGGTCTTTGTATGCATATTTAATCAGAAGTAACAACAATTTATACTTGTGAATCCTTTCAAGCTCAAATAGTCACTATGAGAATGCCCATATAGGTTCTGCAAAATAAAATCCAATATTTTAGTCTAAATATCACATCCCTTGAAAATAAGATGACATATAAAAATAATATAGAGCATGTAATTTTCAATCACATATCTACATCTCTAGCCAAATATTTTATACCTCAAAATACTTCATCTTAAGAATGGAAGCTAACATAAATGCTCATGCATTGTTGGCACACTAACTTAGGTGAGACAATTTTTCATCTAGCTTCTCCTGAAAGGATACCTAAAATCATCCCCAAGGTCTATATTTTTTTGGGTCACGCCATACTGGGTGACCCAATTGGTCTATGTGAAATTATTACAATACAAGGGGCCATTGTTGGTTCTAAAATTTTGATGTCATTTTAGTTTTTAACAAGTGAGAGGATAATGTGATTTTTTTGTGTTCATTTTATTCTAATGGATTTTTAAAATATTTAAAAGTACAATAATAATAACATATTTTTAGGTTTTTGTCCAAATGATAAAATTAATAATTTTTTAGGTTTTAATTAAATGGGTATCTATATTGTTTAAATATGTTTTAATTATAATGCATACATATTAAACAGTGCATTAATTGATAAGTAATGACATTACAATCAAGATAAATCATTCAAATCTATATTAAACCTTAGTTAACAAATTTATAAAAAAATGACAAAAGATAAGGGAGAGGGAAAAAAAGGAAGTGCATGTTGATAGGAATCCAAATCCATTACATTTGATCAAATGAATTGCATAAATCATTCTCCCACCTAGCCATCATACACATAACCATGAATTCATATGATGTAATATTCTAAGGATTTCACACAATGAGAGGGAGATCATAACCACCATTTACACGCATAAATTAGAAAAAAATAACTCCATAATCTTATATTTGATAAAAATGTTTATAAGGCACAAGTTTGAGTTCAAAATGATCATTCAGTTACAAATTTGGGTAGCATAACAATAATTTTGAGAAAATGAGGGAGAGATTACACTACTAAAGTAATAAAATGCAATAAAAAAGGTTTGGTTTAATATCTCTCCAAAGAGCAACAAAGAGCCAACCATTACAAAGTCCTCAAGGTCACTATATATATAAATATTCACTCTAATAAGGAGGCCATCTCCCTCCAAAATTCAATTGAGAGTAATCAATGCTCTTCACCAACTCCTCATTTCCCTCCAAAATGTTATGCTTCATTTCTTTTTAGATAAAAAAAATATAATTAAAACAAGTTAAATTTTCAATTAAAATAACTTTAGTAAAGCTCATAAGGAGAATGTGAACATGTTTTAAACCATATAAAATTTCCAAAAATTGGTGATACCATGATGCCCATGGCTAAACCAAATTTCTAATTTCATAAATAGATTTTAAAATGGAGTTATGACATGAAATATACACTTAAAAGACCAACTCCCTATCCAAAATTGGTCTATTATACCTAATCAGGTCTTTTGGAGCCACAAGGATGCACTTTTTCAAAAAGAAAACAACTTCCCCTACTTAATCATGGTTTAAAATCTTGATTAGTAATGGGGGGAACTTTGACAAGTTTATATACTTAATCGGATGATGAAATACCATTTAGGTCTAAATTTAAACATTTTATGTTGAATGGGGGGAATGTTTTATGTTGAATGGGGGCAAGGGGGCTCATACACCCAATTAGGGTCTAGACCCCTGAATAGAACTATCAAAATTTAGCTTAAAGGCTTCACATTTTTCTGGGCTCCAAGTCCTAATTAACACTATTAAATACTCAAATGGGTCTTCACATTGTATGTGGGGCTTGGAGCCCATATAACATTATGGGATATAAAAGGAGGGGTTTCAGACCCAATCAAGGTTTGGGCCTTGATTAATATTGAAAGGGGATTTTAAGCCCATCCATAGACCTATTAGTTAAAACTCCTCAACCAACACTAAACTTTCCTCCCCTCGCTAACATAAGACCTAGTCAAGTTTTTCAACCCATATTATAACTCTAGAAACTTATCCAAATACACCTAGAACTAAGTGGATAAAAAATGTTAATTATAAATATGAGGGGAAAAGGATAACCAACCTATAACTAATGGGATTTATTACTTTGATTATGTATACAAGATAAAATTTTATCTGATGAAGACTCGATCAGACTTAGAAGTCTAATTAACAGAGAGAATGACATTTTTTAAACTCGAAGACCTGCTTGGATTTTTTAAGCCCAATTAGGTCTAAAAGATAGGAATTTTAAACAAGGATTATATAAAACATTAACTGGTATTTGTAACAATATTTTCAAATGTGAACTAAGTTGTTAAGAACTCACTTTTATAATAAGTTATTTATGAAAATTTCTTGCATGGAATTTATCATTCCAATAAAGGTGGTTTTAAGAGTTAGTTTGGCATGCAAACTAAGATGAACCCAACAACATATTGAGAGATCCAATACCAATCAGACTATGAAAATAAGTGAGACTAGATAAAAAATCAAAAATATGAGTACCATGATTTTGAATGAATTAGGACATGTTGTGCAAGCAAAAAAAAAAGGATATACCTACAACTATAATTCAAAAAGTATGCTTAAGGCTAATATGAGTTCAAGTGAGATTCTATGGGAAATTAATTTTAAAAACTAGTTGATCACATTAGCTCCTATGCATCCTCTAAGGAAACAAAAATATTATTTTTCATATCATATAATGCATGAACATCACATGGAATTTTTTTGGGATTTGAAAAAAAAATCAATGTATCAATGACAATGGTGATGTTATACTATATCAATCAATTAAACTAGCACCTGATTCAAGAATAAGTTTTAAAATTAATTAGGTTACTCACACTATTATTGCATCTCCTAAGGAAAAATTACAAAAATAAAGGTTACAAGAGACAAAATTAGAATAAAAAAGGTTACAAAAAGAACAATTATAACAAGAAAGGTTACACAAGGAACAATTAGATTAAGAAAAGTTACAAAAGACAAAATTAGATTATTAAAGATTAAAAAAGAAATAATTAAAAAAATAAAGGTTATAAAAGTAAAAATTAAAACATAAATAGTTACAAAGGGAACAAATAGAAAAAAATAATAATAAGAGGAAAAAGAAAGGTTACACAAGGAACCATTACAAAGGGAACAATTATATAAGCAAAGGTTATTGTTGTCACTTTGAGTTGTACCCTTTGAGGGGATGTTTTAGGTCTTTGGGTTGCCTATAGCTAAAGATAACCTCTAGAGAGGGTTGGCTTCCTTGATGCTACACCTATATTATCACTACACCTACTCAACTTATAATGAAAAGGGAGAGAAAAAACTAAAAGTAAACATAAAAAAGGGGTGATACACCAAATTATAGGTCTCTTGATATGGTCTATGAACTGATGACAGAGATAAAACAAGGTTTAATCTAATCACACAACTTCAAATAGTTCTCTATCATAAGTATTTCAATATGGAGGTTGTAGCTGATACATCAACTAAGAGGATCAATCAAGAAGCCTACAATGAAGCACTAATGAATCTTTCCCATACTTACCATTTTCATAAACAATTAATACACAACATATGACCTAAAAAAAGAAAATTTATTCAAAAATAGGTAATAATGAATAAGACAAATGCAAGGATATTAAATATCAACACTATCATTCATAAAAAATTCAGCATGAGTACATTAAATATGAGATGAAGGCAAAACAAGTTTGCATTTACTTTAAAAGCAACAAAAAGTTTAAATTTTAGTAGGGATTCAACATAATAACTTGGAGGATCCATTTACAAGCCATTATAGGCCAAATATACAGAATAAAAGAGGAAGGAGAGGGAGGACATGGAGAAAGTCCATCATTATTGTCATCTATCATGAAACCAATTTCAATTCCAAGAGAAGGTGAAGAAATAGTTATATTATTAATTCATCAATATGTGTTGGCTTGGTTTTATGATGTTTTCATGAGAGGTGGTGTATAAGTGGCTATTCAAGTCCTATGACTAATATTTTCACTTGAAACTACTTTATCTTAGCTGGAGGAGTTACAAGTTGTTATCTTGACACATGGCATACTTGAACTTCTTGGAATCATTATATGCCATCCTTGACTCTTTAAATGCATCTCCTATCTTGGTAAGAATTAGATTTAAGATTATACCTCATCATAATGTTATGTTTTTCATTATAACATGTGATTTTATATCAAAAATTGTTTGGCCCAAAAGAAAGTAATGAAGGCAAGCCTATCTCTCATACAAAGTCTAGTCTTATGCTTGAAGATTGTCACAATAGGCTTGTCAAATCCATGTATATATTATATAATATAATATATCCTCTATCCAAGCTTATATATCACCTCTAATTGAGTTTTCACAACTTACTTGACATGGGTTTGGAGAGGGTTGTAAGTGTTCATGCAATAAGAGCTCCATGTATGCTTTAAAACTATATTGACACATTGTTATTGTTTCATTATTTTAACATTGAGTTTTTAGGTTTTTATATACTCTTAGGAGTATTTAAGAGTTTTTTCAACTTGAGACAAACTTGACAAGTTAATACAGGTTTGTATTTCATCTTAGAGAGCTCTCATCACCATGGAGCTAATAGACTATCTAGACTACTGGCCTTTCAACACTACCTACAATCATTAAAATGGGCTTGTATATGACTTGGATATTTATTAAATAGGTTAATTTTATGTTCACAAGGATGCTATGAGGGTTCTTATACTCTTGATGACCTTAAGAATGTCTATAACCTCAATCCTCAATGCAAGTATGAAAACACTCTTCATTTTAGCCCTCATTAGTGGCTTGAAATTTCTCAAATAATCATGGAGATGTATTATATGGGTGTTAGGTAATTATACATATTTTTAATCTTATAAACCTTTTTCAACTGATTAGGAAGTCCAAACACACTCAAAACCCTTGCAAATCAATCAAAATAGGTAGTTTTAGGCCTCTTTCCTATATTTTTCTCCTCACACATGCAAAATTATTGCTCAAAAAAGTGATCATGAGGCTTATATATGTATTATAGGTGTTTTCAAGGCATTCCATGTGCATTTTATTCACTTGAAAGGTGTTTATCTTCATCTAGCTTCTTTGAGGGTTTTATAATGGTTTTAGACATGTTTAACTTCTTAACAATCATTCATAAAGCACAACCCCTTGATTGACTAAAAAATTACATGAACTTGGAGGGAATATAAATCTTAAACATCCTCCAATATAATTTTACCCCATTCACTTTCTCAATCAACTTCACACATGATGAAAATGGTATTCTTGAGCTTGCAAGCTTGTAGGTGCTTACACAAGATAAGTATTTGGGCAAGAAAGGCGTTCAAATTGCTTGTTTTTGGTCATAAATGGTTCCTTAAGGTTTTATTAATACTATATAAGGCTTGTATATGATTTCATGATGAATTTGACTCCATAATGGTCTTAAGACCTAACTTAGCCATAGTTGGGGTTCTTTGTTAGTTCAGGGGTTTTGACCCTAATCATCCATTTTTTGATGTTTTATTCTATTAACCACCTATACCATCATTATTTAAATATATTTCATGGTCAATCACACCCTTATTAACCTTTTAAACTTTAAATTTAACTCAAATCTTTCATCTCTCTTTGTAATCTTGTATGTAGGCCTATATGTGAGCACTTTGTGCATAAATCCCATTATAAACCTACTCTTGAATTGAATCCTTTGACTCTCATGATCTTGGAAATAGGTGGGATATATTTATTTTGTTTTATTACTTTCTCTCTATTGATAAAATTATAGGATTTGGAGTTAAAGGACCTACAATCATGACATCTTTGAAGGCATGTTTTCAATTTGTTCAAACACACACAATCTTTAATCCAACTATATATTTTACCCTTTTTATACTTTTTTTTTAATCTTTTTAAAGCTCATAAAATTTAGGTATAAGTAAAATATGTCTTTAGAGAGACTCTACTTGGTGTTTCAATCCTTCTCAATGCTTATTTTACTCCAAAGGCATACTAAATTTCCCCAAAACTCATGCTTTCTCAACTACTTATGCACAAATGTGTACTCTCTTTTTTCAAAGAATTATATTAATGGAAGTTTTATCCTTATAATATCTATGTATAAATGTTTTTGGTTCATGCACATCCTTAATAAATTATTAAAATTCTCAAAAATGATTAAAACTCCCATCTAGCCTTTATCTAGGGTTAGCAGGGTTTAAGACCACTTATGCTTATTAAAGGTAATTTATAACTCTAAGGGATATAAATATATATATAAAACCATGAATTTATTTCATAAAAACCCTTAATGTTCCCAATTGAGCTTAGAAACCATGAAACTTGTCAACAAGGTTTGTACATAAGATTTAAGCTTCTCAAGTTCCCCATGATTGAAAACAAGGTTGGAATTTATGTTTGCAAATTCTTGATAGGGATGATCATGAGGTTTTTATAAATTTTTGGATGATCTTATATATATATATATATATATATATATATATATATATATATATATATATATATATATTACCATGATAATAAACCAATCCCATTATTGTTTTCTTGAAGATTGAACTCAATGGTAATGCTACTCTCTTAGGTCTCCATAGGCCTAATAGAATTTCAACAAAAGACCTTAGCTCAAACTAATCACCAAATGACTTGGATCACCTATCCAAGTGTTTTACCATGATATCACAAAAACAATACATATTTTATGAATTAATAGGCCCTAAAATCAATGCAAACACAATCAACTTTCTATTTCTATACCTTTCTTAATGACTGCTTACAAGTAGTCTTGAACACAGTCAGATAACATGCATTATTCAAGTGGTTTTTGTATGCAATCATAAATGAATCATATATATTAAATCAATCTTATCTTATAGAATATATATCCTAATTACACTTTTGATTGGGGATACATTACATAATCGAAAACATGAGCAATATGTGTATCTGCTAGACCCAATTAGGGGATCTCTTACTACAATAATATCACTAGGGAGGGTTCAAAAGCCTCTAGTCAATCAAAATCATGAAATAACCATAACTAAGTCCTATGTTTTCATTTTCACTATACTAACAAAAATTAAATCAAAATCTAATCTAGTGCTCACCAAAGTTTATGGTAAAAAGTGGGGGTAATAAATAATAAAAGTAAACATGCATAGAAGATATACACTCACATCAATGTATACAAAATCTTAATGCATGGAAGATAATTAAAAATTCATATATATCTAATCTTACAAAGGAGGAACAAAGTTAGGAATCCTTACCTTTGAATATGAACCTTCTAAGCCTCAATCTCTCCCTTGGCCAAGGTGTTTTGTAAGAGGTTGTTTTGGTATGTAAGGATGACAAGGATAAATCAACTCTAGGCTACACAACCTATCAACTCACTCAAAATAATTTTCCACAATACAAGATACACATCTCTAAATAAACTATGAAACCATAAGCTTTCTCTCAAAGTATAATGGTGGATAATAAAATGTGTAATAACTCTTCTTTTCTTCTTTAAATAATGGAGAATGATCTTGTATATATAGGTAGCTTTAACCCTAATCCCTTCCAAAAGTAATGATTGACAAGTTTGATCCAATCGACCTAATATCATTATTGACAAAAACTCACTAGGTCATGAGCTAGGTTAGCCAAGAGTCAAACCTAGACCTTAAATGAGTTTCACCAATAAGAGTACAAGGTCAATTGAGTCAACCTATTCATGTAAATTATTGAAATGGGTTTTAGGTTAGGAAAAGGGGTACTGAAAGTGGTAAATGACTGGAGGAGTGTGAAAGATATAAGAACAAGTTTATGGGAATGGTTTTTAGGAGACAAATGTCTAGATAACAAGTGAAAAGAGGGACAACAATCCTATGAAGCACTAATGGTCTGCCCACCCCTTTCCTGGTACACCCCTTAAGGTGTTCACTCATAGAGATTAAGACTTGATGGGTTCCTACAAGATAAAAAACATCAATAATTAATAAAAGTTTAAAAATATTATGTGTATAGATATGCCCCAATTGAATCTCATCATGTATCACGTAAGTGTAACATGAGATGGTGCTTTAAGAATAGAACATGACGACACATAACACTGATGCTAAGTAAAATGTAGTAAGGAGAAAATAAGATAAATGAAAGGATAGGATTAAAAAACACATACCTTTATTTACCTTAGTGTTGTAGATAAAGAAGGAGATGTGAGATATGTGAAGTCATCCAATGTGAAGAACATTAGGTGAACCTATAGAGACTAGTACCAAAAAGAGCAAAAAATCAAAAAACTTATAATATAGGAATATATTAGTGGAAAATATTCTCTATGACATCATTATTCCATAACTTTTTATAGTTTGAAAAATGAATTAGTGAAAACAAAGATATGATCAAAATAAAGAATTTGATGGTAAATATTTTAAAGGTAAATAATTGTGAATAGTAGCTTTAAATAGGGTGAAAATAAAGTCATTTTCTATGGTTTGACTATTCTAGGATAAAAATAGAGCTATGAGAGACCCAATGAAAGCCAAAATAGCTAATATGGTGAGGAGATGATAACTGAGATGAGGAGGATGCCTAGTAGTCACAGTGGGTGCAACATAAGTGGGAAACTAAGAATTTCAATTTTGTTTTGAGTATTTTATATAAATTTGTAAATTAACCTATATTTCTTATAAGAGGGAGACCAATGATCATGGGGATACTAGATGATCAAGAGGAGAGACAAGCATTAGCCCAATGGGAAAATTGCTTGAATAGGATTTACCCAGGACTATAGGTGAGTCTATTTAATGTCTATATAGCCTAGATTCTAGATATCTAAAAGGTGGTAATAAGAATTATGATAACATGAATGTTATGTCACAAGTTAGATGGTAAGGTACCACTATATGTGATATCTTTGTGTAAGTTGATATTAGAGTAGGGGGCACTCTATGACTTGGGTTCTATCATCTAGGTGAAACTCATGCATGATATATATGGGATGCTATCCAAAGGGTAGAAGACCATGGGGCCAGTGGTATTACTGAGTGCATGGATATATTATAGGATCTTGATGTACCAACTAGATGGGTTTCCCCATATGGTCAATGATTAGTTGTTTCAAGTGCTAAGATGGAGATAAGATCAGATGGTGCAGGCCATGCCCCACATGTTAGCACTATATATGATCACATGAGAAAAAATCATGTGGTATTTTTATGCACACATTTTGATATTTTGGTCGAGTTGGAGGATGGTGGAACCAAAGTTAGCATGATCATAGATCATGGGACACTACACCTAGTGGGTAGAGTCACATCCAATGGCACACTTTCCAAGATAATTTAGATTCCCTCACCCAACATCTCCTATAATGGTACCCACATTTTGGGCTAGTCATGTGAGAGAGCTAAGGGGGAGAGTAGGATGAGGACCACTAGTTACAAGTCTATAGATATGATCACAAGTGAGAGACCATGGATATGTCAAGTATAATGGCCAGTAGCTATAGAAGACATAGATGTGGATTTAGGACTATTATAGGTACCACAACTAACACCATAGTAGGAGGATCAATGACCACCTCGATTTTACCACCAATGGAGATGTTAATTATAGACATCAAAAATATGCATGCATGTTTTTGAATGTTGTAACCCTTTAGACCACTTTAGGGACCCCTCAAAACCATTTACCTTTGCCTGAACCCATTTTTGGTCAGTTTGACCTAATTAGCTTGAACCTAATCCCTTTTTACCCATTTTAACCTTTTAGTCTTGATCACCGATGGTCAGGCTAACTGGTGATGGTTAGTCTAACCATTGACAGCTAGGTTCCATTGACTGGAACTTAACATGCAATCACCATGTAAACTACCACCTTAGTTTTTCTAAATATAAGACATCTAAATCCTTTTGCAAGGCATTAAATGGGTGAATTATATTTATATCACCTAGTTATACTCCCACTTCAGGCTCTTATCTTTGCCTATAAGAAGAGGAGAGTTGCAAGGGAAAATCCATCTATAATTATTATCAAGAGATCTGGTATCTAAAATCTCTTTTATAGGTCAATCATCATCAGGTGCTTTAGCAATATAGAAAGCCCAACTTTCCATCACCATTCCAAGCACTATCACTTTGTTGGAGTTATTATTGGCTTATAAATCAAGTAATCCACCTCCTATCCATCCAATCCAACTTCTCGATAAGACAATCATCTATTTTCCATATTTATTTATCATATTTCAATTTTGAGATTAGTAAAAACCTCACCCACCTCTTGTGATTCATACCCAAAATATTACCCTTAATTCACTTACAAGGCCAATGGTTAACCCAACCATCGATGGTTAGACCAAATGCAGATGGTTAGCCCAACCATCGATAGTTACCTAATTGCTAACAGTTACCCTTAACTACTGATGGTCATCTTGATTGTCAATGGTTCACTATCATATAACAAACTAACAAGCTCCCTTTTACCACCTATACCCAATCAGATCCTCTTTTCTATACTTCTACCTAACCACAGACTTCTACTTGATTTTTTGAACCACACCTTAGCCCATTAGCACTAACACTAATCAGTTCATCATTAATTTGATTATTTCTAACACATCTCTATATCAAGCAATTCTTGTTATCAATTTCAGTACTTTTTGATTATTGATGTAAGTAATTTATTTCTATTTTATCAACTTAATTTTTCTAAAATAGTAGATTGACATCCCTTAAGGAAGCTCACGCTTCTAAGATCTAGCCACAACTAGGCAATTCACCTAACTACTTGTCTAACCAACAAATTTGAATTAGTATTTTATTATTTGCAGGTCTTCCTCCCACGCTAAAGAGGAGCTCTTCACAATATTATGACAAAATGAGACATTTTTATCAATTATTTCTACCACAACCCATATTTCTAGTTTTACTACCTTCTTTTGAATAATATCAAAATTTGAGTGAAACATTCTGGCATGCCCGATGGGACCTATAGTCTTTACTCATGTTTTCTTCGCATTTATATGCTCTTCTCTCTATCTATGCTCATAATTGAAACTAAAATTTATTTTGGGCTTAAAATAAACTAAATCCATTGCTTACTTTTAATAATAGTTCACTTTGAATTAAAGCATAATAATCTTATCATATCACCACTTTTGTTGTTCACACTAGCCAAACCACTTTCATCAATCAAACATCAAAAATAATTTGAGACAAGGCCTGACTAGGATTTCATCACCTAACAGTCACCTTACCCATTCTTGGAAATTATACTTGGAGGTTATTACCAAGAGGAGAACTAACTCAACTCTCTGGTTGAGTATAAACTCTAGATATCAATATATATTGGCTAAGCACCTAACATCTTTATCACTACGAGACTGTGAAGTGAGGGGGTAGGTCCCAATACCAAACCACATATTGATTCTAATACATATTCTTTTAAGCACCTAAATAACCTAAAACCAACCATAGACTACTTCTATAGTACCTGATCTACAATCCAACTTCTATCACACATTCTCATAAACTAAGGCATAAGCCAAAAGTGAGATTAAAACTATCTTCTAGGTTTGACATACTTTAGAGTGTGTATCTTGATTACCCTGATAATTTTATTATCTTCTTCTGTTTGAGTGGTGAGATTGTTCTTGTTTTCTCTCCCCTTTTCTTGTATGGTTCTCACTCATCAATATCAAAGAGACCTAGCAGAACAAAACTCATCACCTAAATCAATCTCTTCTTCCTCCTCATCTATGGAGTATGTATTTGAGGTAGAAGATTCACCTCATCCATTGGAAATCCCTACTTTCCCTTAGGTATTTCCATAAGGAGACATGGATTTTACCACCTTTTTATACAATAATCTAGTGGCCCTTCAATTCTATCTTAACACCTCTTCTCACCATATCCTAATTTCAACTCCACCTCAAGATCTTCCTTATGGCATTGTCATCCCACATTATGGAAGGTATCCCTATTACCATGGTCAGCACCCAACCTTTGACCACCCAGGAATCTTCATCTACTAACCCATTTGACACTATGGCTAAGAACCAACCTATCCAACTAATCATTACCCTTACACCTTCCACCCCTATTAATGACTCCTCTACCTTGGGGACAATACAACCATTACCCATCATGTCCCACTTATAGTTGGGGCACCCACCAATGGCACCTCCCCTCTATCAAACCTATCCCATTAGTTAATACCTCTTTACCAAGCTTAGGGGTACCTATACCTTCTACCTCACCACCCATTAGCATGAAGGTCACTACCTCTCCTCTTGTCACCAACCTAACTACCATCCACACCCAATCCATAGGGACTTCTCAAGAGTTACCTATTGCACCCAACCTAGGATACATCCCTAACCAACAAGGGTATATACCCATTACCTAATCACCATCATCCACCTACCTTACCCAACCTATAGCATCCACATTCCAATATGTGGTAGCCTCTCCACTGCCAAACAATTATCAATATGTTGCCTCAAACTGACCTAATGAAAATTCTCATGGATAAAATGACCAACCTTGAGTCATCCATTTTAGAAGCTCATAACATCCAATCGTATGATCATATTTGTAACAAATCTATTCATCCTTCTATTCCTATCAGACCTTATCCTCTTCAATGAGAGCTTCTAAAATTTACCAAATTTCAAAGTAAGGAGGACCCCCAACAACACCTTAGGGATTTTAGGCATGCATGCTACATGATTTCTTACGATGATGCCCTTCTCCTCCAAAACTTTCCCATGTCTTTTATCTAGTCCAACACTTGATTGGTATAGTATCCTTACCAAGAATTCCATATTTTCTTTCACCCAACTCACACAAGTCTTCTTGGATCACTTTTCCATTAACATTTCCAAGAAGGTCTCTATCACGGACCTCTATTCTATCAGACAATTCAATGATAAGTCCATTGCCAACTTTGTTGCACATTAGAGAAGCTTGATTAATCAACTTTAATTTTCCTTGCCTCAACCTAAAATTATTGAAATTTTTTCTCAAGCTTGCGCCAAACATACATCTTCTAAACTACATGTCTAGAGCTTTAGGACCTTTGATGAGTATTTTACCATAACACATAAGCTAGAAAACTAGGCCATATTTGAGGGTAAATTGAAGTTATAAAAGAAGAAATATACCTTCAAGAACAACGAGACCTCTTCCTTCAAACCAGGTAACTAAGCCAATACTAGAACCAATACTAGGGGAGCCATTAATTATGTCATCCTTAAAACCACCACTCCACTCAATGTCAACTAAAAAAGCTATCCCATTACCTCCAATCCAAATGCAAGAAACCCAAACCAAAACAACCAAAAATAATTCACTCCACCTAGAGAATCTTATAGCTCAATTCTGGAAAAGCTACTAAAATCTAACCTTATATAACTTCCACCTATCAAACCTCCCCAAAAATTTGATTCTTCTCATATGGAACCTACTTGGTATAATGAGAATTATCTCTATGTTTTTCATTAGGTAATTGGACATGATGTCAACTGATGTAATACTTTAAAGAATATGGTTCAAAGTCTTATTGACAAAGGGGAACTCATGATGGATAATCCTAATGCCCCTCAAAATCAAGCTCTTGACATCTTCAGGAAACCTTTTCCTAACCATGCCCTTGTCAAAGCCAAGGACACACAGGCTGAGTGTTCTCATGATGCCCACATAGTTAACATAGTTCATAATACACCTACCCATGAGGACACCATCAACTAATCCACCCACTCTTCCCCCACCTCACTTATAGAGGCATAAGAGTCATCTTCCCCTCCTTTAGAGATTCAACTTGAGGAGGTTCCTTTTTCCCTAGACACACTCATAGAAGATTTGGAGTCATCACATTCTACCCCAATAGGCACATCTAAATAAGTAAACATTCCTGATTTACCACCTCCACCAACTACCCAAAAAAACACTACTCCTATGGATATTATTTCTAAAGGAGAAGAATTTCTATCAATACCTCCCATGGATGAGCTATTTATCTCAACCTTACTTCCCTCACCTCAATAAATCAACTAACCTCCCCAACCTACAACTCTATCTCTTACATCCACTACCCATGAAGCAAACCTAGTACAAAAACCTTTTTCCACATTAGTGTAGAAATTAGAATTTGCCCTAAAACTAGATATGGATCAAACCACTTTTTGGCAAAATTTAGGCCTCCCTTACATCAACAAACCTAAACCTTCTATCATAGCTTTAGCCAACCAATCTATCATATTTCCACCACTTCTTAAACTAATTAGAACTTCTACCAACCTCTCATATTCTACACTAACCAAATTAATCATACCTCAAACAAGTAAACCAACAAACAAACCTATTACAAACCTCAATATCTTCCCCATACAGAGTTTGGTCCACCCATCTCTTAAAGTAGAATTGACCTCATCTAAAACTCAACCCAAACCTTGACTTGAACCAACCAAAAGAGCAAAACCATTGAATAGCCAAATGCCTAGGGTTTTTCCTTCCTTTACCCTACCCTCTATCTTGGGTCCTCATCCATCAATTTTACCTAAAAATAAACCCCCTTTCAACATATGTCACCCACTTTCATTGATTATGCCAACACATTTATTATCTGATGTACTAGTCCTTCCTAGAGCACAACTAGTCAAACCACCAAATTTGGCCACCTCAACTACCAATGTGCCTAGGCCAAAACCATCCACCTGAACCACCTTACCTAAGTCATCTCTAACCCAACCTATTACCACCCACCTTACCAACCAAAACCATAAGCCGAAACCTTCCTTACCTCTATCAAAATCCTATACAACCATTCTTCAAAGGTTAGTATAGACCTTCTTCCTCACATTACCTCCCATCAAACCCTTCAATCCTTTTGGTTCAAAGCCAACTAGGTACAATGACCATCAAATCTGATCCTATCATATGAAACCTAGGCATGACATAGAGAATTTCAAATCTCTCCAGGGCATTATCCACCAAATATATGATGAGGATGATTTTTTGGTAGATGAACTTCCATATATTCCTTCGCCATTACATCTAACAACTAGCCACCCACATCTTAATCCCCCACTTTCACCTCAGAGTGATGAAGAATCTAGCCAACCCCCCATCACACCTTCCCCCTCTATCCATACCATTAATGTGCTCACATGATCACAACAAAAGGATAAAGGGAAGGTCAAAGTGTCCATTCCATAGACATACCCACCAACTCACCCTATACCCTACCAAACCCAAACCTCCATGCTTGCATCTAAGCCCAAAGTTACTATCTTAGGCATATCAATGGTTAAACCCTCTAAATCCATTAGGAGGGTCATTATTAAGTAACATCACCAAACTCTAAATAAGATGAGCCTCTATGAGTTCATTTCCACCTCACCTCACCATCCCCAGGCCATGATAGAGGCTATGCAGGCCATTGAGGTCAGATTGAGAGACTCCCAACCTATAGAGGCCTTTATGGGTACTCTCTAACTCTCAACCCCTATTACCTTTAAGGACTCAAAGATACCTTCCATATACCTTGAATACCTAAATCCACCTCTCTTTATTACTACCCATATCAACCAAACATGTGTCAAATAGGTTATGATTGATGGGGGAACTAGTATCAACATCATCTCTTCCCATGCCTACGATCAACTTAAGCTACCTAAAAATGGCATGTCTAAAACTTCAGCCATCCTTAGATCCTTTAATGAAACTATGAACACCACCTTGGGAATCATTTTCCTTTACATTCATCTAGGACCTCACATTCTCCCTAAACTTTTCTATGTGGTTGAAGGTGAATTCTAGTATAATGTTTTACTAGGGATACCTTGGATCTATGCCATGGCTTGTGTACCTTCTACCCTCCATCATTGTGTCAAGTTTAAACATGAAATTTATGTGGTTACTATACAAGCTGACCCTATCCCTTTTATAGCATGTAATATGACCTACCAAACTAATGATGTTCTCCTACCTCCATCTAAAACACCACAAAAACAACCACCCATAAAAGCTAAATCCATTGCTTCCCCTCCTATGGAATCATTTACTATTTCATATGTCTTTTAGACCAAATACCCACCATTGATCCCTTGGAGTCTACCTTCCAATGCCTCACCCTTGGATAATACCATCTCCTCACCCTGAATACCCTCCTTACCCCCCAAGAATATGGGAAACTCAACTACCAATCAAATTATGACCCCAACATTGGAGCCATTATATCTTTGGGACCTCCTAGCTACAAAACTCACTTCATCTATGGGGGAATAAAAAAGCCACTTAGTGTTTCCATTACCCACCCTTTGCCTCAACCATTCACCTTTAACTTCTCTTACTTGGACAAACTTGACTTTGACAAACTATAACTTCATAGGTGTGCCTGAAAGGGATTTGGTTTAAGATGATATGAGCATGGCCCACTTATGTTGACATCAATTGAGAGTCGTAAGCCTCATGAGAAACATGGCCTCAACTTCATTATACCCAATAAGAAGAAAGCCAATAAACCTACCACTACCATTGTTATAGAAGAGATCCCTTCCCTACCAACATCCCCTCAACCTGAGGGTGAGAAAGAGGACATCATCCCACCTAAATTTTTTTTCCCATCAACATGATTGCCCTTAGCCCCCTAACTTATCAAAAGGAAGGGGTATCCATATCCATCCCTTTAACCCACCCTAAACTCATGGGAGAATACTCTCCTACCATTAACATTATTCAGTGACAATATGATGATGCCATTCTCACCTACTTTAGTGCACCAAATTACTCTATTCAAAAATATTTACCTCTAGAAACCTCAACCATGTTAAATGAATCTACCATAGACATTAACATAGGCACTCTAGACAACACCCACATTGTCAAACTTGGCCAAAATCTCACCTTTAAGGAACTACAAGAATTTTCTACCTTCTGCTAAGACCATAGTATTACATTCACTTGGTCATATACTAATATGCCTGGTATTGACCTAGCCATTGCGACTCACAACATCATAACCAATCATGACACTAAACCTATCAGATAAAAACTTCACTAAATTCACCCTCACATAGCCCTCCTTGTCAAAGAAGAGCTTTAATGCCTCCTTTCTATCAACTTTATGTAACCCATTGATTATCCCCAATGGGTTTTTAACATCATAGCTATAACTAAAGCCACAAGGGGACTATGTATCTATGTGGAATTTCATGACCTTAACCTTGCCTACCCAAAGGATAACTTTCTTCTACCTAACATTGACCAACTTGTTGATCTTATAGCAGGCCATGAGATGTTATCACTCATGGATGAATTATTAGGTTATAATAAAATTTTGATTACCCCTAAAGATCAACACAAACCTACCTTTATCACCCCATGGGGGACCTTTTATTATAAAGTCATGCCCTTCAGTCTTAATAACACTAGCGTAACCTAGCAACATGTCATGACATATATTTTCATGACTTTATCTATATAATCATCGAAGACTATGTGGATGACCTCAAGAAGTCCAAGCTTCACAAATACCATTTAGTCATTCTCAAGATTATCTTTGAGTGACTTATCCATTATCACATCCACCTCAATCCCAAGAAATGTATTTTTGGGGTCTTGTTAGTCAAACTTCTTAGATTCATATTTTCCCTTCAAGGAATCAAAGTTTATACAACCAAAATCAAATCCATTCTTGAGATGCTACCTTTGACCAATCTTAAACAACTTTGTATCTTGTAGGGGAAACTTTAATCTATTCATTACTTCATCTCCCAGTTCTCTGATTGGTGTCAACCCTTCCACCACCTATTAAAAAAGGACACCTCATTCAAGTGGAATGTTGATTGTCAAAAGACCTTTGATGCACTCAAAGAGTACCTACTATCTCCACCTATCCTTACACCTCCTAAGGATGACCAACCTTTCTACCTCTATATCTTCACCATAGACCACTCCCTAGGGGCAATGCTTTCCCATCAGGATGAACAACATAAGGAGCAAGCTATCTATTACATTAGTTATACACTTGTTGAATATGAGACTCAGTACATGCATGCTAAGAAATTGTATCTAGCCCTAGTCTTCATGGCCATAAAACTTTACCACTACCTTTTTAACCATAAAAAAAATTTCATAACCAATACTAACCCCCTTAAATACATATACTCCAAACCATACCAAAACTAGCATATGGCTAAATGGATCATGGTTCTAACTGAGTTTGACCTTGATTTCCTCCAACAAAATTAAATCAAGGGGAAATTAATCACTGACCAACTAGCTGAGGCACCCCTAGCAAACAATCAACCTCCCCCTCTTGCATTTCTAGATGAGTCTATCGCAAGCCTATCATAAGAAAATTTCACCAATCATGTAACCATGTTTTTTGATGGTTTCAAATGTAAACATGATGGGGGAGATGGTATTGTCCTTATCCCCCTTATTAGTGAACTACTTCCCTTATCCTTTAAACTCAACTTTGAATGCACCTTTAATGTGGCTGAGTATGAAGCTCTAGTGATAGGTCTCCAAACTACCCTAGCCCTAGGAGTTAGAACAATCAATATCTTTGGGGACTCCCAGATTGTGGTTAACCAAGTTAATGACATTTACCATTTTAAGAATGAAACAATGTAGCTATATAGATAACTCATCATAAAACTCTTAGCCTCATTCAAACACTACCATATCCAAACCACCCCTCAATCTAACAACAAGTTTGTTAATACCATGACTTCTCTTTCTTCTCAGATCTCATCAACACCCTCAGGCTCCAAACTATCCATCATTATCCATCACCTTACCAAACCTTTCTATACCAAATTAGACATTCCAACTAGCTTTAGTGTGGAGGAAACCCTACGTGACCTTTGATACCAACAAACCTTTGACTATCTTTGCCTTAGCATAGTTCTCCCCAACCTCTCTAGGAATGCCCATCGAGCATTTATTCAAATCACCTATTATTATACCATTATGGGAGGAATCATATACAAATGAGACTTGGATGGCCTCCTATTCCATTGCCTCCATGGTTCAGAAGCCTCTCATGCCATCAAAGAGACACACAATGGTATCTATGGGGTTCAATTTAGTGGCCTTGTTATGGCCAAGTGTATCCTTTGCCTAGGCTATTATTGGCCTACCCTTAACCAAGATTACTTTGATTATGTGAAAAAGTGTGTCAAATGTTAATAACATGCTAATTTACATCACACACCTAGTAATAGTCTTCACATTTCTATAAACTTTTGGCCCTTCTCACAATGGGGTCTAGACCTTATTAGTGAAATCAACCCCCACTCTTCATAGTGACATAATTATATCATTATTGTAACTAAATATTTTACCAAATGGGTGAAGGCTATTCCTATTGTCTCGATAAAAGCTAAAAATATTGTCAAATTCATCACCCATCATATCATTTGCCATTTTGGTGTTCCCCATAAGATCATCACCGATAATGGAAAATCTTTCAAAAATAAGCAAGTTTAAGGCCTTTTCAACATATTTAGTATTAAACTTAGCTTTTCATCACCTTATTTCCCATAAGCAAATAGATAAGCCAAAGCCTCTAACAAAACCCTTAACAACATGCTTACCAAAATGGTTAATGCCTCAGGTCAAGATTGGCACTGTACATTTCCTTCGCCCTATGGGCAGATTGTACTAGCATTCAAACCCCCACTAGTGTTACACAATTTTCTCTCATCTTTGAATTCAAGGCCATCTTGCCTCTTAAAATCCAAATACCTTCTCTTCACATATATTTGTGTGACCTCATTTCAGAAGGTGATTACCATCAAGAACATTTATCCCAACTCAAGCTACTTGACAAACATCATTTAGCTGATCTTTCTCATCTTCATGTCTACCAAGAGTGAATTAAGAAAGTCTATAATAAACACCTCAAAGTATGAAAACTCAACATTAGAGATCTTGTACTTAAGGAAAACCAACATGTCAATAATATGGAGAAAATCAAAAGAGGCAAGTTTGCCTTTAGTTGGCTTGGACCCTACATCATTACCCATAAGAATAGATCAGGAGCTTATCATTTGTCCTCTCTCAAAAGCAAACTAGAAATTGAGCCTCTCAATGCTTCCCATATATGTACCTTTTATTATTAGATAGGGATCACAATCATCATTTGTCTAACTTAAGCTCATCCCTTGAAAACACATTCATTTCCCTCTTTTCTAGGGGCAACCAACTAAAATTGAATCATGTGATTATTTGTCACAATTATATCCTAATATTGAACTATGGATATCATGGCTTTATCTATAGCATGATTCTCATATTACTTCCCATCTCTTTTGAGATTGATTCCTATGGTCATTGTCATCTATACCTCTCTTACACCTACCAAACCTTCATGTTAGCTTAGTTTTGCCTTCATAAAGGTAATCCATTAAGCATGTATGAGAAAATATATGTCAAGAATAATAAATCAAAGGCAAAATTAGTAGAAAAAGTCAAAAACATATCATGGGTCACCCCTAACATCTGTAGATTTCTCCTTTCAAGGACAACTATTGATAATCATAGCAAATTAATTTTGAAAGCTATAATCAGCTCTCATATCAGCAATAATAATGGAAAAGCCATAATCGGCTCTCTTTAATATACTTCCCACATTGATCAATATACACTTTATATATAGACATAGACTTATTTATACTGCCTCTTTGGATGCCTATAGAGAAAGCATACTAGTCTTACTAAATGGTTCCATTTTCACCCATTCTCCCTCCACATCTCATATGCAAGAGACTATGAACTTACTTGACACAATGTTATCAAGATCCCTATCTATCAACCTAGGCATGCTAATGCAAAACATTTGAAAGGCTTATTTTCACTAAGCCAATCTAATTTTGGGTTTCATGTCAGTCTTTTCCAATGAAAAGGCATCATGTCTTTTTTTTCTTATCTTTTATTAGTCTATGTAGGCTCTAAAATGTGAACAACAAACATCATACCAAAAACATGAACATCATGAACTATGTCAACAAGAAACATCATGTATCCATCAATGGGCCAAGCATAGTGTAAACATATAGCATCCAATCATAAACATTCACCTATCTAACACATCATGTAAGCCTCTTAACATGTTATTACACCATAAAAAAATCAATGAGAAAACCATCATAGCATATAACATTCACCATTCAGTCCACATAACCATAAATATGAGCCATAACATGTATCCATCCATAACATATCCTATCATAACCATGAACAAAATTAAAACATCATAACTCAACTTTCTAAACATCACATGACTAAACTACTGTGTTAAATAACCATAACCCTAAACATCCATGACCATAAATCATAAACATGGAAATCACATCAGTTATAGACATCCATCATATATGAAACATTGAATATCATAACATCATATACATCAAATCATCAAAAAATAATAATCCATGTCACAATGTGTCACCTCTCTCTCAAAATGTACATCTCACATCATTGGCACGTAGGTTGGAATAAAAAATCATATACATATCATATATGATATATTTATCATGCCCTTAGAGCACTCAGACCACCTACATCACTACCACTGGCCCCATCTTGACCTGTACCTATACTTGAAGGTGGTCCCCTTGGGACCCCTATCTACTCAATTATAGTAGCCCACTGCCCTAGAGTAGCTAATGTAACCCCACCACCCAAATTGGCTCTATACTCTAAAAATCTCATGGAATGAGGTAACCAATCAAGCACCATTGCCTCATAATATCTAAGCTCCTACATAGTCACTAGATACTATGCCTATGGCACTAAGTCTAGTAGCCCTCCTACTACTGCACCTACCATCCCAACCCCTATATGTCCCTATAAGGAGTCAATATGGCCCTATAAAGTGGCCACATACCCTTATAAATATATGACCTAGGCCCATGCCTAGTCCCTCTCCACCATCACTACCCCCACCTACCCCTATAGTTTCATGATCTAGCCCTACAAAGTGGTCACCTATCCCTGTAAAGTATCTATTTGTCCCTAGGCTACTTCTATCACCTACGGGTCACCCTGCACATGTGTTACCATTGGATCAACATCTATGGCTTGGTGGCCCCCATCACCCCATCCAAAATACACTGCAGCATACCTCCCCTATTATTGTAGAGAGGATTACATAACATGATTTGTTAAACATTAGTCCAATAAACCAAAGGAAAAATGTATAAGAATAAACAAAATTAGGCCTATCTATTCATGTAGGAATTGCTAATGACAATGAAATATAAATGAAATAAAGCAAGAAACATATACCTTTCCAAGTGAATCCATTCTCCAAAAGTGGCTTAAAATCATGTTCTCCCTTGATCAAACATCCTTGTCTTCATCAACAATGGTGGCAAACTCCTCCAATGTCTCAAGAACACTCCAAAAAATTGAGGCTTATGATGTGAAATCACTAAAATAGCCTATGAATAAAGATTGCATATAAAATCAATGGTCAAATTCAAATGATTTTATAAATAATTTAACATTATAACTTTACACAAATCAAGCTTAAAAATGATGTTCATGGCCTCTTTATTTATAGATTTTTGAGACTGACCAAAATCAACTTGAACCATGCATCCTAAGATGAAAATGTGTGGTTGAGGATTAATTCAATTATCTAATTAAAATCCATAAATAGGCTCATCAATATTTAAGATAAAGGATCATTTAAGAGGTATGGAGGGTCATTATGAGGCATGGGAGACCCATAATCTTGATATTTTATGCATTTATGGCTTATGGATGCCACCTCATATGATGATGTCACTTGATGATGCAGTTAATGATAATCAATTCAAAATAATGAGATATTCAATAAGTTCCATGGAATTTTTACTTAAGCTCTTAATTTTGATTAATTAGCTTAAACAAGGTTAATCAAGTTTTGTGCAATTCTTTGGAAATTGGTGCACAATTAATCAAAATGGTCAAAAAGTCATATTACTGGGTTGTAATTTGACTTAGGAAGAATTAGAAGGTGACATTAGATGCATTAGAACCATATTCATATTTAGGATGTTTCCAAAAAGAAATAACAAAGGTACATGATGTGTACCAATAAATTATAAGAAATGAGTGATCCAAAGCACAAAAAGGTGAAACCATAATTTTGACTCAAAATGAATTGATCAAATTTTGGTATCTCATAAAATGCTTTGCCTCATTTAGGGATACTTTGACCTACATCTGCACTTGTAAATGACAAGTTTGAATTATTTAGGGTGTTTTAATGATTTTGACCTAAAATGTGCATTTGAGTGGAATTTGAGTAATATTGACAATTTCAACACAAATGGTGTTAGGAATTGGATGTCTACAAGTACTAAGTTGTGTAACCATCATCAATACCTACATCATTGACCCAGCCTCCCACTGATAACTCCTTAAAGTCATGCACTATGTCTTATGGCTATGACTCAATTAGCATGAACTTGGCCTTCTCTCTCTGGTACCTCTATGCATCAAGTGGAATCCCCTATACCAAGTTGAACTACTTCCATACTTAATCAAATGATATCAACTCCATCTCTATCTCTTTCCTCCCATACACCCACCTCTAGTTTTATAACCCTATGGTGTGGTACTTGAATCATGCCTACTATGACCACCATATGACATCTCCTAGCACCATACCCTCTAATGCATCACAAAAAAACTTAATGTCCCTGGCCCCACCACTTGCTCTTATGTAGGCTACTGCTCTCCTCTACCACATGAAGCTAGAAACATAATTGGACGGTGTATGATTATCCTCTAGTAGTCCTAAGGGTCTTAATACCTAAATGTGCTTAAAATCCTAATAATGTAACGCAAATCCAATACTAATCTGATAGTGCCTATGTTCTCAAAAGACCCATAACTCTCTATAAATATTCACAAGTAATACTTGTGCCCACCCAGACATGGTCCTCCATAGAAACAATTCCACTAATATGCCAAGAATCAAGTATGGGAATTGGCCACCCATAGAATTTGGCAACACACAACTCATCAAATCCATCATCATCAAGCACCTATCCCTAAGAGACATCTAATATAATGGACCATACCTAAATCCACCCACATGGAACTATGTGTGAACTCAATTTGTACCATATAACAAGTCCATATAATAATCTATCTCTTCACTCTCTATGTGGTAAATTAGATTTCATTGGATGGTCAACCTAGTGATCCTTGTCACATCCTCTAATAGGATGGTGATCTACCTGATAGGCAACCAGAAGGTGTTTATCATGTGATCCCATCTCTCGATAAGCATGATATCCATAGCTAGGTCTCATGGTACATATTGATAGTGATGGATCATGCCTAGACCCATAGCCTCCATGTGTCTCCACTCATCAGTAATCATCACATCATAAGCCTCTATGAAGAGTGTGGGAACTTGGTCTCTCATCTAAATCTAGTCACGAGCTTTCAAAACCAATATTAGTATGTGTTGGTTGAATATTTTGTCGATCAGGGTACTGATAAACAAAATAGGTCTGATCAGCCAAAGTAGGAAGATTAGTCATCCAAATGTGTAGGTTTACCACATCAGAAGGGGATTGATCTCTCCTCTCATCAAGGGGAGGTTCCCTATAGATAAGCTATATATATATATATATATATAGAAAATAATACTCAAGGGTAGGACAAACCATCCATCTCTCTTTTTTAGAGATGATGCATGTGAATCAAAGGAAAAACTCAAGGGAAATGACAGATAACACTCCTCTTCTTTCAGAAGTACTATTTAGCA
This sequence comes from Torreya grandis, assembly GCA_037957365.1. Taxonomy (NCBI): domain Eukaryota; kingdom Viridiplantae; phylum Streptophyta; class Pinopsida; order Cupressales; family Taxaceae; genus Torreya; species Torreya grandis. Next base: position 7,333,459 of record JARHVA010000037.1, read on the forward strand.
AACCACAAGATGCAGCACAAAGTCTTCACCTGGATTGCTCAAGAGTAAGATACGAAGGAAAATGAGGGCACAAAGTCACCCCAAAGTCCTTTACACAGAAATGAAAGGAAAACACACTAAAGGCAATTATGGGGGCACAAAGTCTCTCCACACTTGACTCTTCAAGACACCTTCCTAACTGTTGTCACTAATTCTACTTGTTGAATTAAAGGAACAGAAAATATATTGAAGAAAAAGACATAAGAACAGTTTCCTCAACAACAAAGATATTACAACACAAAGTCTGAAAAGTCCCTTGCTTTCTTATTCTAGTAACAAAATATGATCAACAATCTAAGCTCAAAGTCTTAGTAATGCCTTAAAATTTGGGTAGAGTTTCATTCTAATTTCCAAAAAAAGAGATCATTTTACAATAATAGAGGGTCCCTTATATAACCACTTCAAGGAGGACTTTGGGAACAGTAACACATCATATTGCATGGAAAACTGTTAGGAAGACAGGCTAGAAATTTGGGGAATTTCACCCATTTGATCTTCTCAATGTAGATAAATAAGCCATGCAATTGAAATATTGCAACTTTCAATGTCCACCTGGTGGTTTGATCTTGTCTTCATCATTCCTCCTTTTATGGTTAATTAAATCAAGTCTTGGATTCATTTGTTGTTCTATCTTTCCTCACTTTATGCTAGTCTTGGTCTTGAAGTCTATGAATGCATTCAGGTCTGTAAACTCAAAGGATCAATGGCTATTTCATAGGATTTAAAATTGATGTTTACACGCCCGTTGATGTGCTCTCAATGGCTAGTTTACTATCTTGAATTTGACGTCTTCGGGTGTGTCACCCCTTGGTCCTCTTTCAGCTTTCAGCTTTCTACTTGGTACTTTTACAGATTGGACTTGCCCTTTTAGGCCTTAAGAAATGACCCCTAAATAGGTCATAAAGAGCCCTTTACTTTGGTATCTGAGAGTCCCCCGCAAGGGCACCTACCCTTCAGGGTCCTTTGGCAGCCCTTTTTTCTTAAGAATCTCCTGCAGACTATCCTTCAGGCAAATTCCTAGGCGTTTTCCCTCATGGGTAATTCCTATGGACAATTTGTCTGGGGAAAATTCCCACGAACAAAAAGTCTGGGGAAATTTGTTCTGCCAAGTTTTTGACAAGTCTTCAATTTTTTTACACCCACGGCCACTTAGAATTCTTTCAAAATTTTTGTCTGAAAGAATTCCTTCAGACAAAAATCTAAAAGAATTATGTCTTAGCCAATTTTAAATGCCTTAAACAAATCTAAAAGAATTACCTTTCAGCTTCCTTGAAAATGACCCTTCTGAATGGTGCTTTTATCGATTAAGTTTCCTTCGCAAGGGCACTTGTCCTTTGAGAAACTTCCTTTTGCATTAAACTACCCCTTTGAACTTTGGCGATGAACCATTCCTTTGAACCAAGATGTTGAACCAATCAGTTGAACCAATCGATTGAACCAAAAATGGTTCAAGCCGATGGTTCAATTGAATGAACTGAATGAATGAACTAAGCATTGAACCAAGCATTGAACTTGCCTTTAAACCATGTCTTTGAACCAAAATGTTGAACCTTTTCATTGAACCAAGACGTTAAACCAAGTTTTGGTTCAATGGTTCAAACAAAGCTTTGAACCGACTGATGAACCATTTGATTAAACTAAAAGATGTTGAAACAAAGGGAATGAACCACCTGAGTGAAATAAAGCATTGAACTGCTTGGTTGAACTGAGCCATTGAACCATCCCTTTGGTTGAACCCATTGTTGAACCTTGAACCTGTTGAACCTTTAAACCAAAGTGGTTCAATGGTTCAACGATTCAATGGTTCACGCTGCCTTGATTTGGCCAAGTGTTTTGAAGCCGATGAACCAATTGAAGTGATTTGAACTTTGAACATTGATGAAGTGCTTAACTCTTGCCAAAGATGTTGAACTTGTTGAACCTTGAACCCATTAAACCTTTGAACTAAAGTGGTTTAATGGTTCAACACTTCAATGGTTCAAGTCCTTTTTTCTTAAATGCTTGCTGATAGACATTTCTAATTAAACTTAGGCTTTGAACCAATCCTTTAAACCAAAAGACATTTGAACCAGAGGATGAACCAAACATTGAACCTGCTACTGATGTTTGTCGATGGAGATTTTTGTTTGAACCAAGGCACTGAAATAGTCTCAAAAAATGACTAAGTTTTGAAAAATTGATTCTTTTGACTGAAACCACCTACAGAAGCCTTTAAACCTGTAAAAATGAACCTACCTGCAGAGTCCGTAGATTTTTCTTCTTACACACTCCGTAGATTTTTCTTCCTGCTGAGTCCGTAGATTCAAGCCTGTAGAGTCTGTAGATTTTTCTTCCTGCTGAGTCCGTAGATTCAAGCCTGTAGAGTCTGTAGATTTTTCTTCCTGCTGAGTCTGTAGATTCACTGAGAAGCTTGGAAAATGAGGAATTTAAATGTCTAGGACAAATTTTGGAAATAGAAGAAACAATTTTGGTCTGTAAGACCAAAATAGTTCAAATGTTGTCCCAAAAATGAGTGATATTTTTGGGGGAAATAGCTGGCTCCAGTTGGGTTACGGAGTCATGCTACCTAGAAATGAAAGGCATAAAAAATGGAAACAAACAAAATAAAATAGAATTTAAAAACTATACAAATATACATATATACATATGCAATGCTCTAATACTTCAGGAATTGAAGTGTTTTAGATGGTGCTTCTTGAAAAATAGTGAAAATAGTGCACCATCTTGGTAAACCAACAAGAAGACATTTTGTCCCCAGAAACGGTGATGGGTGAATGGAGCTCTCCACCAGGAAACCAATTTTCTGTGTCTTCCTCTTGGCTTTTTCTTCTTCTTATTCCAAGGCAAGATATGGTCTTCAAACTGAAAACCATAACTCCTTACTCTCCCTGTGAAGGGTTCCTTTGCCTGATTTTGATTTGCAGTAGCATGGTCCACCATCATAACTTGTTGTTTTACTGGTCCAATCTAGCACATGATTGGATTATCCATATCAAACTCCTAACAAACCATTAGCTCAACATCTCCTTTGATGTGGAGTTTGACTTCTTCACCCTGAGCATTGTTCAATCTGAGCAACAGAGATTTGTATCCAGCTGTGGAAGAAATGTTAACTTGCAAATGGCATGAAGGAAGAATATCTCTTTGAGGAGATATCAACACAGTCCCAACTTCATCATTGGTGGAATAATTGTTGTCATCATTAGAAGCTGATCTCCTATTAGATTTCTCTTCATTAGAGATGGAAGATCCTTCCTTGTTTATACTACATCCTACCAATTCTCCTAAAGTTTTGTTTGGATCAATTCTTGGATTGTCAGCTACAAGACTTTCATCTATAGAAACATGAACATCCTCTATGGTAAAGAAATAATTACCTCTGCCTAAAGACTTAGATAGAATTTGTGCTACAGGGGCTGATGTTTGGGTAACCACATATTTTGTTTCAGATAGGTCCGCATCTGGTTCTCCATCAATGTCCAATTGCTTAGGATTGACTTATAGGGATTCAAACTCAGTCATTTGAATTTTGGATTCCTTAACATGATCAATCATGTCAAATGACTGGAATGGAATTGGAAGAGAGGATGGGCGTTCATCTTTTTGATTTTTAGGAGGGGAAGGACTAGTTTGCAAAGCTGAAGTAGAAGGTACAGAGATGTTTGATGTACTTACTTCTTTGGTAATCACTAGGTCCTTTGATTGAAAAAGAAGAGGGGTTCTCTACTCAGCAATTGAAATTACTAGTTGGTGTCACTCCTCTATCTTCTCTTTATCAGCTTGTTGGGCTGACTAATTCTGGGACTGAGTGAATACTGCATATGATCCTTTGATTGCTTCACCTTCACTTCTGTATTTATCTTGGTAATTTAGGAAACCAATGTGGGAGTTGCCAACTGATTCTTCTAGATCCTCCCTAAAGAGATCAATGCCATTTTCTTGCTCTAACTCAGGTTGGAAATAGGAAACATGCTCTATTTCCAAATATCCAACCACCGAGTTTGTTGGAGGTGCTTTAAGGGCAGGATTCCTCTATGGAGGAAGAAGATGATTTTATTGCCCTTGACTTCTAGAAGCATTTCCTTGATATGGCTGATTAGGGAATGTCCTCCTTGGTATATCTTTATATAGAGGAGCAGAAGACATACTTTGTGCCATTTGCCTTTTCAAGGCTAGCAATTCATTTGCCAGTTTTTGTACCATTGGGTCAATGGTGACTATGGGTGAGTATTCAGAAGATGATGAAGCTCTATTTTTATTTAGATCTCTTCTAATCTTCCCTACTAAGATGAGATCATCTTCTACTTCAGTGGCCAAAAGTTGAGCTGTAGTGAGATCTATTTGACCAGCACGTCTCAAGAGAACTAACTTCAGGTAGCTGAGAATTAATGAAAAAGCATTTGAGATTCTCAGATGTAGGTCTAGCAATTACAGGGATTCTATATCTCAATTTGTCAAATTTAGATATGAAGTCTCTCATAGGATCATGAGGCTCTTTCTTCATCTGTGTAAGTTGAGCCAGAAGTGTATGTGCATCTTTTGCAAGTTTGAATCTGGCTTCAAACTTAGCTTTAAGAGTATTCCATTCAGTCACAGACTGAGCCTGTAGATGGTAAAACCAATCTGCAGCAACACCTTGTAGTGTTTCAACAAAAATACTCTGATTACTCCACAAGCTATGGTGAAAGTTGTAATGTGTTCATCAAGATGAACCTTCCCATCACCAAAGAATTTAGGGAAATTCTTCCTTGAACTACGTGGAAGCTCATGCAGAGATGGAGTCAAATTGAGTGGGCCAAATGAGTTACCCCAGGGGCCTCAAACTACCATGATCAAATTATGAACAATAGGGATAACACATCTGAATGGAGTTTCCAAATTATAGGACAAAAATGGAAAAGAAACTGGCCTTGCTTCAGCTTAAAGCTTGAGGCTTCAAAATGCATTTTCTTTCCCAGTAGCTCTAGTTTTGTAGACCAGATAATATAATGGAGATGGATGAAAATGGTAAGGCTGTAAATGGATAATGGGTAAGACATGGAATGGAGTTGTCAGAGTCTGTAATGGATAAGGGTTATAATGATAATGGGTTATATTCCCCAGTGGAGTTGCCAAAAACTATTGGTTGAATATTTTGTCAATCAGCATATTGATAAACAAAATAGGTCTGATCAGCCAAAGTAGGAAGATTAGTCATCCAAATGTGTAGGTTTACCACATCAAAAGGGGACTGATCTCTCCTCTCATCAAGGGGAGGTCCCTATATATAAGCTATATATATATATATAAACAAAAAATAATACTCAAGGGTAGGACAAACCATCCATCTCTCTTTTTTTAGAGATGATGCATGCAGATCAAAGGAAAAACTCAAGGGAAATGATAGACAACACTCCTCTTCTTTCAGAAGCACTATTCAGCAAACCACAAAAATACTCCTGGTAGTAGAAACAAAATGTAGCAAAGGATGTAATAACCAACAAATCGAGATGCAACGCAAAGTCTTCACCTGGATTGCTCAAGAGTAAGATACGAAGGAAAATGAGGGCATAAAGTCACCCCAAGGTCCTTTACACAGAAATGAAAAGAAAACACACTAAAGGAAATTATGGGGGCACAAAGTCTCTCCACACTTGACTCTTTAGGACACCTTCCTGACTACTATCACTAATTCTGCTTGTTGAATTAAAGGAACAAAAAATATATTGAAGAAAAAGACATAAGAATAGTTTCCTCAACAACAAAGATATTACAGCACAAAGTCTGAAAAGTCACTTGCTTTCTTATTCTAGTAACAAAATATGATCAACAATTTGAGCTCAAAGTCTTAGTAATGCCTTACAATTTGGGTAGAGTTTCATTCTAATTGTCAAAAATGAGATCATTTTACAATAATAGAGGGTCCCTTATATAACCACTTCAAGGAGGACTTCGGGAACAATAACACATCATATTGCATGGAAAAATGTTAGGAAGATAGGCTGGAACTTTGGGGCATTTTACCCATTTGATCTTCTAAATGCAGATAAACAAGCCACACAATTGAAAGATTGCAACTTTCAATGTCCACCTGGCAGTCTGATCTTGTCTTCATCATTCCTCCTTTTTTGGTTAATTGAATTGGGTCCTGGATTCATTCATTTCCTCACTTTTTGCTGGTCTTGGTCTTGAAGTCTATGAATGCATTCAGGTTTGTAAACTCAAAAGATCAATGACTATTTCATGGGCTTTAAAATTGGCATTTACACACCCATCGATGTGCTCTCAATGGCTAGTTTACTATCTTGAATTTGACGTCTTCGGGCGCGTCACCCCTTGGTCCTCTTTCAACTTTTAGCTTTCTACTTGGTACTTTTTTAGATTGGACTTGCCCTTTTGGGTCTTAAGAAATGACCCCTAAATGGGTCAAAAAGAGCCCTTTACTTTGGAAGCCGAGAGTCCCTCGTAAGGGCACTTGCCCTTTGGGGTCCTTCAGCAGCCCTTTTTTCTTAAGAATCTCCCGCAGACTATCCTTCAAGAAAATTTTCAGGAGTTTTCCCCCATGGGTAATTCCTGTAGACAATTTGTCTAGGGAAAATTCCCACGAACAAAAAGTTTGTGGAAATTTGTTTAGCCAAGTTTTTGAAAAGTCTTTGGATTTTTTGCACCCGCGACCACTTAGAATTCTTTCAGACTTTTTGTCCGAAGGAATTCCTTCAGACAAAAATCTGAAAGAATTATGTCTTAGCCAATTTTAAATGCCTTAAACAAATCTGAAAGAATTACCTTTTGGCTTCCTTGAAAATGACCCTTCCGAAGGGTGCTTTTATTGATTAAGTGTCCTCCACAAGGGCACTTGTCCTTCAAGAAGCTTCCTTTTGCATTGAACTACCCCTTTGAACTTTGGCGATGCACCATTTCGTTGAACCAATCAATTGAACCAAAAATGGTTCAAGCCGATGGTTCAAGCTAATGGTTCAATTGAATGAACTAACTAAATGAACTAAGCATTAAACTTGCCTTTGAACCATGTCTTTGAACCAAAACGTTGAACCTTTTTATTGAACCAAGACGTTGAACCAAGTTTTGGTTCAATGGTTCAAACAAAGCTTTGAACCGATTGACGAACCATTTGATTAAACCAAAAGATGCTGAAATAAAGGGAATGAACCACCCGAGTGAAATAAAGTGTTGAACCACTTGGTTGAACCGATCCATTGAACCGTCCCTTTGGTTGAACCTGTCATTGAACCTTGAACCTGTTGAACCTTTGAACCAAAGTGGTTTAATTGTTCAACTGTTCAATGGTTCAAGCTGCCTTGATTTGGCCAAGTGTTTTGAAGCCGATGAACCAATTGAAGTGATTTGAACTTTGAACCTTGATGAAGCACTTAACTCTTGCCAAAGACATTGAATTTGTTGAACCTTGAACCCGTTGAACCTTTGAACCAAAGTGGTTCAATGGTTCAACACTTCAATGGTTCAAGTCTTTTTTACTTAAATGCTTGTCAATAGACATTTCTAATTGAACTTAGGCTTTAAACCAATCCTTTGAACAAAAAGATGTTTGAACCAAAGGATGAACCAAACATTGAACCTACTACTGATGTTTGCCGATGGATATTTCTGTTTGAACCAAGGCACTGAAACAGTCCCAAAAAATGACTAAGTATTGAAAAACTAATTCTTTTGACTAAAACCACATGTAAAAGCCTTTGAACCTGTAAAAATGAACCTACCTATAGAGTCCGTAGATTTTTATTCCTACACAGTCTGTAGATTTTTCTTCCTACTGAGTCCGTAGATTCAATCCTATAGAGTCCGTAGATTTTTCTTCCTGCTGAGTCCGTAGATTCACTGAGAAGCTTGGAAAATGAGGAATTTGAATGTCTAGGACAAATTTTGGAAATGGAAATAGTTCAAATGTTGTCCCAAAAATGAGTGATATTTTTGGGGGACAACATCTAATACAATGGACCATACCTAAATCCACCCATATGGAACTATGTGTGAACTCAATTTGTACCATATAACGTCCATATAATAATCTATCTCCTCACTCTCTATGTGGCAAATTAGATTTCATTAGATGGGCAACCTAGTGATCCTAGTCACATCCTCTAATAGGATGGCAATCTACCTGATAGGAAACTAGAAGGTGTTTATCATGTGATCCCATCTCTCGATGAGCATGATATCCATAGCTAGGTCTCGTGGTACATATTGATAGTGATGGATCATGCCTAGGCCCATAGCCTCCATGTGTATAAACTCATCAGTAATCATCATGTCATAAGCCTTTATGAAGAGTGTGGGAACTTGGTCTCTCATCTGAATCTAGTCACGAGCTTTCAAAACCAATATTAGTATGTATGCTTGATTTACTACATCACACTAAGTAATAACCTATACTTATATTTTATAAGCACACCTTTGATGCTGATGGTTTTTTGAACTATCGATTATCCTGATAAGCCTTTTTGGCCCTCATGTTTGAACATCAATAGTTAGGTCAAATACTAATGGTCACTGTGTGTGGCCACCAATGGCATGACCCTCAAACCCTAGACCTCTCAAAACCTTAAAGCTCATAGTCAATTACTAGACTAATATCCTTACAAATAATCTACACCCATTCTTAACCCAACACACCTTCCAAATACCAACTCACCAACACATTTTTCTAAATACTCAAAAACCTAAAACTAGGGCATTATTTCCCTAAATAGTAAACCAACTTTAAGACCCTAACCACATCATTCCAAATTTTCTATAATGAACACTGAACCATGCTATCAATTTTAGATTACTCCTAACCTCATTTTATGATCACTAACATGGTCAGAACCTATGTCCCTCTACTCGGTCATGCCCTTGTCCACCCTCCATTTTAGTCAACACTAAATCTCCTCAAGCACTAGCTCAATCGATCACCACTCCCCATCTCATAGTCAACTTGGTCAACACTCAGTACAAAATGCTATAGTACAGATTTACCAAAGCAAAAAACATAGAGGTTAAATGTCAAAAGGTGAAAATGACTTTTCACTTTCACTTTTTATGTTTCAAATTTTAGGGTTTCCCCTTGACCATTGATGGTCAAGGTGACTATCAATGGTTGACCCCTCAAAACCCTAACCACCAATGGTTATGGTCCCACATCTTTCCTTTAAATTTTTCACTAGCATCCTTCTAGGTCTTACCTCATCTCCACTTAAACCCATCGACACTTGAACTTTTTAAGAGTACCCTTATCTAACTGATGCATTTGATCATGTCTACCTCAATTCTGGCCATTATACTTGAGACTATCATACTTAGTCATATTTTGTACATAGCCTTAACAATCTAATTACCTCACTTTATGCACTCTCACATACCTATTCACCTAAGTATTTACATCATCACTACTTTTCCAAGTAAGAACTACATTTGGCTTAAAGTTGTTTTGGGATCTTGCATCCCCTAAACTATGTAAGTAGCATCTACTTGCCCAGTGCATATAGAGTCAGCTTGGCCACAACCTAACCCACCCATTTACATACATTCACCTTGACATTGATCATTTTTTACCACACTATTCACATGTTTTATGATGACTTTGTGTGGGTCATTTTGACCACACCAACTGACCTTGCCATGTTCACTACTTTTACACCACCTAGTACAACAACTAGATCAATTGTGTATTTTTGGGATCACTTCCTACCTTGGATACCCATCACACATTGACCCATTTGGTGTTTTCTTGGGAGCACTTTTTGCCTTGGATACCCACCAAAACACTCAAATCTACCTTGGAGACTAACATGTGTATCTAACTACCATGCCTATAGAAGTCACAAAATACATTGGTCACTTGTCTTCCTCATACCAAACTTATTTTCATTAACACTAGAAACTTTAGTCTTTGTGTGATCTAAACTATCACAATTAGTTACTTTTATACACAAGTTTTATGTCTCACTCACTAGCTACCACCTTCCACTTTATCAAACCTTGACCCAATTTCATTTTGCCTCATCACTTCCTAGTTTGAGGTGGAACACCTCCTCCCATTCTTAGGGAAACCTTGACCTTTACCTTACCCAACTTCTATTTGTATTTTTCATCTTATTGATTCAAGCCACAACAAAAAGGGGTAAATGTAAACACTAAATATATGCACACATGCTTTCAAATGTCATAACCCCTTAAACCACTTTAGGGACCCTTAAGACCATTTACCCTTGCCTAAACCCAATTTTGGTTAGTTTTACCTAACTATATTTGACCTAGCCCATTTTTACCCATTTTGACATTTTATCCTTGATCATTGATGATTAGGCTAATTGTCGATGGTCAGCGTAAGTGTCAATTGTCAGGTTCCACCGATTGGAACTTAACATGTTATCACCATGAAAACTACCACCTTAGATTTTATAAATATAATACATTTAAATCATTTTTCAAGGCATTTCATGGGTGAATTACATTTAGATCACCCATTGACACTCTCACTTTGGCCTCTTATCCTTGCCTATAAGAAGAGGAGAACTGCAAGGGAAAATCCATATATAATTATTATCAAGATCTCTAGTATCCAAAATCTCTTTATAGGTAAATCATCATCAGGTGCTTTAGCAATCAATCAAGTCCAACTTGTCATCACCATTCCAAGCACTATCACTTTTTTGGATTTATGATCAGCTTTTACATCAAACAATCTACCTCAACTATCTATCTAATCTACCTTCTCGATAAGATAATCATCTATTTTCCATATTTATTTATCATATTTCAATTTTGAAATTAGTATAGACCTCACCTACCTCTTGGGATTCATACCCAAAATATTGGCCTTAATTTACCTATAGAGAACTGCCAATGGTTAGCCCAACCACTAATGGTTACCTAACCATTGCTAGTTACCCTTAATCACTAATGATCATCTTAATCGCTGATAGTTCACTATCATACAACAAAACTACAAGGTCCCTTTTACCACCTATACCCAATCAGATCCTCTTTTCTATGATTCTTCCTAACCATAAACTTCTACCTCATTTTCTGAACCACACCTTAGCCTATTAGCACTAACACTAATCAGTTTATCATTAATTTGATCATTTCTAGAACATCTCTTTATCAAGAAATTCTTGTTATCAGTTTCAATACCTTTTAATTATTGATGCAAGTACTTTCTTTCTATTTTATTAACTTAATTATTATAAAATGGTGGATTGATATCCCTTAAGGAAGTTCACACTTCTAATATCTAGCCGTAGTTAGGCAATCCACCTAGCTACTTGTCTAACCAATAAATTTTATTTAGTGCTTTCTTATTTAAAGGTCTTCCTCTCAAACTAAGGATGATCTCTTCATAATATTATGACACAACAAGTGAACTTTTATCAAGTATTTATACCACAACCCATATTTCTAGTTTTACTACCTTCTTCTAAATAATAGAAAAATTTGAGTGAAACACCAATGATGAGAGAGAGCACAGAAGTGGTCATCCAAGATGACCCAGAATCAAGCTAGGGTAGATCTGGTCTATAGAGGCACCCCATGGATAAGGTACTTAAGAGATGATCTGATAGAGACACTGTGCTTAATAGTTAAGCAAATGGGGAGACAGTACTTGGTGACACCTAAATAGGTAATAAATGGTTAAAAATTTTCTTAAGATTTGAAATAGAAGACTAGTTATATAATATTTGATTGATAGATTATAGATAAATAGTGTATACACATAATATTTGCAACTTTTATCAAATACTAATATTTTACATCTTGTAAGAACCCATCGAGACATAATTTCTCTGAGTGCATGCCCTAAGGGGTGTACTTAGAATAGGGTGGGAAGACCATTGGTGCTTTGTAGGATTATTGTCCCTTATTGCCACTTATTACCAATCCAACCAGCTCTTAAAACATTCCCCTAAGCTATTACTCCTATTTTTCACACTCCTCTAGTCTTTTCCCACTTTCTATTCCTCTTTTCCTCACCTTAAGTCCCTTTTGACAGTATTTTATACTAGGTCGATTGCGTCTACCCTATACAATTTTGGGTGAAATTCACTTAGGGTCTAGGTCAACTCTTGGCCAACCTAGCCCATGACCTAGTGAATTTTTGTCCTTAATTATCCTAGGTCAACTAGGTTGACCCTGTTGGTCAAAACTTTTGGAAGGGTTTATGGTTAAATCCACCTATATATACAAGATCATTTCATCATTATTTACATAATGAATAAGAGTTATTATTCACTTCTACTTCTTTACACTATGCTCTTATACCATTCTAATTAAGGAGTCTTAGATGAGGGTTTATACTTGGAGAATCTAGTCTTGCAGAAAAGTTTTGGATGTTTTGGCCTTTCTTAATGATCCTTATGAAACCACAACAACCTCTTGTGAAACCCCTTTGGCCAAGGGAGAGATTGAGTCTCAATAGGTTCATAATTTACGTAAGTATTCTCTAACTTTTCTCCTCTCTTTAGTAGATAAAAGTAACATAAGTATTGGCTTCAAATAATATTACTCTTCTTTTTCCATGTATTAGGGTCTTACTCATACACAACTTAACTAAGATTCTCTTATGCATGTTTTTTTTGCTTAATAACCCTCATATTGTGCCATAAGCTTTGTTAGGCACTATATTAGATTTATTTACATTACTTGTTATTAGTTTAGTGAATATAAAACATAGGAATCCCTTAGGATTATTGCATGATTATGCTTGATTGGAGGATTTGAAACCCTCCATAGCATAATGTATTGTGGTAAGAGATCCCCTAATCGGGTTTAGTGGATCCCCCATATTGGTCATGTTCTTGATTATGTAATGTGTCCCCAATTAGAATTATATGGATGATTTATCTTCTTTGATTTAGGATTGATTTATAGACATGATACATTTTTGATTTCATACATTCTAATGAACCCAACGTGAATCTAGCCTTTGTAGGTTTTATCTCATGTTTTTCATTATTTTATCATTTTATTTATCTATATTTATGATAGTGGGTTGAAAGTGTCAATATAGATATAAATTTTATGTGCAATTTTAACATACAATCACATCAATATGACTATGTTCTGTTTGTGCAAGTTTTTCATTACGTACAAGCTACTAGGTTGACTCTATTAACATAGTACACTTTTAGATTTCTAGATCAGGCTACTAGGCTGATTCTATCAACACAATACACTTTATGACTTCCATATCAGGTTACTAGGTTGATCCTATCAACTCTATACATTTTAAGACTTGTAAAAAATATAATAGGTTGACCCTCTCAACATAGTACATTTTATAGGTTTTCAACAAATAGGGAATTACAGAACTAGGTTGACCCAGTCAACACAATTGGTAGAATTTGCAAGTACAACAACAATATCATTTTCCTCTACATCCTCCAACCCACCAAGGTTCCCTCCTATCCTTATCTATCATTTCTATGATTCATTATAGTTCTATTCTTCATAGTTTGTAATCTTTAAAACTACCCCTATATAGTCAACTAGGTCGACCTTGCTGACGTAGTTCTGTATTTTGTATTCTATCTAGAAAACTAAGTCAACATTATTTACATAGTTATTTTTTATACCCTTACTTTCTTAGTATAGTAGTGATGTTATAAACTCTATTTTATAATCTCTACATACACTATCATCTAAAATGACACTATACTATGTTTCAAAGTTAGAATTAATACTTATATGCTAGTAATTAACTCACACTTTCATTTCTTATTGTTTGCATGATTAGAATAGATCACATAGTCTAATTAGGTGGTTTTTAAATATACCATTTAGTTTCACTATTTTTATCTTTTATGCACACACTAACAAATCATAAAATCTTACAATGCATTTTAACAATTATCTACCCAAGGCCTACCTACTTAGATTTCATCACCAAGGGGGAAGTAGACTTGGTTTTTTGGTTAAGTATAAGCATGTGGTTAATTTTATATATTGACTAAGCACTTGATGCCCTTATCACTATGGTGTGTGAAGTGAGAGGGTAAGCCCCAATACCAAGCTAATACCATTATCAATACAAATCCCTTTCAGCCTAAACATCCTAAAACCATCCTTAGATTACTTTCTAGTTCCTTGCTTACATCCAACTTTCTATCACATCTAAAATTATATTCTAATAATCTAAAAACATTCATGTTGACCACTTAGTTAGATTTTACTTTCCAAGTTGACTACTTACTCTTTGCTCAATTGTATGTTGTATTAAAAAAACTTGCATTAGCTAGAATTGATGCAAAGTTTTGTGCTATGTGCCTCAATTGGATCAACCTAATTGACTCAATTTATTGTGTGTTTCCTTTCATTTTTTGATTTCAAAGTACTTGATTTTTTTTTCATATTTTAGTACACAATCATTTTGCTCGACATAGTCTCTTATAGACTATTTGTTTGGCATGCCTACAATACTGAGTCAACCCTGTCAACATAGTATTCTTCTCTGCCTCTTAGAATTTAGTACTAGGTTAACCCTACCAAATTTTTATTCTTTTTTTCCTATTTTCTAGCTAGGTTATAGAACTAGGTAGACACTGTTGACTCTATATCCCTAATTTCTTAGTTTTTAAACCCTATTTTCTATACTAGGTCAACCTAGTCAACTTTGTACTCTTACTGATTTCCTTATATGTTCAAATTAGTTCTCTATTTTTATTTCCTTATCATTTTTTTCATTTCTCTCAAGACATCATGAAGTCTCCTATCATATTATTTATGGACAACTTGAATCCATTTAGACACTCTATGGAATTCTCTTTGCTTCTTATCCTTTTTTATCTTTTCTTCCTCTTTTCATCTTGTGGAGCATCTTACGATGCCCATCCAAACATTACTCTAACCTTTGGGGAATCTTATTATGCCTACCCACATATTATTTTAGACTCTAGGGCATCTTGTGATGCCCATATCTATATCCACTTACCCTTTGGGGCATCTTGTGATGCCCACTCTTATTCTCCATTACATGCTACCAAACTAATTCAACTTCAAGAAACCTATCAAGACACCTAGACTTGTCTCTCACATGCTCATCCTTGATATAGATGTTAGTGTAGGATTATTCCATTCTTTTCATTCTATATATATGCTATTTATCTAACACTTTTTGTAGGATACTTACATGGGTCTCACCCTCTACATCAGCTCTCTCCTTTCACAAACCTTAGTCCTTTCTTTTAGTCTTTTGGTTTCCCATTTCTCTCATGAGTTGAACTATAAAACCATGGATAAGACCTGATATTCCTCATGATGTACCATAGTCTTCCTTATTTTCATAATCTTTTTACACCCCTTGGGTTTCTCTTTTGTGAGTATAGTGTAAGACTATGGATAAGACCTAGTCTTCCTCACAAAATACCATCTTTTTTCTTACCTCATTTATTCTTCTAGTACTTTTTTGCACCCTCGTGGGTTCTTATTTTATGAGTTATAGTGTAAGACCATGGATAAGACCATGCCTTCCTCATAAAATTACCATCTTATCATTCCTTTTCTATAATATGTTTTTGATCCTTATTCTCAACTTTAGCTTTTGCTTCTTTTGATAAATGGAATTTGCACAACAATCTATGTTAGCATGTTTTCCTCTATTTCCCTCATTCTTATGCTAAGGATTCACACTTTACTATCACCGTATCCATATTTCACCCTTTATCACATTTTTGTAATTTTAAGTAATTCAAATTATTCCATGTGGCATTCCACTTGATTTCTTTTCCTTTCACTCCTCATTAGATAAATCAAGGTCAAAATCAAGATAGCACTTTTATTTTACCTTGATTTATGAGACTCTTATACTGCATGCTCTCTAAAGTTATCTCTCTTAGCAACCAAGTCCCAAGTATTCAAATGAAAGTCATCTTTAGCACCCATGTTTGGTTTTCCAAATCCATATGGAGAAGGAATAAGGAAAAAACCATCAATAAATTTAAAAGCCAAATCATTTGAAACAAAAATAAATGATATACAAAAGGCAACATACAAATCTCAAAAGTCAAAATCACACAAAAAGATGTGATTATAAGCACATATCCTATCCCTAATCAAAGCTCAAACTATATAATTGGCCTCATATAGAGCCAAGGTCTATTGGGGTGTGGTAGGCCAGTATATTGGAATAGGAGAATTCAATAAACTCTATGGTGTTACCTACTTTCTCACACAAGTACTCAATTTTAAAAATAGATCGATGGCTCTATAAGGGGTCCTGAGGAATGGGGAACACATTATGGGAAGGTAGGTCCATTTTAATTTTCATGCATATAGATTTCATGGGATGATCTATATAATTAATTTTTTGACCTAAGACTTATGTGGATAAGAGAATTTCTTTAGAGTCCTTAAGGTTAAAAGTCCTCTTGTTTTGACAAACTTAATCTGAGTGTCTTGAATTTGATAAAGAGTTATTATTCTTTGGTTTTTCCTTAATTATTCCCTCCACCCATTTTATTTCCCTCCTTGATAGGTAAATTTTAATTCCAAATATATTTTCCCTCTTCAATACTTCCTTCTTCTTCACATCTTAAAAACATGCTAGCACTAATTTGTTTCAATTTTATCTATCCTTAGTGTAAAACAAAATGTTTGAGTGACCAGGATTACTTTATTTACACCATAGATTTACATTCCTAGAATTGATTGTTTTTTATTTTGCCATTTATCATTATTGTACCACCCCTTTTTATAGATACCTGGGTCTGTTTTTCATTGTTGCATGAGATAAGGATTGTTACTTCTCACTCATCAATGTTATTTTACCATTTTGTTTCTACTTGCCCATCTTTATTTAAGTAAGGATTGCTACTTATTTTTCATCAATGTTTGAATACCATACTTTTTGACATATATCCTTGGTTTGACTTGGTAAGTTTGTGTTTCTTACTTAGGGTTTACTTGTTTGAGTTTTTCAATCTTTAGTAGCCTTGGATTTTTAGGTTACCCAATTTACTTTAAATTTAGACTTGGTCATTTGGTCTAACATAACACTTGTCACCCTAGCTTACCAAATTTAAAATTACATCTCATCCTCATAGCACCAGTTATCTTGGCTTTCTTATGTTTATTTGTTTTTTATCTTTAGTTTTGTGTTCTTGGGTTTGTTGAAAGTAGTCTCTACGCCATATAAAATCAAAGTTAGAAACACAACAAGCAACTATCCAATGATAAAGGTAAGTCAAGGTACACATCACATTTACTTTTTAGTTATTTCCAATTGAGTCATTTACTTTCAATTATTTTATGATTTAAAATATTATAACTTTTTTTATCCTCAGTATTATGTGTTACTATGTTTTTTCTCGAAGCACCATCCCCTATTGCACCTTAATGAAATGATGAGATTTGAGTGGGGCATATATATACACATAATATTTACAATTTTTTTAAAATATTGAGGCTTTACATATTGTAAAAAATCATAGAGACTCAATCTCTCTAAGTGTATGCCCTAAAGGGTGCATCAAGAAAGGGGTGGGTAGACCATTGGTGCTTCACAAGATTATTGTCCCGTATTGCCACTTGTTACGAATCTAACCCACTCTTAAAACATTCCCCTAAGATATTATTTCATTTTTTCACACTCCTCTATTCTTTTCCCCCTTTTCATCCCTCTTTTCCTCACCTTAATTCCCTTTTGATAGTCTTTTGTACTAGGTTGACCCTATACAATTTTGGATGAAATTTACTTAGTGTCTAGGATAGCTCTTAGCTAACCTAGTGAATTTTTTTTCCTTAATTATACTAGGTCAACTGGGTTGACCCTATCGGTCAAAATTTTTGGAAGGGATTAGGGTTAAATCCACCTATATATACAAGATCATTTCATCATTATTTACACAATGAACAAGAGTTATTATTCATTTACACTTATTTATAATCTATTCTTCCATTATTCTACTTCAAGAGTCTTAACTTAGGGTTTCTACTTGGAGAATCTAGTCTTGTAGAAAATTATTATATATTTTATCTTTTCTTAGTGATCATTATGAAACCAAACAACCTATTATGAAGCCCCTTTATCTAAGGGAGAGATTGAGTCTCAATGGGTTCATCATTCAGGTAAGTATTCTCTAACTTTACTCATCTCTTTAGTAGATATAAATATCATAAGTATTGGCTTCAGATAATATCAATCTTTTCTTTTCATGTATTAGGGTCTGTAGACACCTAAATCTAGCCACTGATAACCCCCAATCAAGATTTTGGCTAATTTCCACCCAAAATGCATAATTTGGCCTAAAAATACTAAAACATGCTAAATGATGTGAAACAGACATATTTAAGTGCCAATTTTGTCCAAGGTATCCCTAAATAGGGTAATGCAATGTATGGGCCAGCTAACTTTGATCAGATCATTCTGGGTCAAAATGCTAATTTTACACCTAGGTTTCTTAGATTGATCTTTCCTATCAAATCTTTTGCATAAGATGCGTGCCTTTGTTATTTTTTATTGGTAACATCCTAAATGTGAATATGGATCCAAAACTAAATGGGAATATAGATCCAAAATATCCTTCCAATTCCAATTGTTTCCTTCCAATTCTAATCTAGTCAAATTTTGGACCAATAACAAGGCATTCTAATCAATTTGAGTAATTTGTGCACAAAGTGTTTAATCATGTTTAAGAGATAATTAACCCAAATCAAGGCCTAATAAATAATTCCATGGAAACTTGTTGAAAACATATTTTTTGAAATGAATATTGAATATCTGCATCATTTGGTTACTTCATTTCTTGGGAAGACATCCTTAGGCCATAAATGCCATAAATATCAGGATTCATAACCTCCATGCCTTATCAATGCCTTCCATGATGCCCTCCATGCCTCTTAATTTCCCATTCTTCTAATGTCATGATGAGGATAATTATAAACTTAATTCCAAAAATTGAATTAATCCTCAACCACACATCTCAATCTCAGGATGGATGGTTTAGGTTGATTCTAGAAATTCTCAAAAATTTATAAATAAAGAGGCCATGAACATCATTTCTAAGCTATTTTAGTGAAAATTTATAATGCACAAATATCTTCAAGAAGTCATTTTAAATAGTGTTACCATGTCAAATTGATTCCAAGCCAAGCTAAACAATAAGCCAAAGGTGCCAAGGAAAGATGGAGGTAGCCAAGCTTCCATTACCAAGGACTTCATGAGCACAAAACCGAGTAATCCACCACTAAAAAGGTATTTGGAGCATTCAATAAAGGTGAAAGAATTATTGTGTTTTCATTCCTTACTTTTTAATTGTGTTTGTCATTTGATTTTTTTAACTAAGCTCTCCCTAGTGTCTAGGCCTAGAGATGTTATGTTATTAGTGTGTTTCTTTCATTTTGGAACAAACACCATACTAACCATCCTGTCTTGAGTCAAATTACTAGATCACATAATGACACACTTGGTGGGACTAGACACATCTCACAATTGAATAAGATCATTTTGCAACTCTAAAATATTTATTTGGACCTTTAAAAGTCTTACAAATTGATTTTCTAAATTTATTTTGCCATGGTTTTACAAAGTAACTGATGTTGGTAGGTAATACCGACATCAGTTGCATAGCTTAATTGACATTGGTTAAAAAAAGTAATTGTCATTAGTTATAATAACCAATGTCGATCACTATGTTTTTCCAAAAACATAAAACCAAGAGCTATTTTTATAAATTTTATTATTTCAAACTAAAAAGAGATTCAAAGCTAAAGTACATGCTAACTTTTTTTCTATAGGACCAAGCTAGATATTTGCTCAAAACATGTTTAAATCACCTTTTTACATGCTTAAAAATCAGCTAGGAAACTTGTTTTGGGTGTTTAACAAAGAATTTAGATGTTTTTGGTGAATGTTTTTAAATTTTGCAACTAAGACCAAGGGTTCAAATGAACACCACCAAATCTTTCATTTTGGGCTTAAAATTGAACACACTTGTCAATTCTTATTTTCAATAGTTGTTTAGATCAAATATTTGTTTGGCAAAAAGAGAAATGTTGTGTGTATGCTCTTCCATTTGTCCCCTATAGGGAACCCTTGGAATCAAAAGCACCATTTTTATTTCAAGTATCTTAGTCCAAGGCTTAGAAATAAAGTCATCTAAAGTACTCCCAAAAACTCATCAAAGTTTTGGTGACCTTTAAATTGACCCTAAAGTCTTTCTACTTTCATGCTTTCTTTATTTTTATGAAAACTTGGCTTGTGAGTGGGACTTCATCACCTGTCACAAGTTCTTTAGGGAAGATTTGACCCAGGGTTTCATCTCCTAGCATTGAATTCATTTGGCTCATTTGGAGTTACACACAGGACGTATCTGAATTTGGACATCACACTACACTGAGTGAATAATAGGATTCAGTGTTTGTAAAAAGGACTAGACCTTTTCACAACTAGTCAATGCCATGGTCACCCAATTTACATACTTGTATTTTGCATTGTTTGATGTAAAATTCATTGTGTAATTGATTCCCATAGAAATGTTTGAAATCTTTTTAGTTTAGTAAAACCCACATTTCTATACCCTTGCTAGGATTTGGATGATTATACTTAGAGTATTTTGGTCATTTTTACTTGGCATGTTTTGAGACTAAAACTTAAGCCATGTCAAAATCAATTTGTCTATATGTCACTCTTTTGTCTAAAGAGGTGTTATGCTATCCAAAATACACCACACTTGTGCCTTGAAATTTTTAATAATTTTATTTATGTGTGTGTCAATTGAGTTGCGGAGGGTAGTGTTATGCTGCCCAAATCATGTTAAAACCATTTTGCCTTTGAGTCTTTTAAATCATAATATATATCACATCATTAGAGCATGCTTACACCATTAGGCTACTCAATTTGTTTCAAGATTACTTTAACTTGTGCCAAAAACCATTTTTTTCAAACCATGTCATGTCTATGATTTGGACCTTTATCTTATGCCATCATGCTATTGAATCTTGTCTAGATTGTTTGGTCAAATCCTAGTTTTCAACATTGAGTTTTCAATTAGACTTGTTAAGTTTAGATCTAAACATTGATTGATTTCTCTCTAGGCCTTAATTTATGGGGCTAATACATAAATATTTCTCTTTTAGGTTGCATAACTTCAGTTAATCGATTGCCCAAATTTGAAAACTATTGATGGTTTGTTTGTTTAATGCCTATCCTCATCATTATTTATGCCTTTATTTGGGAAAACATAGTTTTATTCAAAGAGCCTTTTTTTTTAATGCCTTATGTTAATTGATCATGTTTATGTTTGATTTTGTGTGCCGGGTTTATGTCAAAATTGTTTCCAAAACTTGTTAGATTAAATCAAATCACATCAGCCTTTGTTTTAAGTCTAGCTTTTGATGCCATTTGGCCAAAAGACCTAACATATGCATGTTTTTTTATCCTATATTTTAACTCTGTGTTTGGACAAAAGACTTAGCAACTCAACTTTTCCCTTTCCTAGTTTAGACCTTGTTTGGAACACTTTGACCTAGACCTTTGACATGCTAGTTTTTATTTAGACACTTGAACTTTTATGTGCATGACATTTGACATTAGATATTTGATGTTAGATTGTTTTATGCCAAGTCTTAACACAAATCATTTTGGAGATACAACTCCACTTTTAGAACATATTGGAGATACAAATCCACCCCTTTGACCAAGTTAGACCAAGCTTGAACCATTTGTCCTTTGGACATATTTTTTTAGAGTTTGTATAACTCTAAGCCTTTTTGTTTCAGAACTTTCATCATTTACATGAATATGTCTAGCTACACTTATGGTGGAGTCACTCAAAATCCAAATTATGATATAATGGCCACATAAAATGACTTTTATGGATTTAGTCAAGACCCCAATGATGCTAATATGGTTTGTGAGATAGATTTATATCCACCTCATATTAGTCACTCATGGGAAAAAAGTCATGAAACAACTTAGGATCCAAATCGAGACCTTGATTGATATGAAGAGGCTTGTGAGGAGGAATTTGAAGACCCAACCATAGATAATGTTGTTTGGGATATGGATCCATACCCTCTTTACAATAATCACTACATGGAACACAATCAAGAACCTGATTATGAGCTAACTCATGACTAGGATGATATGGTTTATGAGAAAGTCTTGGATACTTTGGCTTGTGTAAATAATAAAGCTCCACAACATCATACCATTTATATTCTAAGACCATAATATCACACCATTCCCATATCAATGCCTCATCCTTTGGTTTGTGTGAGCAATTAGGTTCCATAATGCCAAACTATTTCTATACCAAGACCTCATCCTTTGGCTTGTGTGAGTAATCAAGCTCCATAATGCCCCTTCATCATTTTAGGACCTAGTCCTTTAGCTTATGTGGGAAATTAATCCCTACAATGCCCTATCATTACCATCTTAGGACTTTGTCCTTTGAATCATGCGATCAATCATGCTCCCCAAGGCCCTACCATTATCCAACCACAAGTCATTCATCATCCAATACCAATCCCAACCAAACCTCAACCAATCTAACCATTCAAATACCAAGCTATGTTCAAAACTAGTATTTTCCAACTCATTAGAAACCAAGGCCAAGAGAACCAACCAATCCAAGATGTTTCAATTAAATCAACCATTTATGATAAGTCAGCCTATGATAAATTGCTTATTAATCCTATACTAGTTGTCAAGGATTCTCACTCTGATGAACTAGTATTTGTTGAGTCACTTCTTAATGATTATAATCACCTTTGGGAAAATCATTACCTCAACCATGTGATTTTTTTTCAAGAGCCTCCTATTGACAAGCCAGTCTCTAAGGAGTTGTCTCTTGACCTTTTTCCCATCCTAGAGGAGTCTCACTTTGACAAACTAATCTTTGTGGAGCCCATTATGCCATTATAGGTTGTTACTTATCCAATACCAAATATTAAATAAGACATAATTATAATAAAGTACCCATCAGATGAAGAATCAGAGTTAAAGTCAGGTTTTACTCTTAGACCGACATCAAATTTAGCATCAGAATCTAAATTTGAATCAACATTAGATTCAGAGTCCATTGAGTTAGAATCAAATTTAGATGAATAATATGTTCATGGCTATTAGAATATTGGTTACACATTCTTCATAGATCAATTTTAATACATTTTTTATCCTTATATAGTTTTTGAAGATGAGTACTTCAACTTTGACACAAGTTATCCTAGTATCTTCTATGAGGATTATGCAACCTCTCTCCATTTCATTACCATTCCATAGCCATTACCATCAACCAAAATAGCCATATTATTGACATTACATCTCCTAAAAGTGTTGATTGGGACTGATAAAATCACACTTTATTGAACTACATCAATGGTGACATAATAATTAAAGAAGAGAAAGGAGGCCAAGACAACATTCGTGTAGCAAAAGAACACTCTCCTAGTGAAAGCTTTTCAAAGGTGCTAGGAGATAATCCAAGTCAAAACATAACATATTTTAGTGAAACTTTTTTGGAAGCACTAGAAGAAAATCAAAGTCAAAAGTCAACATTCCTTAGTGAAACCTTCTTGAAGGCACTATGGGACAATCAACACAAATTCATTGGTGAAAAAATCATTAAGGCACCAATAGCTGAGCATAAAAGTTCTTCAATACTTTATGAAGAAGACAAAATCAAAGATAAAATCAAAATAACTTCTAATCTATAGCCTAATCAGATGGTAGCTACTTTCAAGATCAAATAATAGAAAATTTTGGTGTTCCTCTTGAGAGAACAAGTCTTGGGCCCTGCCACAACCAAAATCATGTCAAATCTGGCATCAACAAAATTACATGTGACTAAAAGTCCTTATCTTAATTTATTTCCCCACCATTATACGTTCTATTATCATTTTCCATTCCATTTCAAAATCAAACCTACCATCTATTATTTTTGCTTTTTACCATCTATGGCTGCACTTTCCTTTACAGAGGCTACAAGGATACCTTATCTTGACACTTGAAAGAATCAAAATCAATGACCAATGAAGATCACAAAAGTATTCTCAACATCCAAATCTACATCAAGTTCTTGAAAGATTAGTTATTTAAATAAGGTATGGGCTAGAAATTAACATGATCAAGTATTCTATTTATATCATTTGTTGATTAGGATGTGCATCTCGCCATCAATAGGAACAACAGAATCAAAAACCACACCCAAGCCAAAAATATGTACCATGTCATTGCCATTGTTACATATCCATTTTCCATTGTCAAAGATCCAAACCATTTACCCCATTACTCAAGGGAAAACCCTCTTACCATTTTATTCAATCTATCTAACCAACCATTATCCTCAAGTAATGCCATTCCATCCTATCATTCCATTCCTATCTAGACCAAAGCCTATTTTTAGTTATTCTATCCAATCTTGTTATTGATCTTGGTTACTTTGGTTCTTCCTACACTTTTTATGAGTGGATTCTGATCAAGTTTCAATAATCAATTCAATCTATACTTACAATGATAGTCTATGAAAGTAGTATGACAGTTGATCTGGGAAGATATCTTTCATCCTATCAAGTTTATTTATGTGAACTCGATTATAATCACCTATGGGCAAATCAGTGTCTCATTAGTCTTGCTACTAATTATAACCACCTATGGGCAAATTAGTATCATTAACCTATGATATTGTATTCTAGTTATAATATCCTATGGGAAAAATAGGGGAAACACTTATTTATTATGCATTGCTGCATCAATTTACCTTACTATTTTCATTTGAATAGCCATTTGTCATATTTGAGAACTTGTTGGGACCTAGTTGGTTTTTCCCCACCTTTTGTGTGGATGGAATTACTATGACTTGAGGTCATTTTAGGACTATGTGGGTCATGATCACTTCATGTTGAGGTCACCTTAGTACCCCTTTATATACGCTCTCACTATTTTAAGATCAACCTAAGCTATGCTCTCACTATTTTATGAGCATCTTTAGTTTGAATGCTCTTATCATTTTATGAGCACCCTAAGCCATGCTCTTGTTATTTTGTAAGTAACCTCAGTTGGAATTCTCTCACTATTTTGTGGGATTGAACCATTTAGTGTCTCATCATTTTTGATTGAGTTGAGACACTCCAAAAAAATTCCAAAAACATTTGAAAAATCATTAGAAAAGAACAAAAACATTGACCACTTATTTGCCTTAAGGATTCTGGGAACCCTTACTAAGTTATAATAAAATCACTTGTCATTTAGTTTCCCCATCCTTTCTATCCTTTTTCTCTCGTGCACTTGCCATTTTTCAATACCATTCCTATTCTTATATCACATCCATTCTATTTCTTTTCCTCAGTTATCACATTCTTCCCATTCCCTAGGAGAACTACATTTGTCCTCAAGTTTTTTATTGGATATTACATCCATGGAACTATGTAGGCATCATCCACCTACCCAATGAATATGGAGATAGATTGGCCATTTTATTCCCCTATTTTTTTAATTTATTAAGTTGTCTCCTATTTTCTAGGGTTAATATTCATAGGGTATCTATTGCATTATTTATTTGTTTGTTTCTACTTATTTTGTTTGTTTGTCTACTTGTTTGTTTATTTTTAGCACTATTGCCTTGATTCAATTTATGTGTGTTCATTAGATGATTCCCTACCCACACTTACACTTAAACCCATCCATATTCATATATTTAAATTTTCATCATGGTTTATATCATTGGTACATTATTTTTTATTGACTATTGGATTACAAGAGTCAGTCCTCATGCATATTTTGGTCAAGTCCTCATGATGTTATACCATGATACCTATCAACCCTGTTAAAACAAAACTCAGATTTAAGAAGTCTATTTATAAATGGTGGTATTATCATCTCTTCATCACCAACATCCTGATTCCATCCCAATCATATCCCAAACAAAGTAATTAACCATGAAAGAATTTCAAACTTTATTAGTTCAGATGAGCATCTACCTACTAGTAAGTTGTTCCAATTCATCATTACCCTTTATGTTAATTTATCATC
The DNA here is from genome assembly GCA_037957365.1 of Torreya grandis. NCBI lineage: Eukaryota > Viridiplantae > Streptophyta > Pinopsida > Cupressales > Taxaceae > Torreya > Torreya grandis. The sequence continues at coordinate 7,359,464 of JARHVA010000037.1, forward strand.
ATCCTCATCCAAGTTTATCATGTTTTCCATAGTCAGGGTCCAATGATTATAACTACCTATAGGCAAATCATTTCACACCATCCCACCCGCATTTATTAATGATTATAACCACCTTTGGGCAAATCATTGTGTTGTCACCAATTTACTTTTTCTACCTATACAAGGGCATGTTATCTTGTTTTTATATCCTAACTAGGGTATCTCCATATTCTCAATGATTATAACTACTTTGGGGAAAATCATTATGTTATCATACCACATTGCCACTATCAGGGTACAATGTTTATAACCGCCTTTGGGCAAACCATTGTGCACTATCCCACTTGCATTCTCAATGACTTTAACTAATTTTTTAGTATCATTGTGTTTTAACCCCATCATCTTTATTTTCTTTGGTCCCCTTGTTTTACTTCTTTCTTTTTGAGGGACCGTTTATTGACCTCCTTGTGTCAACCATTGCCTTGAAGGGGCATCATATAATTAGTTTATCATCATTGTAGTTGTAGGCATACATGACCTTTTCATTATTTGAGAATATGTTATTTTGCTTATATATTTCAATGCCTTCTAAAATAGGGGCAAATTTTAGACACCTAAATTTAGCCATCAATACCCCCCAATCAGGCTTTTGGCCAATTTCTACCCAAAATGCATAATTTGGCCTAAAAACACTAAAACATGCTAAATGATATGAAATTGACATATTCAAGTGTCGATTTTGGCTAGGATATCCCTAAATGGGGTAATACAAATTATGGGCTAGCTAACTTTGATCAGATCATTCTGAGTCAAAATGCTAATTTTTCACATAGGTGCTTTGGATTGATCTTTCCTATCAAATCATTTGCATAAGATGCATGCCTTTGTTTTTTTTTTGGTAACATCCTAAATGGGAATACATATCCATTATATTTGATGTTTCCTTCCAATTCTAATTCAATTGAATTTAGGACCAATAACAAGGTATTCTGATCAATTTAAGTAATTTGTGCATAAAGTGTTTAATCATGTTTAAGAGATAATTAACCCAAATCAAGGCCTAATCAAGAATTCCATGGAAAATTATTGAAAACTTATTTTTAGAAATGAATATTGAAGATCTGCATCATCAGGGAACTTCATTTCTTGGGAAAACATCTATAGGCCATAAATGCCATAAATATCATGATTCATGCCCTCCACGCCTCTTAATTTCCCCTTCTTCAAATTCCATGATGAGGATAATTATAAACTTAATTACAAAAATTGAATTAATCCTCAACCACACATCTCAATCTCAAGTTGCATGGTTCAAGTTGATTCTAGACATCCTCAAAAATCTATAAATAGAGAGGCCATGAACATCATTTCTACGATATTTTGGTGAAAAGTTATAATGCACAAATATCTTCAAGAAGCCATTGCAACTAGTTTTACCATGTAAAATTTATTCCAAGCCAAGCCATAAGACAAAGATGCCAAGGAGATATGGAGGTAGCCAAGCTTCCATTTCCAAGCACTTCATGAGCACAACCCGAGCAAGCCACCACTACAAAGGCATTTGGATCATCTAAGGAAGGTGAAGGAATTATTGTGTTTTCATTCATTGCTTTTTAGTTATGTCTATCATTTAATTTTGTTAACTAATCTCTCCATAGTGTCTAGGCATAGAGATGTTATGTTATTAGAGTATTTATTTCATTTTATTTTCATTTTGGACTAACACCATACTAACCATCCTCTCTTGAGTCAAATTCCTAGATCACAGTGTCTTACTCATACATAGCTTAATTCAGATTCTCCTATGCTTGTTTTTTTTGTTTACTAACCCCCATATTGTGCCAAAAGCTTTGGTGAGAACTAGATTAGATTTATTTACTTTAATTGTTATTATTTTAGTGAATATAGAACATAGGACTACCTTAGGTTTATTTCATGATTGTGCTTGATTGGAGGCTTTGGAATCTTCCCTAGTATAGTGTATTGTGGTAAGAGATCCCCTAATTGGGTCTAGTGGATCCCCATATTGGTCATGTTTCTAATTATTTAATGTGTCTCTTATCAAAATTGTATGGTGTGATCTATCTTCTCTAAGTTAGGATTGATTTATAGACATGATGTATTTTTTATGGCATATAGATATCTTTTGAGATATATCTATGATCTAACATCTATCTAGTTTGAATTTTTTAGATCCGATAGATGAGGAGGAGACCATATGGGGATCCTTGGTGAAGAGAACACTCTATGATATCTTAGATGGGGTGTTGAGACCATATGAACCTACCACATTAGATGATTCTATGGTACTATATGTCCCAGATCAAGTGAGTTGGTTTAGACTAGCAAGAGAGGATGTGAGGAAACTATAGATGCATAGAGATGGGATATAGCCACCAGTAGGGGTGGGAGCATGAGAAGCACAAGCATGGTAGGCCTTGGCTTAGGATATAGCCACACATTTGGCTACCACTATTTATCTAGGATATGTATAGGACCAGGAGGCCAACCTACAGGGATAGGTAGTAAGATTGAGATCTTAAACATTCTCTTTACAATGTACTATTTAGAGGGTATTATCTAAGGCATCTATGGTTAGTATTGATAGGCCATGAGATAGACATGATAGAGACTAGCCTTAGAGCAAGAGCAATATATTTTTGTATTCTATATCAAAATACTATGATATATATATATATATATATATATATATATAGAATTAGTGTTTAGTACATTTATTTTTGATTAATTATACTTTTTCAAGTCCTTTTCACATGTTTATTTTTAACCATGTATGTCTACTAAATAATGCTAGAAAAGAAAACACAACACATATATATCCTATAACATATATAATAAATTAAAAATACATGTGATATAACATAAATATATCCATCTCATAACATTTGAATATTGATATTATGTTTGTGGTTGTGGATACATGGATATATTTATTTATATCACATGTATTTTTAATTTATTATATATGTTATAGGATATATATGTGTTGTGTTTTCTTTTCTAGCATTATTTAGTAGACATACATGGTTAAAAATAAACATGTGAAAAGGACTTGAAAAAGTATAATTAATCAAAAATAAATGTACTAAACACTAATTCACATTGGGAAATGTGTAATAATAAAAAATTACTAAGTATAAGAAACCAAAGAGTGGTAAATAATAGGGTAAAAAGTTTTTAAACCATGAAAAAGAGTGGCAACAAATTAAAACAAGTAAAATCATACTAAATAATGTTTGGAAGTATGAAAATAATGTAATAAAATGGAAAGCACGTAAAAGAACAATGGTGTTAAAACAAAGTAATTAATTCAATCAATCATACTTAATCACATTGGGAAGTATAAAAGAGAAATAAAATTGGTAAAAATGTTCTTAAATTAATCACACTAATTCAAATTGGGAAGTATGAAAAACTAAAAAAAATGGTTGTATTCTTACATGTAATCAAAAAATAAGAATATGAAAGATTAATGAAATAAGCATAAAACATACTAAATAAATATGGGAGGCATGTCAATGAAATGTAATCAATCACATCTTATCTCATATTTAACACAAGTAATTTTGTTGCGACTTGGATATTGGAAAAATTTGTGAGGAAGGCCAGGTCCTATCCATAGTCTTACATTTCAACTCACAAAGAGAATACCAATGAGGTGGAAATAACGTGAAAATATAGTAAAAAGTGATGTATAAAATGGTAATGGGAAAATTTGGTAATTTTTTAGGAAGGCTAGGTCCTATCCATGGTCTTATAATTTAACTCATAAATAGAATCCCTAGGGGAGTGATCAATAAAAATAAAAATAATAATTTAAAAAAAAAAAAAAAAAAATCTCAAGAAAAAATATTAGGGTTGTAAGGATCGAAAAATGGAATGTAAAAATTATAACGTAGGAATCTTATGAGAATACCTTAGGATACATGAGGCATACTAAGGACATGAGAAGAAACTAAGTGAGTATTGACCATCAATATATAGAGGATACATGTTCATTATAGACATAAAGCTATGTAGGAAAATAAGTGTGCTACTAAGATCAACTCATGTAGGTAGTTTTGAACAAGAAAATTAAAATAGACTTACCTTCCCACAATGTGTTCCCCATTCCTTAGGACCCCTTATAGATCCATCAGTATACTATGAAGAATAGGTGCTTACATGAAATCTTAGGTAGCATTAAAAGATTTTTTATTCTCCTTTTCTAATCTACTAGCCTACTGCACCCCAATAGACCTTGAATATATATGAGGCCAACTATGAAGTTTGAGATTTGATTAGAAGGAGATGTGCTTAGAATCATGTATTTTAGTGTGATTTGAATTTTGATAAATTTGAATGTTCCCTTGTAGATCATTGCCTTTTGTTAAATTATTTGGTTTTTGAATATTTTTATGGCTTTTAATATTCCTCTTCGATACAGACTTGAAATGACCAATTACTCTACCCTTAACTATTGGCATGTCTAGGGATATGTGTAGCCAAATTATGGATTACATAACCCTTTTTCATATTATTTTACATTTATTTATTCATTAATATACTTATTATGTCAGCCTATGGGTGGCACATAGCCTTGTTAGACTATATATAGGAGGTAGGGTTAGTTATTCATCATCATATTTGAGTATTAATTCTTATTATAAGCATTTGGGAGGTTGTCCCCTCAAAGTGGCTTATATATTATTCATAATTTCTGGTATATTTCCATATCATTATGATATATTTCTATATTTCTACTTATTTGGTGAATTACTATCTTTCCAAGTGGTATCAGAGCATTGATTTGGGCCATAATCAGGTTAAAAACCCTAGATCTTGAAATTTGGATATATATTGCAAATGGTAACAAATTTACCTAATTTTTTTATGGGAGTTATGAAATCATTAAAGTATGTTTCCATTAAAATTTTAGCTCATTTAAATCTATTTTTCAAAATTTATCACCATTTTAGGGTTTTCATAAATTTGTTCCATAGCTCATAACTTGTAGAATTTTTCAAATTTATTTACATTTTTGGAAACCTTGGAAAAATTATTTTGGGTCTATTCTTTTATATTTTTGATTTAAGGCTAAAATATTTAAAAAAATTCATGGTAAAAGTTGTGTCAATGTAGAAAAATAAGGTTCACCATCAAGCCTTTGTATGGTTGGTCCTAACACCTGTGGACAAAGGAAAGGGCAAGACACCCCTAAAACTCCTTTAGGGGATGACATGGAGTCTGAATCATCTGATATGATTCCAAAAATCTAGTCAAATCTACATGTCCTAATGCAAAATGATGTGTAAGTCCAAACTCAAATATTAGCAATGCAAGGGGAGCTTAATGACATGAATAATCAGTAGCATCATATCATGACAAAATTGGCTACCATTTTATCTCATCTACGACTCAACAACCCTCCACTTTTTACTTCTAGTCCTCCTCCTCTCAATACTAACACCACCAATATGGGGGTAAAACCAATGTTGCCAAATGTAGATTTGTATAATTTTGATGGTAAAGATCCACTCACTTGGATCACTCAAATTGAAAATTTATTTGATCTACACCAAACTCCTAGCTCTCTAAATATGGTTATGACATGTCTATATCTAGAACCTAATCCATTCATTTGGTATAGATGGTTTTGTGCTCAAAATAAGAAGATTGGTGCTCTTATTACATGGTCAATATTCTTTGATTAAATTATGTCTCACTATCAAGATAATGTTTTTGAAAACTAATTTAACCAATTAGGAAAACTATGACATAAAAGAATAGTGAAGGATTATATTCATCAATTTCATAATCTATCCTTATATGTGGAGGATATCATTGAGGCAAATTTGACTAATCTTTTTTTGGTTAGACTAAAAGATAGTATTCAATTAGATGTTCATATGTATAGCCCTACAACTGTATCTGAATCTATACCAAGGGCACACTTGTTAGAATAAAAAGATATGATCAAACATCATCCTTTCATTACTAGTCAAGAATGCACCTTTCTAACTCCATCATGGCCTCAACCTACTAGATTGACATCACAAAAAATTGAGAAATGTGCCAAAGGGTTGTGTTATGTTTATAATAGAAAATGGATCAAAGGTCATCGATGTGCTAAAAATTATTTATTTTACATTGAAGGGGATAATGAGGATGAAGAAGATGAGGAGGCATTTTGGTGAGGGTTTTAAAGGACACAAAGATGAAGCTGTAGATTTTCAACCTACTATCTCCTTCCATGCCCTTGCAGGTATTTATACTCAGACTCTTAAGGTGGTGGATTTCATTAAGAAATAAAAGGTCACAGTGTTGATTGACTCAAGTACTACACATAATTTCATCAATGGTAAGTTGGTTGCACATTTGAATTATTTCATTACCTAGCCCCAAAATTTCAAGTTATGATTATAGATAGTGGTACAATTAATTGTTCTATAAAATGCCACAGTATTAAGTTAACAATGGAGGATTATTTGTTAGATTCTCCTATGTTTACTATTATTATGGGTGGGATTGACATTATTTTATGAGTACAATGTCTCACCACATTGGGTACTATTGAAATGAATTTCCATGAACTATTCATACATTTTTATTCTAAAGGAAAGTCAATGGAACTACACAGATTAAGATTTAAATATCCACAAGTGGTTAGTTCACATCAGATGACCAAGATGCTAAAAAAAGGTGTTGAAGGATTTGTTTCACACTTGTTTTCCATTGATGTTCAACAAACTAAGGAGTCTACCCATCCTGAGTTACAAAAAATATTTAATGAGCATTCAATTAATTTTGGACCCATGCTAAAAGGTCTTATTCCTAATCATACTCATAATCATGCCATCATACTCATTCTTAGAAGTATGTTACCCAACATCAAACCATATAGATATCCTTATGCCCAGAAGAGTGAAATTTAAAATATAGTACAAAAGTTGTTGGAGGTAGGAACCACTCACCATAGCCAAAGTGAATATTCTTCTCCAGTAGTCATGGTGTGAAAGAAGGATGAAACTTGGAGGATGTGCCCAGATTATAGAGAGCTCAACAAGTTCACTATCAAAGATAAGTTTCCTATTCTTGTAATTGATGATTTGTTAAATGAATTACATGGTGTTGTTTATTTTACCAAATTAGATATTTGCTCTGGGTATCATCAAATCTGGATCCATAAGGAGGACATTCTTAAAATAGCCTTCCATACTCACAAAGGCCATTATGAATTTTTGGTCATGCCTATTGGTCTCACCAATTCACCATCCACCTTTTAGAGTTTGATGAATATTATTTTTAGGCCATTTTTGAGAAATTTTGTACAAGTGTTTTTTATGACATCCTTATTTATAACAAAAATTGGGAAACCACTTGCATCATGTGAAACAAGTAATCTCAGTTCTTGAGCAATATCATTTGTATGCTAAACCATCCAAATGTGCTTTTGGAGTTTATACAGTGGAATATTTGGGTCTTATTGTATCACATGATGGAGTAAAATTTGATCTTAAAAAAATCCAAGCCATCATAGAGAGGTAGATTCCCAAGACACTTAAGCAATTAAGGGGATTTTTGGGGCTAATTGGTTACTATCATAGGTTTGTTAAACACTATGGTAGTATTGTAACACTTCTCACTTATTTTTTGAATAAAAACTCCTTCCAATGGATTTATATAGCTACCAAGGCATTTGAACAATAGAAAATGGATCTATGTACCACCTTGGTATTGGCTAATGTAGATTTTTCTTAAAATTTTGTGGTTGAATGTGATGATTCTAGATATGGTTTGGGTGTAATAATCATGCAAGAGGGTAGGCCCATTACCTTTAAAATTCATCAAATAAAGGGTAAAAATCATCTCAAACCCATGTATGAGAAAGTGATGATGGTTATTCTACATGCATTCAAACAATGGAGACCTTATCTATTGGGTCATCACTTTCAGGTAAACACTGATCATGATAGCCTTAAATATTTTTTAGAAAAATGGTTATCCTCTGAAGAAAAACAAAAATAAGTGATGAAAATGTTAGGTTTTTATTTTTAAATAGTCTACAAGAAAGGAAAATAAAATGTGATGGTTGATGCACTATTTAGGTGAGATGAACCAATTGAGGCATTGTTATGTGTCATGACCAATTGGCAGGTAGATTGGCTTAAAGAAACAAGTTAGAATGGGATAATAATAGTATTTCCTATGCATTGATTCAAAATCTAAAACAAGGTTTAGATGGGATTGAAAATTTTACATGGAAGGGGAATGCATGATTGTATAAAGATAGATTATATCTATGTCATAATTCTCTTTTCAAATAGAAAATCCATCAATAACTTCATGCGTCTCCACTTAGCGGTCACTCGGATTTTTGAAAACCTATCATAGAGTCAAGAAGGAGTTTTTTGAAAAGGACTCAAAGGGGATGCACATAAATATGTGGCTGAATTTATGGTCTATTAGAAAAATGAAGGTGAAACAATTAAAACCCTAGGTCTTTTACAACCTTTATCCATCCCTAATCAATGATGGGAATAGGTATCCATGGATTTCATTATGAGATTACCAAAATTTGAAGGTAGAAATGTTATCATGGTTATTGTGGATATACTCACAAATTATGATCATTTTTGTTCTTTATCTAAACCATTTGTTTCTAGTATAGTAGATTTTGCCTTCCTCAATATAACTCATAAATTACATGGTACTCCCAAGATTATTGTTAGTGATCAAGATCTCATATTCACTAGTAATTTTTGGAAAAAATTATTTGCATGTTTGGGAACCCAATTAGCTCATAGATCATCCTATCATCCTCAATTAGATGGATAAACTAAGGTAGTAAACAAGTGTTTGTAAGGGTACCTTCATTGCTTTTTGTCAAATAAATAGGATATGGGTTTAGTGGATACCCTTGGCTGAATGGTGGTATAATACTTCAGTGCATAATTAATCTAAAATGTCTCATTTTATGGAATTACAGGGATACCATCCTCCATCCCTCATTTCAACCTTGAATATGCACCTAAAGGTGCATGTAGTGGAGGTACACCTTCAACATCAATAGGAAGTCCTTATTAGTTTACATGAAAATTTAGCTTTGGCCCATAATCACATGAAATAATAGGCAGATCAACATAAGAGTGAGAGGCACTTTGAAATTGATGATTATTTGCTTATTTACTTACAACCATATAATAATATGTCCTTAAAGTAACATAAAAAGATTAATAAGTTATATCCTAAGTATTATGGCCCTTATCAGATCTTGAAAAAAATTGGTAGTATGGCCTACAAGCTGGAATTTCCTCCATCTACTCACATTCATCCATTATTTAATGTATCTTGCATTAATAATGTCATTGGAAAATATTTACCACTCAAACTAAGTTACCAGAATTAGATGAGGAAGGGGGGTTATTCTTGATCCTGAAGCAGTCTTTTAAATGTACAATAAGTAGTTATGATCCAGACTGATTATTGAGTATCTGATCAAATGGAAGAATATACCTTCTAATGATGCTACTTGGGAGGATGAATCATTCATGCAATAAAATTCAAGATTGCTTCAACATTGAAGACAACATTATTTTGAAGGGGAGGGGCATGATATTCCCTTAACCATTGGCATGTCTAGGGATATGTGTAACTAACTTGTGAATTACATAACCCTTTTGCATATTATTTTACATTTCTCTATGCATTCATATACTTAGTAGGCCAGCCTATGGGTGGCACATTCCCTTGTTATACTATATATAGGTGGTAGAGTTATTTATTCTTCATCATATTTGAGTATTCATTCTTATTGCAAACATTGGTAAGTTGTCCCCTCAAAGTGGCTTATCTATTATTCATAATTGCTACTTTATTTCCATATCATTATGATACATTTTTCTATTTTTTATTATTTGATGAATTAATATCATTCCACCAATCATGAGAGATAGTGTGATACACATGAATGAGATTTAGGCTTTGGCTAAAGGAAGCTTAGTAACCAAAGATAAGACTGACTAGAACACTTAGGATTAACTATGAACAATCATGTTATCTCAAGTATAAACCATGTGTATGCTTAGCTTATGAAAGGGAATAAAGGGGACTAAAAATATATCCAAAGTGGATTGGTAAAAGGAGATTAGAATGAGATGAATTATTTTCTAACTGATCACATGGTAAGGAAGGAAAGATTAAAAGGGAGCAATGTTTTTATAACCAAGTCAAAATAACAATTATTTATGTTTATAAAGATAAGATAGAAAACAATCATGAAAAATAAAAAGGGAGTCATAATAAAATGAAATTGAGAATAAAAAGAATGAAATTATGAAAAAAAATCCATAAGAGAACATAATGACATCATAAGCAATATACAGTGTGAAACCAAAGTTACTATGTAAGATAGATAAGAATTTGACACAATGTTAAATGATATAAAATAGATAAATGTAAAGTTGGAGCACATGTCTAATCCAAATTTAAATGTAATAACACCATGAATATGTTCATAATTACTGATATATTTATCCACACACATTATCTTAACATTTGATAAGTCTCTATGAATTTAAATGTGAACTGCATCTAATGTCTCATCGATCTTTATAAAAAGTTGATAAAATACTTCACATCGAATCTCCTCAACAAAAAATTTAGGAATGATTGAAGGATCATGATAATGAGGGATATTTTTTAGGGGATTCTCAAGTGAATGTATGAGAGTGGTTTCTATGAGATATGAAGAGGTCACCTATGGGAAAGGTGCCATGAGTGAGGGACTCATAGGTAGAAGAATAGTAGGTGGAAAATGGACCATAGGAATAGATGGAACCACATGAGGTGGAACCATGGGGGAAGAAGGGGGAGTCTTCTTATGAGAATGACTTGTGAGAGGAATGGTATAAGGTGTAGGAAGAGTTAGGAGGTGATCCTTCAGATGTTGCTAAAGTATGTGTCAACGATGTGATGTGTGCCACATTGGTGCCAGAGAGAATATATCTCTCCATACTTAGGAAGATACTTAAGTAATACTTTTGGGGGAGGTATAGCCTTGTTTGAGGGCTAAGGAGTGGTGGGATGCAAGGTGTTAGTATATTTTCACTGTTGTAAATATTGTCATTGATGTCAAAGGTCTAGTATTGGTGATAAAGGCCCCATTATATTTAATGGTGTTTTTAATATTTATATCTTGGCTAATGTGTGTTAATATTTATTTAATATTAAAAAATATATTTTTGGTTTCATATAAGTCAAAAGAGGGCCCATAGAGAAGTTAAAGAGACATGGGGTAAAGATAAAAGAGGAACGGGATGCATTTTATCATGAAGAGTCATCTTGAGGAATTTCAAGAGTCACCATATGAAAACAAAAGAGGGTGTGGCACATTTTTTCATGAAGGGACACTTTGAAGAATACAAAAAGTCACCAAGATAAAGAAAAAAGAGGAAATGATGTATTTGCTTATGAAGGGTCACCATGTGACTTTTCAAATGCAAGGATACGAAAGGCCATGCAAGTTTGGCAACATTTTCCATGAGGATTGAAGGGTCACAAAGGGTAAATGCCAAAGGTCATTTGGAAAGCTATAAATAAAGGCTTGAGAAGCCATTTGTAATATGTAAGAGAGTTCATGGTTTGTATTTATTTTAGAGGAGATAAAATTAGGAGATATTGTAGAGTTTTATCATTTTTTGAGTAAGAAACATTGAGAGATAGTTGTGTTTTATACACAAGAGGCGTTGGTGCTCCTGTGGGTTGGTGCTCACAAATAGTTATTATGTTGGTTCTTGGCAAAGGGGTTGGTGCTTGTGAACTTTGTAATTTGAGTTGGTGCTCATTCATATACTTGAGATTATTCTCCATGGTTTTTCCCACTTTGGGTTTCCACATAAAAATTTGGTCTCTCTCTCTCTCTCTCTCTCTCTCTCTCTCTCTCTCTCTCTCTCTCTCTCTCTCTCTCTCTCTCTCTCTCTCTCTCTCTCTCTCTCTCGTGTGGTGCATGTTATTTTTTTAGTTTTATTGCATATCTTGAATGTATGATTAAGTGGTTAAATCAAAATGAATTTGATTAAGTAAAAGATATATAATATACTAATTCACCCCCCCCTCCTCTCAGTATATTTCATGCTTAACAACTGGTATCAGAGTAGGTTCTTTTTTGAAAAAAATTTATAGCTTAAAGGTAGATCAGGGAAAGCACGATGGCTAGATCACATGAAAGTTTTTCTACAAATAAGGCACCTTTGTTTGATGAGATAAATTATGATTTTTGGAGCATAAGGATGAGGACTTATTTGATTGCCCTTAGATTCAACATTTGTCAAGCACTGGTGGAGGAATATGAAGAGCTAAAAACACTTGTAACTACTCCAGAAAAAAAAAGGCAAGTGAAAATAATTCTAAAGATTTAAATGTTATTTTATGTGGTTTATGTGAATCAGAATTTGTTAAATTTATGCAATGTAAATCTACTCATGAAACTTAGGTAAAACTTGAGAATATTTACAAAGGTGATGAAAAGATTCAACAAGCTAAGCTTTAGACTTTTAGAAGATATTTTGAGAGTTTGAATATCGAAGAGGAAGAAAATATAGCAAGTTACCTTTTATGGGTTGATCAAATAGTTAATCAGATTCAAGGTCTTGGAGAAAATTTAGAAGAATCAATTATGGTACATTTTTTTTTGAGATCTCTACCATTGAGATATGATGCAAAACTTTCTTTAATTGAAGAGATAAATAATTTATCCAAGCTAAAGATTGATGAGCTACATGGTATTCTTATGGCATATGAGATGTGGACCAAATAAGAGAAACCCTCAAAGAGGGAAGCTAATTTCAAGACATCAAAGAAAAAGATGGCTAAGATTCAAGAATCAAGTGACAGTTCTATTGATGATGAAAATGACAATGGAGATCTATTCATTTGCAAGCCAAAAAAGGGCAAAGGTAAGTATCAAGGAAAAATACCTTTTAAATGTTTTAATTATGGAAAGATTAGACATTTTATAGCTAAGTGCCAAAAATAGGGTAATAGTGACAATGAAGAAAGAAAGTATACATATAAGAATAATTTAAAAGGAAAATTCAAGAAGGGATTCAAGAATAAGAGTTTTTATTCTAAAGATCCTAGCTCAATTGAAGATAGTGGAGTCAGTGATTCAGAAGAAGAGATTTTATTCATGGCTATACATGAAGATGCCTCTACAAGAAAAAGTAATGATGATCAAGAAGAAGAACATGATGAAGCCGAAGTGAATCTAGAAGGAGAACTCATTTGTGCCTTAGAAGAGTTAAAATCTCTTGAGAAGAATCAAAGATTAAAGCTCTAGATCAATAAAAATGAAAAGGAGTCAAAGGAAACAACTGAAGATATACAAGCACACTTTGAAGAAGCTAAGAAGAATTAAAAATATATAATGGCATAGTTGCAAAAATTAAGTGAAGAATGTGAAAGGTATGTTATTGAAATTACTTATTTAAAAGTATATCTTGATAAAATAAATAAATAAATCAATGATAGAGCGGCTAATGATTCAAAATTTGAGAATAACACTAATATGTTGAATAAGATACTAGAAAGTCAAAGATCAATGTCAGATAAGATAGAGATCAAATTTGAAAAGAGAAAGGGGAGGCCACTAATTTCACAAATAAGGTTAACACAAAAAAAAAAAAAAGGGGGGGGATCTATGATAAAGCTCTTACAAAAGAGGAAATCAAAAGGGAAGAAGTTAAGAATATAGAGGACATCTCAAACAAAGAAGGATGGAAGGAACAAAGCTACAAAAGAAAATCAGGTCAAAGATACATAAATAGGTCCTATTTTCATAGTTATTATTTTTATTTAATGGATATGATCATAAGGAAATAGAATGTTGAAAAAGGGATAATAATTTCAGAAATAAGAAGGAAACTCGTGCATAGTCAAGTAGAATCCACAAATATTTTGCTCCTCTATCAAGCTTTAATGAAGAGGCCATAATATGTTACAAGTGTAACAAATTTCAAAACATATCTTGGTATTATAAAAGCGTGTTTGATTCAGTTAAGAAGGACCAGATTTTTAAGACTCCATTCATCAAGAAGAAAGTTTAGATAAATTCATGGTAGAAGAAACAACCTAAAAAATCTATGTTGGTAGAGATAGCTTTGCATACAAGAAATGAAAAAAATCCATGGTTCATTGACAATGGATGTTTGAGGCACATGATAGAAGACAAGAGAAATTGTATAACCTTGAAGAATATCAATGGTGGTATAATGAAATTTGGAGATAACACTACTGCCAAATTGCTAGAAAAGGTACACTAAGTTTGGATAATGGTATAACTAAAAATAAAAATGTTTTATATGTAGGTTTTAAGCATAATATTTTGAGTGTAAGTCAAATGTGTGATCAGGGACACACACGAACATTTTATGCAAAAGGTTTTGAAATTAGGAGAAAATATTTAGATGTGTTGGTTGCAGATGCTTAGAGAATAGGCAAAAATTTGTGTATGTTATCAGACATCAAATGTCAAAGATGTTTTTAAAGTTAGATTGAGGAAAGTTGGATATGTCACAGGAGAATGGGATGCATAAATTTTGATAATCTTGTCAACATCAATAAAAATTAAGTAGTTAGAAATCTTCCAAAGATTACAAAGCCATCCAACATGCTTTATGAACTTTGTCAACATGGGAAGTAGGCCAGAAGGTGGTTCAAAATAAAAGAGTACTCAACCACTCAGATGTTAGAGCTTGTTCACACTAATTTGTGTGGACCTATGAGAACTCAAAGTACTCAAGGTGATAAATATTTTATGTTACTTATTGATGATTTTTCATGTATGACTTGAGTAATGTTTTTAAATAAAAAATCAAAAGCTTTCAGACATTTCAAAGAATTCAAAGCATTAGTTGAAAATGAAACTAGTTTGAAGATTAAGTGTCTAAGATCAGATCAAGGAGGAGAATTCATGTCAAATTAGTTTATTGAGTTTTGTGAAGACCATGGAATAAAGAGATATTATTCAACAACTAGAACTCTATAGTAAAATGGAGTAGTTTAACAGAGAAATAGAATAGTTCATGAGATGGTGAGGAAAATGCTAAATGAATCTAAGATACTAGATAAATATTAGAGAGAGGTAGTTACTACAATAGTGTATATCTAGAATAGAGATTTATTGAGAGTCAATAGTGACAAGACTCCTTATGAGCTATGGAAAGACAAACTAGAAATAGTTGATTATTTTAGAGTATTTAGTAGCAGATGCTTCATTAAAAAACTGATAGAAAACTTCATAAGTTTGAATCTAGAGCAGCTGAAGGTAAATATCTTGGTTATTCTTGCAAAATTAAATCTTATAAATGTTATAAAAATATAACCAAGAAAATAGTTGAAAGTGTAAGTGTCAAGATATAAGAAGATGGAACACAAAGAATTAGTGATCCAGTAGACATTCCTAAAATTATTGAAGAAGAATATTTTGAAGAATCAGATGAAGACGAGAAGAAGGAGAAAAAGGACACCAAAACCCCATCCAAATATGTCCAAAGAAATAATAATGAAAATGACATCATCAGGGACATAAATGAAGGAATTCACACTAGAAGAATGATGGTAAGTGAATCTAAGCAAGTTAATTTCTCTTTGTTATCCAAAATTTAGCCTAGAAATTTTTTAGAAGCTAGACATGATAAGCATTGGGTTAAGGCAATGGATGAAAAATTAAATTAGATAGAAAAGAATGATACTTAGGAATTAGTGCCTAGACCAAAATATCACAATGTGATAGGAATAAAATGGGTTTATAGAAATAAGTTGAATGAAAATGGAGAAGTGCCTAGGAATAAAGAAAGATTAGTATGTAAAGGATATGCTCAGATTAAGGGAATAAATTTTGAAGAAAGTTTTTCACCAATGGAAAGGCTAGAGGCTATTTGAATGTTTCTTATATATGCAGTGTTTAAAAATTTCAAAGTGTTTCAGATGGATGTCAAATCTGCCTTCCTAAATGAGAATCTGGAAGAAGAGGTCTACATTGAGTAGCTTGAGGGATTTATTATCTCAAATATTAGTAGTCATGTAATGTAGATTGAAGAAAGCACTATATGGATTAAAAAAATCTCCCAGAGCTTGGTATACAAGACTTGATAAGTACCTATAAGATCAAGGTTTCAAAGGAGTATTTGTCGACAGTAATCTCTACATAAAAATAAAAGGTGAGCATCAATTTATTGTTATGGTATATGCTGATGACATCATTTTTGGAGGAAACATTGAAAAGATGACAAAAGAATTTTTTAATAATATACAAAAAGAATTTGAGATGTCTATACTTGGAGAATTATCATTTTTCTTAGGATTGCAAATATTTTAGTTAGATAATGGAATTTTCATATCTCAAAGTAAATATGCCAAGGAAATGTTGAAGAAATTTGGTTTTGAGGATTTTGCACCAGTTGGCACACTAATGAGTATAGGAAATAAGGTGAGTAAGGATGAAGATTCACCTATTGTAGATCAATCTTTATATAGATCTATGATTGGTAGTCTTTTATATTTGATAGCATCAAGGCCAGACATCATGCATATGGTAGGTATGGTTGTAAGATATCAATCAGCTCTATAAGATAGTTATGTTTAGTTGGTGAAGAGAATATTTAGATATATCAAGGGGACATGGGATTATGGATTATGGTATCCCATAGGAAGAGATTTCACTTTGGTTGCTTATACAGATTCAGATTGGGTAGGTTGATTGGATGATAGAAAGAGTATAAGTGGAGGAGTTTTATTTCTCTATGATAGCTTACTATCATGGATAAGCAAAAATAAAAATTTAGTATCACTTTCTATAGTTGAAGAAGAATATATTGTAGTTGTATTGTGTTATACTCAAGTGCTTTAGATAAATTAAACTTTGAAAGATATCAAGGTAAAATATGATGAACCTATTTCTATTTTTTGTGACAACACAAGTGTTATTAACATTTTGAAGAATCCAGTGATGTATTTAAGAACAAAATATATTCCCATCAGATATCACTTCTTGAGAGAGTAGGTTGTAGATCAATAGAGAATATATCAGTACTATAGAGCACATTGTAGATATTTTCACAAAGACACTACTAAAATAAATATTTGAGTATCTATAAGAGAAGTTAGGAGTAATTTATTTTACTTCTTGCTATTGAGGATCAACAACAATTGAGGGGGAGCTAAGTGTTAGCTCCAGGATAGGCCCTTTGACATTAATTTCAAAGGGGGAGAAGAATAGGTATAGGTACAAGTACAGGTGCAAAAATAGGTGTAAAAATAGGTATAGGGAATAGGTACAAGTTGCTATAGTAAGGGGGAGTTACTATATGTTTTTCAAATGGTAATATGTGTAGGTTGGCATGTGAAATGTAGGTTTTAGGATGTGGTAGTTTCAATTTGAAGTTACCATCAATGACAAAGAGGGAGATTGTTGGAAATATTGTCATTGATGTCAAAGGTCTCGTATTGGTGATAAAGGTCCCATTGTATTTAATGGTGTTGTTAATATTAATATCTTGGATAATGTGTGTTAATATTTATTTAATATTAATGAATATATTTTTGGTTACATATAAGTCAAAAGAGGGCCCATAGAGAAGTCAAAGAGTCACGGGGTAAAGACAAAAGAAGAATGGGATGCATTTTCTCATGAAGTGTCATCTTGAGGAATTCCAAGAGTCACCATGTGAAAGAAAAAGAGGGTATGGTGCATTTTTTCATGAAGGAACACTTTGATGAATATGAAAAGTCACCAAGATAAAGACAAAAGAGGAAAGGATGCATTTGCTTATGAAGGGTCACCATGTGACTTTTCAAATGCAAGGATATGAAGGGTCATGTAAGATTGGCACCATTTTCCATGAGAATTGAAGGGTCATAAAGTGTAAATTCCAAAGGTCATTTGAAAAGCTATAAATAAAGGCTTGAGAAGCCATTTGTAATATGCAAGAGAGTGCATTGTTTGTATTTGTTTAAGAGGATAGAAAATCAGGATATATTGTAGAGTTATATCATTTCTTGAGTAAGAAACATTGAGAGATAATTTTGTTTTATACACAAGAGGGGTTAGTGTTCCTATGGGTTGGTGTTCATAAATCTTTACAAGGGGTTGGTGCTCCTATAGGTTGGTGGTCTTGCAATTTGGTGCTTGCAAACTTTGTAATTTGAGTTGATGCTCATTCATATACTTGAGATTATTCTCTGTGGTTTTTTCCACTTTGGGTTTCTATGTAAAAATCTACTCTCTCTCTCTCTCTCTCTCTCTCTCTCTCTCTCTCTCTCTCTCTCTCTCTCTCTCTCTCTCTCTCTCTCTCTCTCTCTCTCTCTCTCTCTCTCTCTCGTGTGGTGCATGTCATTGTTTTAGTTTTATTGAATATCTTTAATGTATGATTAATTGGTTAAAGCAAAAGGAATTTGATTAAGTAAAATATATATAATATACTGATTCACCCTCCTTAGTATATTTCATGCTTAACATTCACAACTTTCAATAATGCATGGATGAATGGTTATCTATTTTGTGGAAATAATGGATACACCTATGAGTAGTCTTGGTAGGTGTACTCATAGGAGAGATAAAATAGAATCTGGGGGAGCTTGGTATAGGGAACAATCTCTAGTCTAATGACTAGAAAATTTATGAATATCACAATAAGGCTAGTTGGCCTATTTGGTTGACAAAGGAATCAACTATGGTAAGGAAAACAAACCATCACCAAGATAAGGTGGGTTTGGTGGAAAAATTTGGCAAGGCTCGACTAAAGGAGAAATAGGGTTGGAAATAAGAAGAGACTCAACTATAGAAGGAGTAGGAATGGGATCTGAACTAGGCTCTACTAAGGGAGGGGTGGGGTCCATAGAAGGCTAAAGGATAGTTACACACATTTCAAGGATAAGTAGGATATAGGGGTCATGGTATTTATCAAAGAGATAGGCACTAGTCATATCACGATCCATAAACATACTCCTACAAGGTTCTTTAAAAATTAGAGGTGTGCACACCATCTCTACCCTATGATAAAGAGGGAAAATTTTAAAATTAGGAAAAATATAAGATAGAATACAAGAAGATATACTAAAATACTAAAGTAAAGAGGAATGCTAATGAATAATCTTAGCATCTCGATCTTGAACTAGACCTCCTAAGAATGGATCATCTAAGGTATAAACATCATCATAATTAGGTGTATGAATATCAATGGCATAAGTAGGGATGACCTTATCATCTGATGCAGTGTGATGAATGGAATACTAAGTCTTAGTTATGACAACAAGGATGTCATCTCAAGCTGGTTGATGGGAATAAGGTTGAAAATATGGGGGAAGTTAAGAAATGAGATGAGGTGAGAGATCCAAGGTTTTAATTTTGAGATTGATCTCATCAGGCTCATCATCATTAGAATCTAGGAGGTTAAGGGGTATATTCCCAATGATTTTGGGGTAACCATTATAACCTTAGGCAAAATTGATAAGAAATTTAAAGCATTGAGATTCATAAAATGGAATGATTGGCAAGGGTTCAAGGGTAGGAATCTTAAATACACCACAGTCTTAGAATTTTTCAAAATTCTAAAAGTTAGTGTCACCCTGAATCCTATAGATAGATCCATTATGAGAAAATTTGATACATTGACAAGTAAAAGAGGCAATGTCTCTCATGGATGAGGTCATGGCCTACCAAGCAAAATGTTACAGGATAAAATAAAATTAAAGATCATCACCTTTGCATGAATAGTAATAGGTGGGATGGTAATGGAGAGCTACACACAACCTAAAGGATGCATTTACCTTTGATCATAGCATTGACATGTGTTGCATGTGTATTTAAGATTTCATTCAATATATACAAGGGTTTTGATAAATTTGAGAGAGGTAAGACAAGTGCCAAAACCCTTATCAATCAATGCATGCTTGACTTGGATATCACCAATTTAAATACTGATGAATAGAGGAGGATCATTTACATGAAATAGAATTTTATCAAAGATCATGGAAGCAATGGGTAATTTGAGGGAGATATAAGTGTCCATTATTTCATCAACATGTATGGACATTTCTTTGTATTTTTGTAAAATGATATCTTATGATCTGGATAAAGTGGCTTCGCATCCTACTAGGGGAGGATGAGGGATGTTCATTTTGAACAAACTCTACATAAGATGGTTACAATGTAGAGAAGTCCTCATAAGTTTGATAAATGGGATTTGAGATGGGAGATTAGTAAACTTCATGATAGGATCCCATTCATCATAACCCATAATAATATTGTTGGAAAGAGGTGCATAATGTTGAAGGAGGTCTTCGAAAGGAAGAGTTGAAGTACATGTGAATTCATGTTGATAAGAGGTAAATGGTTTAATAGGAGTAAAATTTTATATATTATGTTGAGAATATGGAGTAGCTAATGCAGATGTGGTTGGATAATTTTTATAAGAAGTGTTGATAGAATCTTGAGTATCATCGGTCATAGGTAAAGAAGATGGAAGGATGGTAGATATAGTATAAGAAGTGTTATATAAAGGAGTTATTGGAATTGGTTCATCAAAAGATATAAGGTCATCTTGCCCCAACTCAATTAAGTGAGTTGGAGAAGAATATTGGATAACATGAAATGTGTGAGATAATGGAGGTGTGTAGATGGGTTGAGGATCAATGAAATCAACCACCCTTCACATATTAGTCATATTGACCACATTATCTTCAAGAGTTAGGTCAAGAAGATTTTCAAAATTATTGGTATATTGGGTAGGCTTATCTTGGGTATCTTGGTGATTGAGAAGAGGATATTTATAGATGGCTAAATGATCATTATCTTGATTCAAAGCTTGATATTTAGTTTATGTTTCATGGGATTTAAAAATAATGTCATAAGCTTATTGGCATTGATGAATGATAGAATCATGGTCAAAATTAGGACCAAGAAGTAAATCCATATCCAAATGAAAAAGCTACCTATAAGTCTCATGAGAATGACCCCAACTAGCATGAAAGCAACAAAATTTATTATGATCATACCAAGATTTCATGGATCGAGTGGGATCGAGTTCTCATGGGAGAGGCCTTAGTAAGCAATTTAGTAATTTTTATAAGGATAAAGGTTTATGAACATTGATGTTATTATTTAAATATAAATGAGGACTAGTGATATGGTTATGAGAGGAATTTTTTTTTCAAAGTTAAGTTAGGAACAATAGCTTGAATAATGTGAATGGTATCATAAGAGTCTGTGACACCATCATTGGTAGCATGATGATTCTTGTTATTTAGTAACATGTGAGTACCTATAGAAGGTTGGAATGGATCAAATTGATGCATAAGGAAATATTGGTGCTTATCTTTGTCAATAGCCTCCTCTAAAATACATGGAGAGAGAGATTTTAGACCTAATATTATAACTTAGGAAAAATAGTATTGGTAAAGAGATGAAAGAGGTTATCATATGCCATATTATGTTCACATTTTTTAGACAGGGTCTTCCATCATTTAATGAAATCTTATTCAAATTTGGTTTCAAGTTACTTAAAATCGATAAAATGGTCCAAGGTATTCTTAGGGAGAGCACTAGTTTGGAACTCTTGGACTAGAGCATTGACTAAATCTTCCAAACTAGTAATAGAATGAGATTTAAGTTGGATGTACCAATCTAAAACATCACTTGTGAGAGTTTTTTCTAATATCTTGGTAGTGGAAAAGGTATTTAATTTAATCCGTTCTTTATATATATTTCCAAATGTATTTAAATGAAGAGTAGGATCAATTGATCCATTATAATAAATGGTAGGGATGATACCTCCTATATCAATATTAGCAATTTGAGATATAAGAGGTTCATTTTGAAGAAGCTTGATTATTTTATTAATTAAAGGATGTTGAGGGATAATATTACCATGGGAATCTCAAAGAAGAGGTGGGGGAAAATTTGGATTATGTGTGCCCCATGGCATCTATTAAGGGTGGGTTTGAAGATGGATAAGGTGATTTTGCATTTGTATCATTTGATTCACATTGTTAGTTTGGAAAGCATTCATTTGATTAAGAGTTTGTAACAGAAGTTGATGGGTTTGAGTTGCATTGTTGTTTTAAGTATTGGAGTTTGTATTACTAGCTTGGGTACCACTATGGATGTTAGTAGGATCTTGAAAATAACTATTAGTAAGTGAGGTACTAGTGGCATAATTTGCTTATGTGGAAAAATATGGACTAGTAGAGGGATGAGAAGGAATAGCACTAGAAGCATGATTACCATGGGTATAAAATGATGCACTAGTGGAATTATTGAGAAGGGTGGGTCTTGGAAGAGGCCCATTAGATGTTGAACCTACCATGTTAGTAGAGATACTAAGCATGGAGGTAGAGGAAGTCAAAGAAGATGAAGTCATTGTATGAGAAGAGGTCAAAATATAGGGAAGAGGCTAAGAATAAATTAAGATAATATCCTAAAATCCATGTGAGAATTTGGGAGAAGGTGAATGAGGCTCCTCAACTTGACCACTTATAATGAGATGGTAGATAGTAGAAGGATCATTCCCTTGATGTTGAGGAAACACATTGATGAAGAAGAGCGTTTTAGTTATATACTCTAATTCAGGTTGATCTTCAAGTGATAAAAGAGGATTTTTAATCAAATAAGAATGAGGTGGGGTCCCATATTTTTTAGAGTGAGTGGTTATATAAACATTTCTTTCATCTAGGATAGGAGCCACAAGCTATTTATGGGAGAACATATTAGGGTTAGTAAGACTCATCATATCCATTGAATTCAACTTATTATTTTCTTAAAATAGGAATTTCATGATGAATGGGATAGATTAAGTAAGGTAAAGGTGATTCAAAAACAAGGAGATAAGAAGGGACAAATTAGAGTACAAAGTTCACTAGTTCACTTAGTACTGGAAATAGGGTTTGAAAACTGAGTTAACAAAGATATAAAGTTGAAAAATTCTAATTAGTACTATAACTTGAGACAAAAAATATCTTTAGAGGATATAAAGTTGATAGGGTCAACTTAGTATTTTATCTTGAGAGGTAAAAATGAATACTGGATTGACCAGGTCAACTCAATACTATAGATAAGGGAAATAGATAGCCTATAAGAGACTATGTCTAATAGAATGATAGTGTACTGAAAATAGTGAAATATTTTGTATTGTACTTTGAAATCAATAAATGGAAGTAAACATATAATCAATTTGGTCAATAAGAATGATCCAATTGAGGCACACAACATAAAATCTTGCACCAATACAAGTTTTTGAAATAAACATATAATGAGCAAAGAGAAAGAAACCAACTTGAAAATTAAATGCTAATTAAGTGGTCATCCTAAATTTTTTTATTATTATAAAGTGTTATTTTAAGTATGATAGGTAAGTTGGCTAAAAATAGGTAACTAGAAAGCAATCTATAGATGATTTCAAGATGTTTAGGTTAAAAGGGATCTGTGTTGGTAATGGTACTAGGTTAGTATTGGGACCTACCCCCTCACTTCATAATCCCATAGTGATAAGGGTGTCAGGTGCTTTTCTAATATATACCATTAATCACATGGTTATACTTAGCTATAAAACCAAGTTGGCTTCCCCCTTGGTGATGAAATCCAAGTAGTAGGCCTTGGGTAGATAAATGTTCAAATGCATTTTGAAAGTATGTGATTTGGTAGTGTGTGTAAGAAAGAGAAAAATAGTAAAACTAAATGGTATATTGAAAAACAACCTAATTAGACTATGTGAGCTAATATAATCATGCAAACAAAGGAAAGTGAAAATGTGAATTAATTACTAGCATATAGTTGTTAATTCATGTTGGTGCTCTAGATTTCACCCTAGCTAAATAAGAGGATTATTTAGATCTTCCTACTCAAATCTAGTCCAACATGGGACTGATCCTAGGATGTGGGTATCCTCATAATGGATTAGACCACCAAATAAGGTTGGATTCCTTCTGTACCTATCACCTAAACTAGACTTAATCTAACACATGCTTGGAAAATGGGAGAAATAATAACATATGAAATCATGTAAATGAAGTGATGCACCAGTAATTGGAACACTTATACTTTGAAACAAACACACTATGAGACACATTCAAGACCAAAAAATATCAATCTCACATAAATATTTCACATTGAGGCATGAATCAGTTATCAAACTAACATGAGAGGGCACATAACCACTTTTAATCTAAACAACAAACTATAAATTGTACTATAATGACATGTGAGAACTTATCAAGCACTTCATGAAGGTGAGAAAACTCAAACATAGACAACATACATTCACTTAACTATAGTACATGAATTCATATAACACACTTCAATCTAGCTTACAAAATAATGGAATTCAGTCTTTATTGCATCAAAATGTGTTATAGTACAAATTTTGGCATAGCCTAAGCAAGCCAAAACATAAGAGTATATTTCTCTAAAAATTGGTAGATATTTATTTCTATAACTTTTAAAGAGTTATAAATGTGGAAAAGGTAGAACTTATATATAAAAATGAAGAGAGAGAGGGAACTATGATGTATTAACACAAGTTCACGGGTGTTAAATCAATGATCTTATCAATAAGGAACTAATTGTGTAAAATAATTGAATGTACATTATCTTTATCCATTCACCTAGTGTCCTTATTGGAACCATGACATTATCTATCTGATCTACTGATGAGGATCATGTCTTGTAATTGATAAAATTGTGTCACATCTACTTTGGGTGGCCATCAATACCTTCTCATTGAAAAAGTGACCCTGATGATAGGTGAGACATCTCTACATGGTTTGTATTTGCTCCAATATTGAACACAAGTCTATTTATAGGTGAAAAATAATCCTATTATTGGTTTTCACATAGTCATAATATCCAAGAAAAATTATATACTTCTTGTCCTTGCTTCACAATCACTGGTCTATCTTTGATCTCTTTATTAGGCCCAAAAGATATATTTTACCTATATAGAGCTCTTTTGACAATGCTTGTTTTTGTTAGTTCTACCTGGATCTTGCTCAAGATTTAGTCCCTTTTGTTTTTTATCTTATCTAGGTTGAATAATTCCCCATTGACTTCCATCAAAATGTCTCAGGTACACCCTTTATTCATTGGCTATTAGAATCTAACTTACATCATTGAAATGTTGACCCATCTCACTCCATTACATCTTGCTTGTCTAGATGAATACTTATCATTGATATTCCACTAGTTGAATGTGTTTTTGAAATTTATCATGCATGCATTTGATTTTGAGATTCACTAACCCCTTTGACCTTTGTTTGCCATTAGATCTGAATGTACGATCAAAGGCATGCTATTAGATCTACCTAAGAACTATGGTTTACAATCAAATGGCTACTTCATGAGCTCAAAATTGATGTATGTGATCCCATCATTTAACATCTGTGAAATCATATTTGATGTCCACATGCCCATCAAATTTAAACTACAATGTATTTTTTCTATGTCTTAAGTTTGACATTTGCACAGACATCACATGTTTTTTGACCAAATTTGAAAGCTTGGATTTAGAAGCAAAAAGGTCATGGAGGCACCAAATTTGTAGGATATGTTTTTGATTTCAAAAGGATTCTTCCCACTTGATCTACTACTTCCAAGATATTTTTAAGTGGAGATAAAAAATACTCAAACAAGCTAGTTTATGTGTTTTTCATGATGTATGCATGATCATCATTGATCATTTGAATCTCAATGGATATTTATTGAGGCCTAAATTTGGCACTTGCACGACCATCTTGCTCTATGTGACCAGTTTTAGAACTCCATAAATAAAGTTAGGAATATCTCACAGACTTGAAACTTACAAGATATGTTCATGGCATAAGGGACTTTATGGCACTATAATCCTATTGCTCAAGAGGCCTTCTGAGCTCATTTATAAAATGTGCAAGTAGACTAGTTTGTTTGTTTCCTATGTGATATCTTGGTGATGGTATGGTTGCTAAAATTTTTATATTCCATCTTTTTTTCAATCTTTCAAGGTTCTGATGATCTCCTAAAGCTTATGCAACTTGGTTCATGTTCTTAGACACCATGAAAATTATTTGGACCCTTCACCTATAACTATAGACTTATACCTTAAAGATCATTCAGATCACACTTTAAGCTCATTTAAAGTGTTTTAAAATATTTGAAAAATATATATGATCTCCACTTGAGTTCTATCTACTCCTCATGATATTGGGTCACTTCTTCAATTAGGATCCTACTCCTGTCACTAAACTTTTAGACTACTCACATTTTTGGTATGTAGACCAAATTTGGTCAACATATTTTATGACTTAGTTGGGTAGAATGCCTTTTATTCTTGAGAACTCAGACCATCTCTATGACTTTTGGATCATTTACATAATAAATGAACCATTTACATGACTGTAAGACATCTTCTTGACTTGCAAAGACAAATAATTCCAACAAATAGGGAAAGAAACATACTTGAAAGGGAAACTAAACTAATAAATCAAAGGTAACTAACCTATCAAACAACTATGCAACAAATAACTTATTTGGGACAACAAAAATAAACTAATGTGTTAGAAAACACTTAGATAAAAAAACAAGAACAACTATGTACATGGGACTTAGCTTTTTTAATAGCGGTGCTTTAGATGTATCGCATTGAATGGGATAGGAATATCTTCACCATTCATCCTTGTGATTTGGAAAGCATTGTGGGATTTGTAACTAAAGACTATATATGGGCCACTCCAGAGAGAATCAAATTCTTCTTGGCTTAACTCTATCCTCATCCCACTTGAGGACCAAATCTCATTCTTAAAAATTTCTTGAAGAAGTTCCTTTGTCAAAATATTTCTTCACCATTGTTTGATGGGCTTCCATGGCCAACATGGATTGATACCTTATCTCTTCTAGCTCCATGATCTCAACATATCTGATTTCCATTGGCTGATTCTCCAAAATCTCAAGTTGATGCATTGATTCCAAAGTAGGGAATTCAAGAGAAATAGGCATTCTTGATTCCTTACCATATACTATGGAGAATTAGTGATTGACCTCTTATTGGTGATCATATTTTCCCATAGAGCTGACATCATTTTGAGATGCCATAATCTCTAATTATCTTCAATAGTCCTAATGATCTTCAATAAACTTTTTTTAGTGGACTCATCAAGGCCATTACCTTGTGGATAATAGTTTGATGAGGTATGGAGACAAATATTATGTTAAACTACCCATTGGTTGATCCTAGACCTTACAAAAGCCATAGAATTATAAAAAAAATATAGTTGAAGGGACCCAAAATCTAGTAAGCAAACCTTCATAGAAATCCAAAACACTAATTTCATTGGCTTATTTTAATGCTACTTCCTCTATCCATTTAGTAAAATAATCTATGGCAGTTAGGATCCACTTGTGTCCTAATATTGAAGGGTGATTAATAAGACCAATAAAGTCCAATCCCCATTGGATAAAGGGTTGATTTACTAAAACTTTGTTGGCAAGGTAAGGTTGTAAGCTTCACCTTTCCAACAAATATGGCACATAGTCTATATTTATTGACCCATGTATGACAATCATGAAATAAACTTAGCCAATAATACCCACCTCTCATTAACTTGTGGGTTGTGATCCTTAATGAATAATGTCCTCTACCATGTCTATCATGGAACTGTTCAAGTAACCTTAGTGTTTGATTTGGTTCTATACACCTTAGCAATATGCCATTGATATCCTTTTTGAATAACACATTATCAATAAGAAGAAAAAGAATTGATAATAATCTGAAATGTCTTATCTTTGAAGGGATCAAATGAGAAGGATAAATACCATCTTGTAATTATCTTACCATATCTTGGAACCAAATGGAAGATGGGGTGTGATCAATTATAACCTCTTCATCATTTGACACTATAACAACCTCATTGGTCTCTTGCAGGTCTTAGGCTAGATGTTCACAAAGTTATTTTCCTCTAACTAACTTTGTGACCTTGATCTCAACATCATATTCCATGACTTTGGTTATCCAACTGTCCCTCTTGTCATTTATATCCTTATTCAAGAGGAGATCTCTGACACTTGGATGTGAAACCATCAAATATATCTTATTATTAGATAAGTACCTAAACTTTTTAAGAGACCTTATGACTAAAAATACATACTTTTCAAAAAAAATACCTTGTTTCATATTATTCTAAGAATTGATTGAAGAAAGATATCGGATACCCTAAAGTCTCTGTATTATGTTGCATGAGAATACCTAAAATTGTGTCAATGTTAGCATAGGTGTATAATAATAAATCATTTGTTAAGTCAGGATTTAAGAGTGTAGGAGCACTAGCTATAGATTTCTTGATCTCTTCAAAACCTCTTACTCTTCTGGACCAACTAAAACTTTGACCCTTATTTAGCATGGTTTTGAGTGGCCTAGCTAAAGTAGAAAAATTTAAAATGTATCTCCTTATGAAATTGATTTTGCCTAAAAATATTTGCAAGTATTTCTTATGTTTAGGTAAGGGAAGTGAAAGAATTGAGTCTATCCTATCAAGATCTATGCTTGTACCATATTTTTAAATTACATGTCCAAGAATCCTACCTTCATGAATAGAGAAAACACACTTTTTGGGATTCAAATATATTACAAATTGTCTACATCTTTCAAACACTTGTATAAGGGGAATCATATGCTCATTTGCACTGTTAGAGAACATTTTTATATCATCCAAATAAACAATAATAAACTTATTGAGGAGACCCTAAAATTCCATGTTCATAGCTTTCTATAAAGTTTCTCCAATATTAGATAAACCAAAAGGCATATTTTTGTATGCAAAAGTCCCCCACTTTGTGATGAAGGTTGTTTTGAATTGGTCTTCTTCTTTGACCAAGATCTAGTTATATCCATTTTAACCATCCAACAAGGAGAACCTTTTTTAAATTGTAACTAGCTATAAAATCTTATCTATTGATGGTAATGGATAGTGGTCTTTAAGAGAGGCCTTGTTCAAGTCATGGAAGTCGACACAGTCTTATTTCACCATTATTTTTCCATACTAAAACAATGTTTGCCACCCAAGTTGAGTATTTAATTGGAAATATTATAGTGGACTCAATGAGCTTATATGGTTCATCTCTCATTAAAGGTTTAAGTTTTGGGTTAATTGGCCTTTGCCTTTGTCTGACTAGATTAGTCTCATATTCTAACTCAATGGTATGTTGAGATAGACTTGGATCAAATCCTTTAATTTCATTTTATTTCCATTCAAAGACATCTGCAAAACTTGAACATAACTTAATAAAAGTTTCCTTCTCTAAAGATGTTCAAACTTTTCCCAACTTTAAGCTTTTGCAAGTTGTAATATCCACATTAATATGGTGTTCTTCCTTGGTTAATAGATAATTTTTTTCTTTTTTAAATTCATCATCTCTATTGAATATGTTTTCAAGGGTGACCAACCCTTTAGTAAACTTATTTGTCTTTAATTGCATAATCTGGTCACCATACTATTGTAAACGTTTGTCTTAGTTCCTTGAGGAGAATTCAGCTTCCTCTTGTAAGTATTTGATAATTTGACTATCATCTTAAAATAATTTATAATTATCATGGTTGTCTAGGATAGAAGGTCTCACAATTATCTTGATGTGTGATTGAATCTTTTCATTTCTTATGTCATCTAGGATACTGAATTGTGACCTAATGGCAGCCAACCTATCTACATGCTTGTTCTTATTTCTTGATATGGCCTAAATATTGAAAGCTTGAAATTATTAAACTAAGCCCCATAATCTTTGTTTATAGGACCTAAAAATTGGGTTCTTTCACATATTAAGTCCTCTTACTTGGTGAATTACCATTTCACCATCACCAAAGACTTGTAAGGAATTGACCTTCATCTTTCTTGCCCATTACAAACCATGCACTAGTGCTTCATATTCAGTAACATTATTAGAAAAACTAAACTAAAAATTGAGAGAAGATAAATAAATTTTATTTTCTTGATAAATTAACATCATTCCAACTCTAGTTCCATGTTTTTTCATGGATCCATCAAAATGTAGTTACCATAGTCCATCACTAGGTTGATCATCTTTCATCAATGTTTGAATTGGTGCATCATTTTCAAGAAGACAATAGACACAAAGTCATTATTCTTTAATTAAATTTTAGGGATCATGTCCATGAAAATTAGAGGCCTATTCATCAAGGAAAATATATGGGACTCCATCCAGAGATGATTCAGTTTCCACCTCACTATTTTCTAGTACCTTGTCTAAGATAACACAATTAGTGTTCACCATACTTAGCACATATGACTCTAAATGAAATATTTCAATAGGTTCAGAACATATTGTTACCTTAGTACCATACATATTCTTTAACATTAAATATTTCCAATTAGCTGACAAATATCCTCCAATATTTGAAGTAAAATCTCTTGATAGACACATGGCAAAATAAGGATGTAGGTCCACTACAACTATATCTTGCTTAATAATAACATTAGGGAAAACATGTAATGTCAATTTTATATATTTTATTATGATTATTTTATTTTTTGGTGACCCATATAATTTAAATACTCCCTTGGTATTTGGTTCATAGACAAGACTAAGCTTGTATGCACTTTGTTTGGGCATGACAGTGCTACTAGTTCCATTATCTACCATACAATTATGGAGTAAATAGTCACCTAATATCAAAGAGAGATAAAAAGGAGTGGTTTTATTTTATTTTACATTGGTTTTTTTCCACCTTTGTCATGATATGTACTTGTTGATTAGGTTGCTTGATTTTTTGGTCTGAATTAGCCAAGACAGCTCCTTGTTTCTCAACTGGTTTTTTAGATACTTGAAGATCTAAAAGCTCTTAAATAATAATGTATTTTTGCCTTGTAATTGAAAGGGAATCCCACATGATAATTATAACATTTGATTTCTTTATTTAATCTATTATTCTTAATGCGGCTCTAGTAACCTTTTGTTGTAACTTTTGAACCACTAGTTATTCTCTAATTAGAGGTATTTAGGGATCCTTCACTATTTCTACATTTTGAATCTTGTATGCTATAGGGACAATAACTTGATCTTTGACACTCTTGGAAATAAAATTTGGAATATTATAAGTATTTATCACATCTTGAGCTTCTTTAACTACTCTTCTTTTAGCTCTAGTTAGAGCTGCAACTTGACCATTTGTGTTGCTAGTTTCACTAACTTAGTTGAATATAATATGATCATCCAATTGCCAATTAACATTTATATCATCAAGATTATCTATAAATTTTTGAGTTTCTCCTTATAAATTTTTAAGATCACCAATCTCATTAGTTTGATTAGGAGGGGATATAACTTAGACTTTTGGAGATGGAATAGGGGCTATAAATAAAATCTGGGGAACTTGAGGAGGATGAACAAGTTGAAATATTGGTAATATGGGAATTAGAGGCCTTACAACAAGTTTACCATCTTGTATTAGGCTATTTTCTACTCTTATTGCAACTTTCATAGGCATTTGGCAAGGTATTACCACCTATAGACTGTATCATGACACTTATATAAGAATTTAGGGCCTTAAGATAGTACAAAAATGCATACTCTAGAGATGATCTAACCAATTCAACGATCCTAGTCCATGTCTTTTACAATCTAAGGTTAAAATCAGACATGAACTCATGGGGGTGCCTTTGTATGGTAGTTGGTTGTTCAACCAAAGATAAATGATCAGACTTTTCTTCAAATTACCTAAGGCTGCACCTAACTCATCCCAAGTAGCAATGGAAGTCAAAGGAAGGTTCTTATACCATTGAAATAATTTTCCTTTGAAGGAAGCAACAAGTAATCAGATAGCCACATTATATTGAGTAACATTATGAATAGAGCAAAGGTTGGCAACATCTTGGATATGCTCAATAGTATTAGTTTTATCCCATTCTCCTGAGAAGAAAGGTATACTCTTTAAGGCATACATATGGATATCATCATATTGGGCTAAATTTAGGGGACTACCCTTATTAAATAGAAAAAACACTTGATTTCTAATAGCCATCTGGGAAAAAGGGATTTGGCTTATGGGGACAATAGATTAAACTAAAATAATAGGTTGACCAAAAGATAAATATTGATTTGGAAGATAAGGTCGTGTACTATTGAATCTTGATCTTTTATAAGACGTAGAAGGCAATTCAATATGTTCAAAAGGAGTACCTTTACTTGACCTTGTTGTGACCTTTAGAATGAAAACACTATCTAAAAGATGCTATAAACTCTACAACTTAAAGGATATTTAAATTTTAATGATGGTATATGTCTCCTATTGCTATATTTTGTTCTTCTCAATATTCAACCTTCAATTATACCAAATAAGTTGAGTCCCACTAAGTGTGCCAAAATTGTTGGTGTTCTAGATTGTACCCTAGATAAATAAGAGGATTTTTCATATCTTCCTACTCAAATATAGTCCAACATGGGATTGATCCTAAGATGTGGGTATTCTAATAATGGATCAGACCTATAGAGAAGGTCAGTTTCCTTCTAGATCTATCACCTAAACTAGACTTAATCTAACACTTATTTGGAAAAAGGGAGAGAGAATAACAACAATATAGGAAATCATGTAAATGGGGTGATCCACCAGTAATTAGAATACTTATACTTTACACAAAACACACTATGAGACACATTGAATACCAAAGAATATCAATCTCACATAAACAACAAACTATAAATTGCACTTATAATGACCTGTGAGAACTTATCAAACACTTTATAAAGGTGAAAAAAAATCATAAATAGACAAGGAACATACATTCACTTAACTATAGTACATGAATTCATATAACACACTTCAATCTATCTTGTAAAATGATGGAATTCAGTCTTTATTGCATCAAAAGGTGTTACAATACAAATTTTGGCATAGCTAAACAAGCCAAAGCATAAGAGTAAAGTTATATAAAATTTTCTAGAGATTTATTTCTAAAACTTTTAGAGAGTTCCAAATGTGGAAAATATGGAATATATTTATATAAAGGAAGAGAGAGGGAATTGTGATGTATTAGCACAAGTTCGAAGATGCTGACTCAATGATCTTATCAATAAAGAACCAATTCTATAAAAGAATTGAATGCTCATTATCCTTATCCATTCACCTGGTGTCCTTATTATAACTATGTCATTATCTATCTAATATTTTTATGAGGATCATGTCTTGGAATTTATAGAATTATGCCACATCTACTTTAGGTGGCCATTAGAACCTGCTCATTGAAAAAGTGACCTTGATGATAGGCGAGACACCTCTCCATGGTCTGTATTTTCTCTAATATAAAATATAGGTCCATTTATAGGTGAAAACCAATCTAATTATTGGTTTTCACATAGTCATAGTATCCACAAAAACTTGTAAACTAATTATCCTTTTCTTCATAATCATTGGTCTATCTTCGATCTCTATATTAGGCCCAAAAGACATATTTTACCTATATGGAGCTCTATTGGCAATGCTTGGTCACACTTGTTCCACCTGGATCTTGATTGAGCACTAGTCCTTTTATTTTTTAATCTTATCTAGGTTGAATAATGCCCCATCAACTTCAGTTAAAATGTCTTGGGCTAACCTTTTATTCATTGGTTATCAGAATCTAACTCAGATCATTAACTTGTTGACCCATCTTGCTTCATTAAATCTTGCTTGTTTGGATGAATTTTGATCATTGATATTATGTTAGTTGAATGCACTATTGAAACTTATAATGAACGCATTTATTTTTTTATATTCATTAACCCTTTATATCTACTTGGGACCCATGGTTTGAAATCAAATAGCTACTTCATGAGCTCAAAATTGGCATTTTTGCTCTTGTCATTTGATGTTCACATGACCATATTTGACATCTTCATGCCTATCAAATTTAAAATACAATGTATCTTTTCTATCTTAAGTTTGACATTTACACAGATGTCACGTATTTTTTTACCAACTTTGAAGGCTTGGATTTGGAAGTGAAAAGGTCATGAATGTACCAAATTTGTAGGAGATTTTCTTGATGTCAAAATTATTCTTCCCACTTGATCCACTAGTTCCAGGATATTTTTAATTGGAGATAAAAAAATTCTCAAATAATTTGGTCTATGTGTTTTGCATAACGTCTGTGTGATCATCATTAATCATTTGAATCTAAATAGATATTTATTGAGGCTTAAATTTGAAACTTACACAACCATCTTACTCTATGTGACTAGCTTTAGAACTCCATTAATTAAGCTAGGAAGCTCGCACAAAATTGAAAATTTTAGGATATTTTCTTGGCACAAGGTACTTTATGGATTTGTAATCCTATTTCTTACAAGTCCTTCTGAGCTCATTTATAAAATGTACAAGTAAACTAGTTTATTTTTTTCTTATGTGACATCCTGATGATGGTCTAGTTCCTCAAAATTGTACACTCCATATTTTTTTCAATATTTTAAGGCTCTGATGATCTCCTAAATCTTGTGCACCCTGGTTCATATTCTTAGACACCATAAAAACTGCTTGGACCCTTCACCTATAACTATAGACTTGTTACTTGAAGATCAATTAGATCATACTTTAAGCTCACTTAAAGAGTTTCAAAATATTTTTAAAATACATATGATCTCCACTTGAGGTCTATTTATTCCTCATGATATTGGGTCACTTCTTTAATTAGGATCCTACTTCTTCTACTAAAATCTTAGACATAGCACATTTTTGGTATGTAGATCAAATTTGGTCAACAATTCCCAATTTAAAACATAGTATAGACTCAGTTTAGATGATAGTGTATACAAACATTATAGAATATAGTTGATAGTGTCACTATTATACTATAAAATTAAGGGTTTTTAATAACTAAGCCAACCAAGTCAACCTAGTATTTTAGATAGAAGATAGAATACAAAACTAGGTCAACCAGGTTGACTTAGTTTATTGTATGATGGTAATTTAAAAGATTACAAACTATACAAAATAGAATTATAAGGAAGAAATGAACTAAAAGAGAGATAGAAATGAACCTTAGTGGGTTAGAAGATGCTGAGGACTATAAGATTTCTATTGAAGTTCCTTGAATGTTGCTTGCAAATTTTGCCAACTATGTCAACTGGGTCGACCTAGTTCTACAATTCCTTACTTATTGAAACCTATTAAGATGACTATACCAATGTGGTTGACCTAGTATGTTTTATGGAAGTTGTCTAGAATGCTATGTTGACATGTTTGACCTATTTTTTTATTTAGAATTGAATAATAATATTATGTTGACCTGTTCAACCTAGTAACTTATATCTAATGAAGACCTACATAGAAAGAATAGAGTCATTTTTGATGTGAATGTGTGTTAAACCTACACACAAAAGTTAGAAACTATACTAGATTTGTCAACCTCGTATAAAAATTATAGAAAAATAATAAATAAAATGATAAAAATAAAAAATTTGAAATAAAACCTATAAGGGTTAGATTCATGTTGAGTTCACCAAAATGTATGCAATCATAAATGCATCAAATGTATAAATAAATCTTAGGTTAGAGACGATAGATCCTACTTACACTTTAGATTGGGGATACATTATATAATCAAGAACATGACAAATATGTGGATCTTTTAGACCTAATTAGGGGATCTCTTACTACAATAAAATCACTAGAGAGGGTTCTAAAGCCTCCAGTCAAACAAAACCATGCAATAACCCTAAGTCATATGTTTTCATATTCACTATACTAATAAAAAGTAAAGAAAAAATCTAATCTAGTGCTCACCAAATCTTGTGGCACAAAGTGGGGGTAATAAATAATAAAATTAAACATGCATAGAATACATATACTCACATCAATGTATATGAAATCCTAATGCATGGAAAAAAGTATGAATGCATATCTATCTACTCTTACAAAGGAGAAACAAAGTTAGGAATATTTACCTTTGAATATTAACCCATCAACCCTCAATCTCTCCTTTGGCCAAGGTTATTTGCAAGAGGTTTTTTTGGTATGTAATTATGACAAGGATAAATTAGATCTAGGCTACACAACCTATCAATGCATCTAATTTAATAATTTTAGGAATATTAGTGTGTTATTCTTAATTTAGTTAAAGGATCTAAGTAGTAAAATTAGTAAATAAATATACAATAATTAATCTACTAATTTGTGTGATTTGATTATAATTTTAATCTTTCTAAAAATAGTAATAAGGGAGAGAAAATAAGACTTAGCTAAAAACTAACTAAAATGGCTATTGTAGGGTCTAGAATTCACTATGTGGAACTTGGTTAGTGTCAAAAATTAGGATACAGATTTTGTTTTATGATTGGAAAAGAGCACTAAAATAAGAAACTAGTGGCATTGGTTTTATAGTCTACCTCTGCCACTATTGTCTAGGAAACTTGAGATTTTTGGGTTTTGTTTGTTGTGTCTATGTGACCCTAATTATGAAGTTTCAATTATCAGATGTCCATGGAACTCCCTATAGAGAAAATTTTGTTCTTAAAATGCTAGACTCATTTTTACTTTGACCAAATTTAAGAAAGAGGGGGGTTAGTGTGTGTAAGATTCACTGAACGTATATCCACACCCCTTGTGTGGGCATGTTGCCTACATACTAATACTCTAAATAGGAATCAAGCCATATGTAGTCCTCCCACTTGATGTGCTTTGTGCAATATTGTGTATGAAGATCCAAAATACTAAAACGGGGTGTGCTTGAGGTGGTTAGGGACTAGTCTAAGTATTTAGATAAGATTGTAAGTGTATTGGCTAGTTATATGCAGATAATAAGGAAGGTTACCTAAGTAGTATTTATTTCTTAGTGATAATTTCCAACCCTCTCCAAATGATCTTTGAATGGGATTTTATAAGGATCTATTGGTCATGGGTTAAATGCACTCATATTATGCCAATAAGGAGAAGGATGGGGAACCATAAGGAACTGATTATTGGGGCCAAAAATGCACTTAGATAGTAATGCCAAAAGTGGACAATAATGGCACCGATGCTATATTCCAAGTTAGGTGTTATTATCCTTAATTGATAAGACCTAAGGGGGTAGATTTTTCATAGAAATATTAGTCTTGCTAAGCTGGGATCAGGTCTAGAAGGCTATGGATGACTAGGAATAAGTGAAAAGATGTCTATGAGGGTCATGAAAGCAATCAGGAGGGACCTATGGGTTGGGTGTCATTAGTCACACTCAAGTTATCAATTTCCACATTTTATATGACTATATTTACCCCCCCTTTATTATAGTGATGTAGCAAAGCAAAATACTAGGATAAAGGAAAAATGGAAAGCATACCTAAACTTACTTGTGAGGGTGAAGCCCATGAAGTTGTGTGATTTTAGGTATACATAGAGAGAGCACACTATGAAGTGAAAATATACAAGAGAAAATAAAGAGTAGATTATTTCTTAATATATACACTATATCTAAAATAAGAATGTACAAAAGCTAGGTAAGAGAGAGGAAGAGAAAGGAATGAATACACCTTACTAGGTACATAGACCAATACAAAACCTATTGTGATGTTGAGTGATGATAGATGATCTTGAGTAATGTTAGGTATGTGTTTTACCAAGAGTAGTATCATGAATGGAGCTGAGTACTTAATTCCAAAAAAGTGGCTCAAGAATGCAAAGGCTAGCCCTTTGGCTCCATCATCACCCACTAAGTGAATCTATGTGGTCATATGTGTATTGATAAATGTTTAGATTGTGTATCCAATCCCTCTCAATAAGTGTCTTAAGAATACAAAGGCTAGCTAGTCCTTTGGCTCCATCATTACCCCATGAAGTGAAGCTATGAACTGATACCAATATGGATGTGTATCATATGGGATGGCTCTTAAATCCCATGAATGTACTATGATCTAACAATGTTGGTGTGGATAGCCAAATGTATGCTAAAAACTAGGTTAAACTAGGCCACTCTTGGCCACTCTAAAAGATGGAGATTAGGATTGTATGAAAGCCACTCTAAAACTGGTACATAAGGCTTATATGAAATCCACTCCAAAATTATGCCAACCATGTATACATAGAATAAGGAACACAACTTCTGAGAATGCTTGGGTAATGTATTGAAATCATAAAGAAAAGAAAATAAATGTGATGTGCACATTGCTCCCAATCACTAGTGTTTGAAGCATGGATTTTGATCTAGAAGTTATACCAACTATTGTATCTAAAATTATAAGTGAGATTCATCATGCTACACATGATTCCCCCTATATTTGGATTTTTTAAACAAAGGTGTACTGAAAACTATTGATTCTAAACTGGTCTAACTATGCAAAATTGTAGTTGAACCTAATTTTTTTCCTACTTCTAAAAGGTCTAATTTTTATGCTATTTGGATAGGATTGTTGAAAACAAATAGTGGTGATCCAAAACTCAAAATTTTTGATTTAAATATATTTCAAGAACATGAAAATAACATCTTAATAATGATTTCTTTGAGAAGAGATGCTTTATTACTCAAGATTGTAAATACAAACATATGCTTATCTATGGGAAGAGATGTCTGATTTCCTTTTTAGGTTACATCTTCATTTATACACATTTTGAAGGTAGGAAAAGGAATTTTAAGGTCACTAATCTCAAGGGAGATTAAGTGGTTTGACTTCCATGATTCACAATAATACATAATTTGAGGAATTACTATTTTTAGATTGCACTACTAAAATTAAAATTTGAGGCACTTCCATTGGGTTTTTGGGGGTCAAAACCCACTAAACAAAGCTTAGTGCCATCTCACTACATTCTCTTCATTATTATCTTTCTAAAAATTTAAATGAGGAGTCAATCAGAGCTATGGTGCAAAAGTTATGGCTCTCAAAAGTTTTGTCATCAATTGGGGTAGAATCATCACTCAAATTATCGTCTAAATTGTTGCCCAGATCATTCCTCCCTCCTTGAGAAGAAATGGTCCCTATTACATCAATATTCCTCATCAAGTTTGGTAGTTATTTATTGATTTTATTCTTTATGAGCCACTCACTTGGTGGCTAAGCTATCCCCTTTTGCCACTAGATAAAGTGGAATAGAGCATCCTCTTATTGTGTTCATCCAAGTGTCCACAATCTGATCTTCCTCCACTAGAGCAAAATTATGTGGATCAAGTCCATCAATTTCTAGTTGTTTTTATATGACTGAAGTGTCTAATAAAGGTGGATGATATGGTTTGAGGAGATCCACATTGAATATTAGATGCAAACCGAGGTAAGCTAGTAGGTTCAACTCAAAATCATTTTCTCTAACTTTTTTGGTGATGGTGTAGGGACCATATTTTAGAGGTCAAATTTTTTTGTGTGGTCCTGCAAGTCATTCCTTTTTAAGCCACAACCAAAAATTTTCACTAAAGCAAAATTGTGAGCAATCCTATGTTTGTCATAACATTGCTTATACTTCTTATTCATCTACTCCAAGATGTCATGAACCTATTGCTAGATGTGTTGCATTTGTTTAATGAACTTTATTTCTTTTGCTACCTCAAATCTCCCATGAGATGTGTATTCCATGGTGGAGAATAGAATGTCTATATCAATTAGTGCTATGGGTTAAAACTCAAATCATACTTGAAATGGACTATGCTTGGTCAACTTGTGCAAGCCCTGATTATATCCATGTTATATGAAAAGAAGCCCCTCATCTCATGTGCATCGATGTTTGGAGTGATACATATGAATCATGTAAACAACTAGGTGGTTCACCACTTCTGTCTAACCATCAGTCTATGGATAGAATGTTGTGGACTTCATCAACTTGGTATCCATCATCTTCCATAGAGTAGACCAGAAGATGCTCAGGAGCTTACTATCTCTATATAATACAATGGACTTGGGGAGACCAAAATGGAGACATATATGACTAAAATATAGCTGAGGAGTTTCTTCAGTAGATATATTTTTCTTACAAGCAATCATGATAGCCATCTTTGAAAAATGATCAACTACAATAAAAATATAGTCCTTCCCATGTTTTGAAATGGGTAAACTAGAGAAAATCCATTGAGAGAAATTCCCAAGGCCTAGTTGGCTCTAGCAATGGTGTGTACAATCCTTGTTTCTTATTTTTTAGCTTAGCTATCACACATGGGGTGAAATAATTGAGGTACCTTTCCACATCCTTTTGCATATGGGGCTAGTAGAAGTGTTTTTAAAGAAATACCAATGTCTTCTCTACACCAAAGTGCCCAGCTATCCTACTGAAATATGCTTCCCATATCATCTTCTATTACTCTATAGCTGGAACATAGGCATGCCTTATGTGATAGAGGACATTATATTTCACATAGAAATTAGAAACATGGTTACCTTCTTGAAGTGCCTAATATGTATCAACAAAAGTAGGATATGATTCATACAAATCACCCCACATGGTAATCTCATGTCTGTATAAGACAAGAACTATTATGAGTATAGTAATTGGTGGGTGACATAGACAATCTATGGCCGTATTTGAACTCCCATTTTTATGTTTGATTATCAGATGGAACTACTCTATATATTTGGCCCACTTTTGGTGCCTCTCATTTCATAGTTTTCTCAACATCTAGATGAATTCTAATAATCTGTGGTCAGTGTGGATGACTATATCTTTTCCTAAGATGTAGTGTTTCCATTGTTTACAAGCTTTCACAATGGCATAGATCTCCTTGTCATATTTTAGGTATTTCATGACTATATCATTGAAATTTTAACTATGATATACAATAGGATGGCTATGTTGCATGATGACAGCTCTTATGGCATATTCAAATGCATATGTCATCAAATCGAAAGGTTGATGCAAGTTAGGCAAGGAAAGAATAGGGGATGAGTAGAGTTTATTCTTAAAATTCTCAAATTCCATTTTTTGTATTTCACTCCACTAAAATGTATCTTTAGATCCTCATTTAGTCACTTAGGTTAGTTACCAAGCAATATGTGAGAATCCAAGAACAAACCTATGATAGAAATTTGCAAGACCCAAGAAGCTGCAATGTTATGTGAGGGTCCTTGGTGAAGTCCATTCTTAAATAACTTGAATCTTCTCTAGATCGACATGGACCCATTTCTTAATTACATTGTACCCTAAGTACTGAATTGTTTTCATCTTGAATGTGCACTTGTCAAGCTTTGTATATAACTTGTTCTCCTAAAGAGTTTAAAGCACCATACAAACATGTTGCAGATGTTCCTCCCATGTTCTATTGTATATGAGTATGTCATCTAGGTAAACAACCATGAATGAGTTGGTGAAGGGTCATAAGATGTCATCCATCATCCTCATGAAGGTTTTAGGTGTGTTAGTTAAGACAAAAGGCATAACCAACTATTCAAAGAGCCCCTCCTTGGATTTGAATGCAGTCTTCCAAACATTGGTGGGATTAATGAGAATTTTGTGGTAGCTAGATTTGAGATCAATTTTGGTGAAGAACTTCACATTGTAGAACTAGTCCAGTAGGTCATCAATCTTAGGGAGGGGGTAGCGATTCTTAATAGTGATTTTATTTAGGGATCGATAATTAATGTAAATCCTCCATGTTCCATATTTTTTTAGTGCCATGACAATCGATCTACCATAGGGTGAAGAACTTGACCTAATGTGACCATTTTGAATCAATTCCTAAATCTACCTTTGTATCTCATCATTATCCAAAACTAATCTATGATACATAAGACTATTAGGCAAAGGTGATCTTGGGATAAAATCGATAGAATGTTTTACCTGGAAATGAAGTGGAACTCTCATGGGTGATTTGAATAAGTCATCATATTCTCCTATGATTTGTCCCATCTAATTTTATTATTGTGTTGATTATGTAGTTAGGACTGCAACATTGGCCTTCTTGGATCTCTATGGTTTGACCACCATGAGAATGAATTGCTTTGTCTTCTCTACCAATATTTTACATTTATTAGCACTAATCAGGGAGATAAATGTGGGAGGTGGTACCTTTGGTACCCTATAGTGCCACATTCCAAGAGTGAGGGTGATTATTTGGGTTTGTGATTCATAGATAACATATCGATCATACATGCATGGTTTATCAAGGAGTACATCATAAACATCTAGATTGACCACATCACACAAGACTTCGTCTTGGAAAGGTTTTATTACATATGAAATAGGACACTGATGGGTGACATGGAGGTCTCTTCTTGGGCTCAACCATCTAATATTGTATGGCTTTGGGTGAGGCTTCATGGATAGATTTATAATTTTCACAACTTTAGTAGAGATTAATTTTTTTTGACTCCAACTATCAAGAATGAAATGCAAAGGCTTACCTTCTACCCATAACATAGAGTGAAACAAACTTTCCTTATCATCTAGCCTTTCCTTATGGGTCTATGATGAAGTAATGATGGTATCAAGATCATCATCTAAAATATCTTCTTCATCCTCTTCAACTACAAC
This sequence comes from Torreya grandis, assembly GCA_037957365.1. Classification (NCBI taxonomy): domain Eukaryota; kingdom Viridiplantae; phylum Streptophyta; class Pinopsida; order Cupressales; family Taxaceae; genus Torreya; species Torreya grandis. The sequence continues at coordinate 7,401,868 of JARHVA010000037.1, forward strand.
GTGTGTATGAGGTAGATCAGTAGATGTCGAGTATTATGACTAAAAAATTAGTGACTTAATGGCTCGACATTCTTCTTTGGAGTGAGTTCTAGTTTTGTGGTAATCACACTATTTTCCAATCTTCCCCTTCTGGGGTTTCTTATCTTAGAACTCCTTTTGCTTCCAATTTTAGCCTTGTGTTTGACATTCTTTGTCACTTTTCCATTTTGAAGGCTGACTCTTTGTATTCTTTCTTCCATGCGTCTGCTCAATCTTCACTACGAACTTGTATGCCTCATCGAGGGTTTCAAAATTGAAGAGTTCTATTTTCCCCCATATGTACCATTATAGTCCACAATGATATTTGAGAGTCTTATGTTTCTCACTTTCTTGGATGCCCACTCTTGCAGATAGAGAATGAAAAATGTTAGTGTAATCTTTAACAGATTGGTCCTTACCTTGGTGAAGTTGTTGCCACTGTATATATAGATCATCATATACTCTAATGGGATAGTATTATTCCTTTATAACTTCCATGAAATCATCCCAAGTAGGTTCCACCTCAAGGCTAATTTCATCTGTACTGAACCTCTTATTATACACTTTCTACTAATTTTTCATGGGCAATGATGCTTTTAAAAGAGCAAAAGTGATATTTTCCATCAGTGAATTTATTTATAGAAAAGTAGGAAGACAATTGATCCAACCAATTTTTTACTACATCAACATTGATTTTGCCTTCAAATGTAGGGATATCAAAATTCACCTAAACCTTAAAGGGTGTTGGGGCACTAAAAGGATGTTCCATGGATGAGGAGCTAGAATTTCTCATCGAGATTTGTTGGAGAATTTGGGTGAATTATTACAACATTTACACCTATTTCTATTAGAGGGATTCATTAACCATTTCCTTGAAGGGATCAGATGTCTCAGTGCCATCCACCATTTGAAGTCATTTAGAGTGAACAAGTGGATAATTTGGAAGCTCTATTATTTTCCACTCAAGCTTCTTATAGCTTGATCTCATCTTTGAGATCATACACTCTCAAGACAAACCACTCTAATACCACTGATCCAAAACTCAGAAGTTTTGATTGAAATATATTTCAAGAACATGAAAATAACATAGTAATAATGATTTCTCTAAGAAGAGATGTTTTATTACTCAAGATTACAAATCAAAACATATGCTTATCTCTGGGAAGAGATGTCTAATTTCCTTTTAAAGTTAAATCTTCATTTATACACATTTTGAAGGTAGGAGAAGGATGTGTAAGGTCACCAATATTAAGGGATATTAATTGGTTTTACTTCCATGATTCATAATAATACAAAATTTGAGGAATTATTATTTTTAGAAACTTACTACTTTTAGATTACACTACTAAAATTGAAATTTGAGGCACTTTTATTAGGTTTTTGAGGGTCAAAACCCACCAAAAAAATATCATTTCCATCTCACTCCATTCTCCTCATTCTTAAATTTCTAATGGTTCAAACAAGGATTAAATTAGAGCTATGGTGCAAAAGTTATAGCTCCTGAAAGTTTCATCATCAATTGGGGTAGAACCGTTGCCCAAATTATTGCCTAAATTATTGCCCAGATCAAGTAGTGGCACTGGCATTATAGTCCAACCTTGGCACTATTGTCCTAGGCTAAATTTTATGATTGTTTTAACATTTTTACTATCTACCTAGTCTATTTTATCTCATTTGATGTTTGGTTGTTATTCTAGGTGTTATGAAAGCTAATTTTTTTATCGTTAGGAGCTCTGATCTCTATGAAAAAACCCTTGTTTGTTTCCCCCTCTTCTGAGGGTGGGAATGAAGACCCTATAATGACTATCCTTATAAAGAATAGCCCTACAAGTGTGTTATGTTTCAAAGATACAATGATATAACAATGATAATTGATAAGATATCTCAAGATATAGCATGTTTTGTAATGAGAAATTGTCAGATCAATAAGGGTATGCCTAGATAGAGATAACAATGTAATAGCATGTGAAATGTACTAAACTATAACTAGAAGTTTGGTTAGTTTTTAGTTGTTAATTTTTAGTTATCAAGGAGGGATGGAGCATGATGTCCATCATGGCATCCAAGAAAGAAATAATAATGCATGATGTGGATCATGGCATTATAAACAATTGAAAAATCACTCAATAAAAAATCATACAAGAGTGGCCAAGGGGCCAAGTAAAAAAGGGAAATGGGCACATATCACTCAAACTAGAAGGCAAGCATACACGGCATGTTTAAATTCCACATACACATATAGTTAAAATAATCAACGTTGGTGTGAAAGCCACAATCACATAGAAGAGTACAGGCAAAGGACATTGGTAAATGTCCTAAGGCACATGTAATAATAGAAGCAAAGGACATTGGCAAATGTCCTAAGTCACATACAGGAGAGAAACAGGAATTGAGAAATGAAATCACATCTAGCTATGCAAAATAAATAAGGAAAGCATGTAAATACTAGAAATAAAATCACATCTAACTAATCAAAGCAAGAATTTGAAAGTATACAAGACATGTAATACAAGACTAGGTATATTCTAAGAAATACATGTGTTATATACTAGTGAGTGTCTATAGAGTAATCTATATAAACTAGTAATTAATGTACATCAACATGATAACTAGAGTGTGTGGTGTAGGAATGACATAACCTAGATGGTGTAGTCATGTAGAAGATACCTCCAGTGGGTATGTATATCAATGTATGTCTTGATGTAGAAGTAGGATTCCCCCTCAATGGGTGGAGTGAAGCAATCAAGGATCTGGATGTTACTACACACACTCAAAGAAGATTAATTGAAGCATGGTCATGTAGATAAATCAACAAAAAATAGAATAGAATATCAAATGTAAGTCTAGAATGATAGTAGTAATGTGAAGCATGGATTATGCATATAATTGAAATGTTTTTTAGAATTTTTAATTATTTGCATGTTTTTTTATTTTGAAATATTTGAATGTTTTTGTATTTTTGATATTTTAAATTGTTTTTGAATTTTTGAGATTTGAGATATGTACTATCAATCACAAGAAGACTACGTACAAGAGATTGATAAGGAACTACGTACAAGAAATATTGAGAAACTATATACTAGTAAACAAAAAAAACTATGTACAAGTAAATGAAAGGAAGCTTTATATAATCAACCATAAGGAGACTATGTACAAGCATTTGAGAAGATAAATATGTACATAATGACATAAAAGACTAGGCTAGAGGGGGTAAAGGTTCCAAGGATGGAGCTCATTAGGGATAGAGATGGAGGAAGGGATCATGACCATCATCAAATGCCTCAAGATCATCATCATAAGTATCATCATATGCTATAGATTATATGTACATGGTGTCATCCTATCAAAGGTGAACTAAAGTTTGATCTAGTGGTAGAGATGTTGATTCTCCTTGGAATGTTTATCTATAGTAGTATATTGCTTTGGTGGTAGTGGTGAAGCTGGTACTAGTGGTGTTGTAATCTAAATAATACCTTAAACTTGTAGTTTATCTAATCTCTACTATAAAGTTGTACATAAGTTTATATCATGGCCTATAATCTTGTGAAAAAGATAAAATGGAGACCATCCTCCTATGATAATCTACTAATATATCTATGTCATATTATAGGTAATGTTATTAATATATGATCATGTAACATCTGTAGCATAATCTATGGTTGATGTTGTGTGCTACTTACCTAAATCAAAATGACTAGTGTTTCACAAAATTTTGTCTATTTCAAGTCTAAAGGAAAACAAAAAACAATGATGGGGATAAGTGATTAGAATGAACTCAGATTGGTTTGGGTGTTGTATCCATACATTGTGAGCACTCCTCTTTAGCTAGGAAGGACTAACTACAAGAGATCATTACCACAAGATGTTTGTTAGTATTTAAATGAGTTGGCTACCAAGCTATGTGCTTGTTCTAGGAAGTGTGAAACTTTCTTAGAGATGATAGTCCACTTTTTGAGAGACAAAATAGTAATGAATAACTAAAAAAGAGGTGAAGAGAAAGTGAAAGAGAGATAATATTGCCATTATTTGCAACTTGAGTGTAGTAGAGAGTGTCAGGGTGTAGGTGGTGTACTTTGTTTATATTTTAGAAGTTGTTTGGGTAGGTTTTGGAGAGATTAGGAAATCCATAATCATTGATGTTAGTGGGGTAGTGATCGATATCGATTATACTACCAAGGTCAATGGTGAAGATGACTAATGTCAGTTAGGCTACTAAGGTCGGTAGGGGTAATAATTGTCTGGGAGCTTGTAGAAGGATTTTTTGGGTCTAAAAAATGGTTTTGATTAGGTTTGGGAGGTTAAGGAGAGTTATGAGAGAGAAAGAGTATGGTTTGTGTAGATCTAGTCAGAGGTTTATTGTGTCAAGTTAAGGGGAAACAAGTGAGGAAGATTTATAACTCCCTCATGGGGGTTCATTCAAAAGTGTGTAAATCAATGCATAACAAATATAAAGTGATAGTAGAATAATTTTTTTTAAAACCCACAAAATAAGTGATGTACTTAGCTGTAATGGTCACTAAACAATAAGTGCCATATTGATGGTCCCTATCAAAGAGTCTAAACCTAAATGCCTAAATAGAGAGAAAAATTGGGTTTTGTTCATTCTCAAGATCTCAATTCTTGATCATGATTGACTTACATAAGATGACAGTAAGCTAGGATGTCAAAAATAGAATGTTAAGATTTTGAATGCAAGTAAAAATGCATTTTCTTGATTTTTTTAAACCTAAGTTTTAGGTTAGAGTTTGGCTTATATTAGTGACATCGATGATCCCACCAACTTCGATCATGGGTTAACTAATTTCGATAGCCCTAAAATAGGTAAACCTTGATATTTTTAGGCTATTTTATATTTCTCTTTGTGCCAAGTGTGGCACCCATTACAAAATGATAAAAATAAGAGGTTAAAAAGGAGGTAGTTGATTAGGAATTTAGTTTGGAAGTGGGAATAAGTCTTGGGTAGTTAGGATGAGGGGACCAAGTCTTGAGGTGACTCATTAGGTGAGAATTAGTCATAGGGCAAGGTGGATAGGTAAGGTGGAAACAAGGGTTTTTAATTAGCTTAATTAAGTATTTTAAATTAATTAAATGTGTGAAAGGTAAAAGTATGGGTTAGGGAGGTTAATTATTATTATTAAAAAATTGGTTAAAAGGGGTTTTATCACATGGAGTTACACACGTGTGTGTGACATAATTTTGGTGTCTACATTTTCCCCTTTTTATCTTATAATATGTACTAACAAGTTTTCAAGACAAAAATAGGATTTAGATATTCCAAGTATTGGATAAGGTATCCCCCCTCGAAATGAGAATCGATGGAGGAGAAACTGGAATCAGGTACTGATTTGATAAAAAGGTAATTGGGTGAGTGGTGGAGAATTAAGTATCACTTTTTATGTGTATACTACTATGAGATATTGTTGATAAAGTCAAGAATAGGAAAGATTAAGGAGGATTCAAATAGAATTAACTAAATCATTGCTTGTAAGTGATAGCTGAGAGGTCAAAACAATCAAAGTTATAGCTCCAATGGTCAATGTATCCTAGGTATCTGAGGTAGGAAGTGCCCCTAGAAAACATAAAAGGGTTGAAGGTGATAGGACAAGCTTGGTTTCCATCCAAAACACCTAATATACATGCATGTGCACAATAGCCAACTATAGTGAAATATCATAAGCGATTAAGACAAAAAATATGAGGTTGGTGTAAAATAGTAAATAAGCAAGGAGATATTCATGATCTCCAAGCAAAGTCATCATGGGTGAAGATTTAAGTGAAATATAATGGCATTTGTCATGGTTAGGGAGATATATGTGATCTCCAGTTACCCCACTGTATGGGTAAAGTCTAAAAAGTTTGGGTTACTTTATTAGGGAAAACATTATTAGAATGGTGCTAACATCAGTGACATTGCTGATAGCAGTAATAAATAGTGTCGATGTCAGCACACTAGGGAAACATTACCAATGTCGGTATGCATAACCACTAATGTTGGTATATTAGGTCAAAAATGTCAATTTTGGTGGCCAACCAAACTCAACAAAAGGGGGTTTGGTGATCAACCAAACTCATTTACAACTTTGTGATTGGAGAGAAAAAATAGAGCTTATAGAGTGATTAAGATGGTAGATCAAGGAGGGGACCAAATAGGAGGCACACCACCACAAGAGCTAGTTGTGTTGACCAAGAGGAGACAAAGAGATGATGTAAGAGTCTCTACTAGTTGGTTTGAAATTTGATTTGGGTATTTGTAGTTTTTAGGCTAATTTAGAGGTAGGGGTATAGAAAATGTTAGTAGAAAATAGGGTAGGTTAGTTTTAGGATAAGTTGGGGGGTTATTTGGGTAGGTTTTAAAGTGAAAATTATAATGTTGGGTTTGTGTCATTTAGCCCTAGGACCAAACCAATGGCTGACATCAGTGAGGTCCATCGACGTCAGTTGACATGGAATCGAGGTCAATAGGTGTCTATTGACATCGATTGACACTTAGGCCTACAAAGCACTGACATCGGTAGTAATGCCAATGTAGATGACTATGAATGACTAGAAAAATAGGAAAAAAGATCAATTTGCATCCCTAATGGAAGTAGTCAACTAGCCTAATCACTAAAATAGCCTCAGAAGATCTTGTGTCGATTGAGTACTACCTACATAGCCTAGTTTAAGGCCTCAAGCCAATGTATTTCTCCCAAAGCCTAGGAAAAAGATCTAAAAAGGTGTGTTAGGGGAAATGGGTAAAAACATATCTTGAGATAGGTCAAGAGGTATAAGGCTTAAAATATAGGGCATAGTGTCAAGGGTTAGGGATATAGGTTTTAAGGTGTAGAGTTGTGATAGGTAGGTAGGCCTAAGGTAGAGAGAGAGAAGAGGTAGTAAATCTTAGGGTAGAGAGAAAAGAGTTGGGTGGTTAGTTAGGTGGGTATATGGTTAAACTAACCTTAGAAGACCTCGTGTTGACTGAGTGCTACCTACATATCCTAGTTTAGGGTCTTAGACCAATGTAGTTCTCCCAAAGAGAAGGGAAAAAGGTGGTGATAGAGTATATTATAAAGTACGTGACTTGGGTTGTGTGTGTATGGATGCAAGTGAGGATGGAGCTAACATTATGACATTGTCTACCAAGGTTGTTAACGCATATGAGGAGGGATGTCACTCTAGATGAGTGGGAACACATGGAAGCCATGGGGTTAGGAGGAGTGTGATGGTATTTTTTAGTCACCCAAGATGTATCCCTTATGATAGCATTCATTGAGAGGTGGGATCACACCACCAACACCTTCCATCTATCGATCGGAGAGTTGACAGTGACTCAAGAGGATGTTTATAAGATTTTATGACTACTACTCTAGGGTGAGGAGATCTTCACATGCTCGAGATAGGAGCATTATATACACATGGTCACATTATATGGAGAGCATGTTAGTGAAGTGACCTACCATTTGGCAAGTTTTGCATACGAGCCACTCTATATGGCTAATAAGGAGCAACATTGACTGTGTATCTTGATGACAATTGGGATCATGGTGTATGCATTACCAAATGTAGATAGTGGTAGATTTCTAATTTCATTGATAGGTGTGCTTTCATAGATGGTTGAGTAGTAGACTATTTTTACTTGGGATCTAGTATTTTTAACATAGATATACAGAGAGCTATGGAGTTTGAGACTATGATGGAGATATAGTTTATGTGTTAGCCATCTAATACACTATTGGGATTATGAGCACATCATGGTGACATGACCATTGTGGTTACCTACCATGATCCTATCTAGCTTTAGGGTTAGTTTTAGATGGTGGAGAGAGGGCATGGCACAAACTCGAGCAGATGATGTGGTTTGGGACATTGCCTATTATAGGCACATGATTGAGGGTTTGATCCCTATAGATATTTTGTGGAGACCCTACCTGACATACCTAGTTTTTAGAGGATAGGAATAGTAGCTTATGGGTTTGTAGAGCTCACTATGGGTTAGGGGGAGATGAGTTAGTGAGCTGGAGATGGTACCCATGACATGGGTCAAGAGGTAGTTCAGTCTAGTTTAGGATATTCCACTTTCCTTCCCTCAATATAGGAGGGATGACATAAAGGCACCCTTACCATTACCCCAGGAGATAGATGGGATAGATTTTGAGGAGCTACTGTAAGGGTTAGGTGTTAGAGACCTAGGGTGTACAATAGTGTATACAACTTGCTGGGTAGGTTTACATCTCATAGTGGAGGTCAAGATGCCACCACTAGATTTATAGGGGTTGGTGAGAGAGAGGGATGTAGTGGTACAAGCTTGAGATGTAGTCGTTCAAGATAGAGATATATCCCAAGCATATGTATTAGCCTTATAGGGGTAGGTGGTGATGTTGTAGGGTCAAGTTGAGGCACTATAGGGCTAGGTTGTAGCACTATAGGGCCAAGTTGTAGTCTTGTAGGGTTAGGTGACTGTAGTGATAGTAAAGAGAGACAATCTGAGAGTATCAAGTTAGGATGCTCCTCCTCCTCCACCACCATAGGGACCAATATAGGTTGTGACATCATTAGGTGTTATGGGACCTCCACAAACTATATCTTTGGTAATATATATGACTACCCTAGATGAGATTGCCTACTATGAGAGGGTGATTAGAGAGTTTTTGTAGATTCAAATATATTTAGAGTTTAGAGAGTGGGAGAGGTCTATGTCACATGCCATAGCTTATAGCTCACATAGATGTAAATGGGTAGAGAGTGGTGATGAAACTGCTTCCTCATGACTACATAGAGAGCTTCGAGGACCCTGAGTGTCAAAGTTTGCCATTTTTGATTATATATGTTATATGTATATTGGCTTATGAGCTAAAGATGTGAGATGTATATTTTGAGAGAGAGAGAGAGAGAGATGTTATTATGATGATGTAGTTATGGACATGTATTTTGATCATATATATATATATATATATATATATATATATATATATATATATATATATATAAATGAGATGTTTATTTATTATGTTATTTGAGATGTGTGTATTGTGATTATGATGATGATTATTTAGATGATAATTTTATGTTATGTTAATGTTAATCATGTTAGTTGAGTTAGACTAACCTTTCCCATATATGTGATGGTATATGCATAGTTAGTTTGTTAGTTTCATCTTAGCATTTTTCCATATTTTGTGATGGTATATGCTTAAAATGAATAAATTGGTTATGTTAGTTTATTTCAGCATTTTTCCATATTTTTTATGGTGTATACATAAAATAAATTGAGTGGACTTTGATAGTGTTGTCTTGACATTGTTTCTTCATCTCAATAGAGAGATCAACATGTGATGTGGATGGGAAAATAAAGAGGTAGAATGCTCGTGCATCAGCAAAGACCATAATTAGAACATAAATAGGCTCAAAAAAATGAGCCCCTTTCATGCCTTATATCTTTGAAACATTGAATTTGTTAGAGAAGAATCATGTTTGCCTTATATTAAGTGAGCTTCATAGTCCCTTGAAAGAGTATGAGGGGAAAAAGGTAAAATGAGGGAAAATGTTTAGGTAGCATAACTTAAAAAGTAGGGATGATATACCCCTTTTTTGGGTGACTCGCGAGCTAATATAGGCAATTCCATGACTTAAATCTTTTTTTTATGTGTAAGTTTATCAATGCAGGAAGCCTACAATGGGATTTTGTATGGGTTAAGGTTGTATAAAGTTGATCGATGTGAGAAGCCTTTTTCATTTATTTTTCCCTTTGAGAACAAATTTTGTCTTATCCATCCTTCAAGGGAGTGGTCTAAGCATTTATTTTTAATTTAAATAGGTGTCCTTCAATGGAGCAGTCTATTGATAGTAGCAAAGGGAAGTTACGTAGCTGTCCTTCAAGGGAGCAATCTACGTTGAGAAGCATGACCTGAGACTTTATAAATTTTTTAGATATCCCATTTTATTTTTTATTTTTTTAATGTTTTTAGTCATGGACAATACTATAGATACTTAGGATTTTTCCACTTTGAGGGTAACACCATACCACTGCATGAATTAACTAAGTGTATAGGAGTAAGGGTGAAGAGGAAGGGAAATGAATGTAATAGGGATGATCAAGGGATGGGCTCAAGTTAAACATGAGGTGAAGTGATGCTTGTTTAATAAAATAATAGTCATAGGTGTAAGGCTTTTAAAGGCTCAGGTTTTATCCTTCATTTAAGAGAAGACAAGTGATAAGTTCTTGAGCCATACTTGTGAGTTATGATATAAGGTCCAAGATAATTAGGAGCAAACTTACTCCATTTGCTTTTCTCCATGTTTGTCACTTATTCATTTTATTTTAAGATAAGATCTCATATATTTAAATCTTTCTCTTTGAGGTTTTTGTTATAAGCACATTTTATACACTCTTGATAGATTTGGAGGTGGTTGAGGGCTATGAGATGACACTCATCAAGCAATTCAAGTTGAGCCAAACATTTTTGGCAAAAGTCATCGTTAGTAAGTATGTCTTATATAGAAATGTGAAGAGAAGGAATCTAGACTTCAAGAGGCAAAATAACCTCCATCTCATATACCAAAGAAAAATGTGTAGCACTTGTAGGGGTTTGAATGCTAGTGCGGTAAGCCCATAAAACAAAAGGAATGTGTGTGTGTGTCAATTCTTGCCTATATCGTTGACTACCTTCATGAGAATTTTGGTCAATGCTTTTTTATAAGCTTCTACCTACCCATTAGCTTGTGGATAGTATGGTGATGAGAAGCTTAATTTGATTCCAAATGTATCAAAAAGACTTTAAATAATCTTTTTTTTTGAATATTTTCCATTATCTGTTATAATTTTATGAGGGACACCAAAATGATAGATGATGTGATGGTTGATGAAGTCAACAATTTTGTTATATTTAGTGGAGATGAGAGGGATATCCTTGACCCACTTGGGGAAGTATTAAATGGTAGTAATGATAGAATGATGATGGAGGGATGAATGAGGGTTAATCTCTCTTATTAGATCTAAGCCCCATTGGGAGAAGGGCCAAAAGTCTTTAGTGACTTGTAATACATGACTAGGAACGTGAAGGAGGTTAGCATGTTGTTGACACTTCATGTAACACCAAACATAATCAACACAGTCTTGATGGATCATAGGCCAATAATATCCAAGTCAAAGGATATGCTTGGTAACTATGTGATCATTGAAATGCCCACCATAAATCCCATCATGGACTTCCTTAATATCAAAGGGAGTCTCAGTACTAGTGAGGCATATAAGGAGAAGATCATCAAAACCTCACTTGTAGATAAGTCCCCTTAGTATGGTGTAATGAGTGGCACATTTTATGAAAGAACGTCTCCCATTCTTGGAGAGATCAGAAGAGGTAATAGAGAAGGGAAGATAATCCATGAGTTGTTTGTACCATAAGTCATGTGGGTTGACTGTTACATTTCTGATAAAGAGGATGTTAGCTGAGACATAGGAGGGTAATGTTAAGTGATGCATGGTGATATATATTCTTGAATAAGAGGATGAATAGGGTATGTGTGAAGCAAGTCAATCCATCATGTCAACAAACTTGTTTGTAGATCAAGGAATAGTTTGCAAGAGATAAGAGTCAAATGATCCCAATAGAGTATCTACATGATGTTTATACCACTACAAAATTTTGTTTTTGCATAGGTAGGAACCATTAACCTGATTAACTACTAGCTAATAATCACCAAAAATGGTTATGGATTTCATACCCAAGAAGAGAGTTATTTGAAGTCCTAAGATCAAAGCCTCATATTCAGCCATATTGTTAGTGCATTCAAAATCTATTTTAAATGATAAAGGCATAGGTTCACCATCTAGAGGAATAAGAATGACCCCTGTACCCCCACCATGTTGACATTTAGATCCATCAAAGAACATAATCATTTGATAGGAGATGTCATTGGTGGAGAGCGTTGCAATGGATTCATCAAGGAATTTGAGGTTTGAAGGTTGATTGTCAGGTAAAGGGGTAACAACTAACTAGTCAGTGAGTATTTACCCCTTAATAGACTTTTGTTGAATAAACTCTAAGTTGAATTTAGTAAGAAGAATGAGCCATCAAGCTACATATTGGTTTTGATATGGCTTGGAATACATGTATTTAAGGGGATTAGTATGGGTGACCACATAGGTTTTGTGATTTAGGAGATAATGGTGAAGCTTGGAGGCAAAAAAGACCAATGCAAGGAAAAGTTTTTTAGTATGGGTATATCAAGTCTTGTAATCAATAAGTGTGTATCTTATGTAGTAAACCACCTACTCTTGATGTTGGTCATCTCGATGTGCAATCATAACACCTAGAGAATGGTCTATTATGAAGATGTATAAGTAGAAAGGTTGATTTTCCTTAGGTGAAATAAGAACTGGTGGGGAAAGGAGATATTGTTTAAGTGTATCAAAAGCTTCCTAGCAATTAGTATTCTAATGGAAGGAGACATCCTTTTTTAGGAGATGATGAAAGGGTTGGCAATAATTTGACAACTAGGAAATGAAGTGGTGAATTGACTAAAGTTTACCTTGTAAGCTATGGTGTTGTTTGATATTAGTAGGTGGAGGCATCTCTAAGATTGCTCTAACCTTAGCAAGATCAACCTCCATACCACGGAGAGAAATGATAAAACCTAAGAATTTACTAGAAAGAACTCCAAAGACATTTCTTTGGGTTTGGTCAAATGTTATATTGGAGGAGATGAGAAAATATAATTTTGAGAATTATCAAGTGATTTTGGTGAAGTTTAGACTTATCAAGTAAGTCATCCACATAATCTTCTATAATTTTGTGTAGGATATCATGGAAAATATAAGTCATGGTGCATTAGTAGGTTGCACTAGCATTCTTCAAGCCAAAAGGCATGACCTGATAATAGAAAGTCCCCCATGGGGTAATGAAGGTTGTCTTATGTTGATCCTCAAGAGTGACCAAGATTTGATTATATCTAGAGAATTCATCCATAAGTGATAGCATCTCATGGCTGGCCATCAAATCAATAAGTTGGTCAATAATTGGCAACAGGAAATAATATTTTAGACAAGCGAGGTGTAAATCATGATAGTTAGTGTAAATGTGGATTCCCCCATTCATTTTTGTGATAGGAAAGATATTGGAAATCCACTGTGGATAGTCGATGGGTTGGATAAAGTTAATAGAAAGGAGGCATTGGAGATCTTCTTTGACAAAGAGAGCAATATGAGGATGTATCTTGTGAAGCTTCTACATAACAAGTTTAGCATCTTGATTAGTGACAATGTTATGGGTGATGATAGAGGGGTTAATACCAAGCATGTCATTTTAATACCAAGCAAAGGCTTTGCTATGGTCATTAATAAATGTGGCATAATCATCTTGCTCAGAGGAATCTAAAGATTGACCAATCTTGAGGACATGAGGGTTATCATGAGAGGGCAAGTTGATGTCAGTGGTTGATTCATTTAACATAGCTTGTGTTTTGGATGGGAGTGATTATTAGTTATAGGAATCATCCATACCCAAGTAGGTGAGAATTGTGTCATCATCTTGACATTAGATAGTGTTAATAGTGGGAGAGTCTTCATCAATTATTTCAATTGAATGAGAGGAAGGGACCTTATTTCCTTACCCTGATGATAGGTGAGAGGCCCCAAATGGATGGAATTTATTGAAAAAGAAATTAAGAGGTATAGATACCTATTATTTGATAGGTGATGGTGGAGAAGAAGGTGGAGAAGGAGAGACTAGTTCTTTGATAATTGGTATATGAGAAGTTTTAATGAGCTTAGTTGGTTTGTCATAGCCCACTCCATGCCTCTTTTTGGCATTTTTAATGGTTTGGCTAGTGGGATATTCAATAAGCATATGGATACCTTAATCATAATGAACCAAACCAAATCCTTTCTAGGCACACATATAGAGATAGGTTAGAGCTAATATCAGGTTACTCAGGAAAGAGAAGTCACAGGTAAATGGTTATGGCAAAGAAGATGGATTACTAATAGTGGGAGCTTGATCAATTCCCCCATATATATAATTGGTTCAAAGGTTTGGGGGGCATAAGGGATGACCATCCTAATATGGGGATCATAATTTGGGTACATGTGAATCCTTCCATACTCTTATGGAGTATAAAACATGTTGAGTGTCAATAAATGATATTCACCAAGTGACAAATGTTGAAAGGTCTCCTCTATGGGATCTTTGTTAGGAATTTGTGTTATCGATATTTGAGTAACCATGGGAGTGGAGCTTGTAGAATCTTTAGAAGTATAATGCAAGGAAGATGATGTTTTCAATAGAATGAGAACATCATTGGGACTATAAGTCATGTTGTATGTTTTAAATGGAGGTGGGTTAGTAGGTATGACATGTACTTGTCCATCATGTTCAAACTTGATGTAGCGATGCAAAGTTGAGGGTACACATGCCATAGCATGTATCCAAGGTCATCCAAGCAATATGTTATATTATAACTCTCCTTCCAGAATATAAAAGAGCTTAGGAATAGTGTGGGAACCGACACAAGTATGTAAGATAATAGTGCCCACTGTAGTAGTTATAGTATCATTAAAGGAGTAGAGTAATACATTGGTTTGAGACATGAAATTATCAAGAAGGGATAGTTGTTTATATAAATGGGTGGAAATAATATTAATACTAGCTCCCCTATCAATCATAACTCTCTTGACATGAGTCTGATCAATATATGTGGTAATAAAAAGGGTAGAATCCTGATCTTTAGGGTGTTGTACTGGGATTTCTAAATCACTAAAATAAATTAGGGAGATGGAATTAAGGGAGATGACCAAAGATAAAAGAGGTTAGGGATCATCAAATTGTACCTCAATCACTTGTAAATCAGATGGTGTTGGGATGAGTTTTGGATTAACTCATATAAAGACATTTTCACAGGAGTTTAGTGAAGTTGTTTCACCATCGAGCTTTGAATAATGTCTGAAGATGTTGTTTTAAAAATGTTCAAGATGGAAATCTTAGGATTAGGAGAAGTGTCTTTGGAAAAAGGATGAGCCCAAGGAGAAGTGACCTTTTACTTAGCTTTATCTTTTTGGTTTTTTGACCGTGTGGCCACATTAACTATGTTGATCCAAAATGTCAATGAAGGAGGTGGTAAATGGGTTACATTGACACAATTAGGTTTGAATTTAGGTGGAATAGTAGGAGGCACTATGGATACCAAAGGTGTAATAACAAGAAGGTTAATGAGAGTATCATTGAAGAGAGTGTCAACATCGAAGTGTTGTCGAATGACTATTATGAGGTCTTTACAACTCTCAGTGTCATGTCTAGGTAAGTGATGATATGAACACTTATGTATCATTAAACCAAGATGGCTTCATTCCAAGAGGACTATAAGGCTTAATGGGAGGAAGAGTTATTATGGAGTATTGAAATAACTATTATAGGAAAATCTTTGAGAGCCTGCAAGTGGGCTCACACTTGTTGTGCTAATAAGAGTAGACACCTTCTTTTGTTTCAGTGTTGGAAAGGTAATTTTATGTGGTGTTTTGTTTGGTGATGGTGGAGTTACATGTTTTATTGTTACTTTCCTAGTGTTATATGTGAAAGGTCTACCAAATGGAAAAGGTAGGAGTGGAGGTAACTTAACCTTTTATTTTTCTTGGTTTGGCAAGATTTTAGCTAAAGTAGAGGGGTGTGGTCCCAAAATGGATGATAAAGTTGAGGGTAGGGATTAGAAAGATCTAGGAAGCTTAAATTTTTTTTGTAATTCAAGTCATGAAACTCCTAATTGTGGTTGAGGAGCTAAATCTAATTTCACCTGTGGATGAATTAAATTAAAGATGGGGCATATACCTAAGGGCTTGATCTACTTTAATATGGTGGATTCATGTGAGGGAAAGGGTTTTGACATAGATGGTTGAACTTTAGGTGATTTTGGTGAAGAAGCTCTATCTTTGTCAAAGACCTTAGGGTAAAGGGTAGTGAGAGGATTGGATTTAAAGGTTGACATTCATTGTGTTGGATAAGGAGTTTTAAGCTAGCCCCAAAATATCGCATGATCTAGCTTCATAGAGTCAAGAAATTCTAGACTTTTCACCAAATGTAAGAAGGGTTTAAATGAAGTTGGCATAGGCCTTACAGTTGTGTCTTTTGATGGTTGAGGTGTTTGGGAAAGAGGGAAATTGTTATTTTCTACTACTTCAAGCCAAAGATGAGAGAAGAGACATGGTTTGTCATGGGTGGAGGGAAGGTAGGCAAAGAAGGTTATTAAAGAGGGTAAAGCATAGGTATTATGGCTCCCTCAACATGTGGGTGAGTCATGGGTAAAGTATGATCTTCTATAGGTAAAAGAAGGGGTAAGAGTGGTACAATTGGAGTAGCCACAATAGGTCTATCATCTATTATGGGAGTAGATAATATTGACTCCTCTAAGTTCAAAGGTGGAGTGGGTGGGGTACTACTCTCTATAGGTGGAGGAGAGGTAGGTGAAGAAGGTTTCTCAAGAGGTAATAATGTAGGAATGATGTTCCCTTCAATATGTGGTTGAAGAATAGGTAGGGTGTGGTCTTCAAGAGATAAGAGGATAAATAATATTGGTGCAAATGGAATTGGAAATAAAGGCTCCTTAGGTGGAAAAATAAGTGGTAAAGGAGGATCTTCCTCTTGAGGGAGTGGAATGGGTGAAATAGGCTCTTCTACCTGAGGAAGAAGAATGGAAAAAATAGATGCCACTAAATTTGGGGGAGGATTTGATGAAATGGATGCCTCCTATTGAGGGGAAGGTTAAACTAGAGGTAAAGGAAACACCATATTAACTGTATGGATATTATGATCACCCGAGTTAGTTATGGTTTGAACAATATTTTGATTCAGTGAATGGTTAGGAAAAGGGTGTTTAAACACACCCATACTTTGATTAGGGGTGCATTAGGATTATCCAAGATGAGATCACCTCTATCAAGCATATCTTATACAATGTTCTTGAGTGTCTTAAAGTTATTAGAATTGTGGTCTTTAACTTGATGGTAACCATAAAAATCATCTTTCTTATACCAAGTTGGGATAGGATGGGAAGGGTCAAACTGTAGAGGAGGTTTGATCTGAGGAAGGGTTACGACACCTTGTTGCAATAGTTTTTCCAAGATAGATGTATATGACTCCCCAATAAGAGTGTATTATCTTTGTTTATACCATTATTGGAATTACTTGGTTAAATTTTAGGAAGTCTAGGAATTTTATTGGTTTGTAGTTATGGAAGAGGCTAACTTAATGACCATCATATTGGTAAAGCTTTTAGCTTTTTGGTTAGAGGGAGAAGTTTTAGAGGATGAGGAGTCATTTGATTTAGAATTGAGATTCTTACTATGCAACTTGACTTTGCCTTCATCTATAGCATGAACCTTAAGTTTTTGTGCCATTGTAAGGACCTCATCAAATGTGTGGAATGTTTGTACCTAGAGTGTGGATGAGATGTGCTTAGCACATGACCTTGAGAAGATATTAATAAGCTCAAGTTGGGGTAAGGATAAGGAGAGTTGATTGATCAAACTTCTCCAACGAGTGACAAAATTTGTAATAGACTCATCATCAAATTGTCTGATAGAATAAAGGCCTATTATAGAAACCTTCTTAGAAATGTTAATAGAGAAATGGTTTAGGAATATTTTTGCAAGTTGGGTAAATGAGAAAAAGGAGTGCTAAGGTATAGATCTATACCAATCCAAGGCAACACCTGAAAGAGACATAGGGAAAGTGCAAAGTAGTAATGCATCATCATGCCATATTAAACAACAAGCATGTCTAAATGCTCACAAGTGATATTATGGGTCCTCTTTACTCTAGAAATGAGTAAATTTATCAAGTTACCATTGACTTGGATAAGGGAAAATAGGCACAGAAGGGTGGATTGGTTCATTTTATATCTAATCATAAGATAACACATTCTTTAAACTAGAAATATATGTCTCTAGATTAGATATCTTATCCATCGACATCTTAATGAGGTCTAGAGGGGGATTAGTTTGGGGGATACCTCCTAAGTTATAGGGAAGCTAATAAGAAGCAGAGGGAGCATATGATATAGCTTGTTGAGGTTGTATTGTAGCAACATAAGGATAATGAGTCATAGGATGGGGTACAAAAAGAAAAAGGGCTTGTCCCATTGGGTTGGAGACTATGCCTTGGTTGGTTGTTGTTATTGTAGGTTGGATTATTGGCATGGTTAGACTAGATGAAGGGTGAATCATAACTTAGGTAATTATAAGCATGAGGGTAGATGGAATAAGTACCACTAAATTCTGGATTGGGGTGTGACTTTACTGAATTGGTTGTGGTTGTAAAAGTAGGGAAGTCATACCAGGGTTTAGGTGGGATTGGGTAGTTGGAGATGCTACACTTTGGTCATTATTTATATTTGGGTTAATCATCAAAGTGGTGGTTTCGATAACCATGGGGAAAATAGTGGAGGTAACTAAAATTGAGGTTGTCTCCATTAGATAGGTTGGCATACCATAGATTGGGTCACCTAAAGAATTATGGGTTTGGCTTATAGCAACGTAATGTTGAAGGTCTACCATATTGCGATCAAGAAATTTAGCAAAATCTTGATCTCCCTCAGGCATAATGGGAATTTGGTTGGGGGTGGGAGTATGCTCTGTATCTAAAGTATGTTCCATGATAGAATTAAAAGTGAGAGAGGAAGGTGGAAGTGGTTTTTGGCTTGTGTAATCAGCAATAATTTGGGCTTGAGCTCATTTTAATACCATGCAAGAAGAAGTATAAATAGTCTTACTACCCTGTATTAGAAATAGAATAAGGAAAAACCAAGTTTGAGTGTGGGTAAGTGGGTTATTTTAGCTTGTTATTTTGATCAAATGAAATTACAAAATCATCAATATTGGTTGCTTGACTGATGTTGATAGAAAAAGTTTGCCGATGTCGATGGATTAATCGATGTCGATAGGTAAAATTTGTTTATGCTGATAGGGTTAACCAATATCAGTCACTATGATTTTCTAGGAGATGGAAACTCTAATGTTTTAAGAAACCAAAAGTTGAAACTAGGTAAAATAGTGGATGTAAGAGGTATGTGTAAGAAGGAAGAATACTCAAAAAACCTAAGATAACAAGTTATACAAACTGAGTATTAGAAATAGTATTAATTTTGTGAATCAATAGGAAAACATCCTTACCAACTCCAAAATATAGAAGGAAATAGAAAAGTAGAAA
This sequence comes from Torreya grandis, assembly GCA_037957365.1. NCBI lineage: Eukaryota > Viridiplantae > Streptophyta > Pinopsida > Cupressales > Taxaceae > Torreya > Torreya grandis. The sequence continues at coordinate 7,421,055 of JARHVA010000037.1, forward strand.
AAGAACATATAGTTAGAAACTATTAAGTCCTAGAGATTAATTTTTAGTCTCATGTTGGCTTACGCCTTAATCAGATAGTGAGAAGAGAATTTGGTTATCAAAGGTACTAGAAATCAATCTAGAGCTAGTTTCAAGTTAGTTTTAGTACTTAAGATGAAATCTGTGTTAGACCAGGTATGTGGCTTGTTATAGGAGCTTGCTCTCCACACTTCACATACCTAGATCTGAGCTAGGTTGTTAAGCCAAAATATACCTTCTATCTAGAGTTTATACTCCACCAAAAAATGGAGTGGGTTCTCCCCTTGGTGGTGAAATCTAAGTAGGATAGCTGAGTAGGGTAAGGTGATCCACTAGGTGATGAAATCTTGATGGGAATTTTTTTAGGTGAGTTTAGATGTTTGTATGACTTTGATTTGGTTATGTAACATAGGTGCACTAAAATTTATTCAAAATGTTTGTAATTAACTAGGTGAGTTAATATGCAACAAGCAAACAATGAAATGCAGTAAATTTTAAACCCAAATCTGAAATGTTTAGATTTGAATGAAAAGAAAGATGAAATAAGAATAGAGTATAAATTTCACTATCCTAATGTGCATACAAGAAGAAGTAAATAAGAGATTCTTTTTTTAACTTATAAATGAAAATGATAAATTAATTTTAGAGGCAAAGAAAAAAGAAAGAAAATTTTAGTTTAATGCTTTTAAACAGAAAATAAAATATAAATTTTTTGTTTTAAGAGAAAAGAGGAGGAAGTGCAAGAAATGAAATTTTCACTATAATGCACCTATATGATTGCTTAAAATAAGAAATGAACCCAAGGAAAACTCCAGGGTCCCATCGGGCATGCCAAAAATGTTTTGCTAAAAATTTTCTATTTCAAGTCTAAAGGAAAATTAGAAAAGAATGATGGGGATAAGTGATTAGAATGAACCTGGATTGGTTTTCACACCATATCCAGATGTTTTGAGCACTCCTCTTTGGTTGGGGAGGACTGCCTACAAGTAAGAAAGCACTACCCAAAGATGTTGGTTAGTAGGTAAATGAGTGGGCTACCAAGCTACGTGCTTGTTCTAGGAAGTGTTAAACTTCTTTCGAGATGACAGTCCACTTTTGAGAGATAAAAGAGTAATGAATAACTAAAAAAGAGATAAAGAGAGAGTGAAAGAGATAATATTACCATTATTTGCAACCTGAGTGTAGTAGATAGTGTCAAGGTGTAGGTGGTGTACTTTGTTTATATTTTAAAAGTTATTTGGGTAGGTTTTGGAGAGGTTAGGAAATCCATAGTCATTGATGTCAGAGGGGTAGTGACCGATATCAATTATACTACTGAGGTTGGTAGTGAAGGTGATCGATGTTGGTTAGGCTACCGAGGTCGGTAGGGGAAATAATTGTTTGGGAGTTTATAGAAGGCTTTTCTAGGTCTATAAAATGGTTTGGATTAGGTCTAAGAGGTTGGGGAGAGTTATGAGAGAGAGAGTATGGTTTGGGTAGATCTAGTTAGAGGTTTAGTGTGTCAGGTTAAGGGGAAATAAGTGAGGAATCTTTGTAACTCCCTCATGGGGGTTCGATCAGAAGTGTGTAAAGTAATGCATAGTAGATATAAAGTGATAGAAGAAGAAATGTTTAAAAGACCGAAAAAATAAGTGATGTACTTAGTTCTAGTGGTCACTAAATGATAAGTGCCAGATTGATGGTCCCTATCAGGAAGTCTAAACTTGAATTCTTAAACATTGAGAACAAGCAGGTGTTGTTGGTCCTCAAGAGCTTAGTTCCTGATTATGATTGACTTACACAAGATGATAGTAAGCCAGGATGTCAAAAATAGAATGTCCAAAGCTTGAATGTAAGTAAGAATGAATTTTCTTGATTTTTGTTGACCTAAGTTTTAGGTTGGATTTTAGCTTATATCACTAACATTGGTGATCCTGCTAATGTTAGTCATGGGTTGACTGACGTCGACAACCCTAGAATAGGTAAACCTTACTATTTTTGACCTATTTTCTATTGCTCCTTGTGCCAAGTGTGGCACCCATTACAAAATGATAAAAATAAGAGGTTAAGAAGGATGTAGTTGATTAAGAATTTAGTTTGGAAGTGGGAATAAGTCTTGGGTAGTTAAGATGAGGGGACCAGGTCTTGAGGTGACTCATCAAGAGAGAATTAGTCATAGGGTGAGGTGGCAAGTAAGGTGGCAACAAGGGTTTTTAATTAAATTAATTAAGTATTTTAAATTAATTAAATGTGTGAGGAGTAAAAGCATGGGTTAGGGAGGTTAATTGTTATTATTGAAAAATGGGTTAAAAGGGGTTTCAGCACAGTGAGTTACACACATGTGTGTGATGTAATTTTGGTGTCTACAACTAGCTCTATATCCATACAGGTAACCATGTTAAATGTATGTGCCAAGTGATCTATATATCCTAAGAGTGTAGTGTGAGCTACTAAAAGTGATATAGGATGTGTAATAAGAGCTCTAGAGTCATCTTAATACTCTCTTAGGCCTACTGGTGTAAATCTCAATCCACACAAATAGTCATATGTGAGTGTGGGTGTCGTATCATCATCTAAATAAACTTGGGAATCTATATCAACATCATGTATAATGGTAACTTATAATTTATCACAAGGGGTAACTGTGATATGGGAGTCTCAATAATTGTAGTAGAAGATGGTAATGCTAGAAAAGTATATATAACTAATGGAGTAATTTTAATGGTAGAATCAACTAGTACTACTAGAACTACTATCAATGATTATGTAATTGTAATAGGCATATGAAATATGACTGATGAAGTAGCTAGAATGGCTGAAGCTGCTATGACTGGCAGAATATCTTGAGCTAAGGACATAACTATAAGTGGTAGAGTGTGAGGTGTGTTAGTCTCTCCTACCTCATATGTATGTATCTGATCAAGAGAAATGAAATGAGGTAGTGGTTGAACTATGATATGAGGTGTCCCATTTGGTGAGATAGTCAAAGATGACTTTGTAATATGACAATATCTAAATTATCGATTATTTATTGGGCATGTGTATAGGTATCTTTCATGAAGAAACTTAACACATTAATGAAGAGTAGACGGGACTGCCCCCATGGCATGTATCCAAGGTCATCCAAGTAAAATATTATAATAAAGAGGACCTAACATTACTTGGAACTATGTAGAGAGGGTTTTTGGCCCTACCATTATATTCAAAGCAATGGTGCCCAATGTCTATTGTGGTATATCATCAAACACTAATATTCTTATATGATTTTGCATGGATGCCATATCTATGCCCAGAGTCTGTAAGAATGTAATATTGCATATATTAATTCTAGAACCACTATAAACTAAGACTCTTTTAACTACATTGGTTTTGACTTGAGCTTATATCAATAGTGGTAAATTTTGATCAATAACTATCTGAGATGGCATGTCCTCACAATCAAAATTAATTGCATCTTCTATAGTTTTTAAAGTTTTGACCACTGATGAAAAATAAGAAGGTTTTGAATCAATTGGCATAGAAGTTTGAGTGAGTGCCTGATAAAGAATGTCCTTAAACACATTGGCTTTTTAAAGTAGTTCTAACATGGAAATCTTAGCTGGAGTGTATATCAACTGATCAATAATATCATAAGCCTTGTGTGGATCTGCCTATGTGGGTGGGTTGGGCCTAGGATGGGAGGGAATAGAAGGGTAATGAGGCTCTTGACTAGGTGGAGGAGGCATGGTAGCACATTGAGTAATAACTCTAACTAAATTACCTACTATCCATTCGGGACTAGTAGTAGCTATAGGAGGATAGAAAAGATAATCGATAGGTTGAGGTGGAAAAGGGACAAAAGGTGTTAACTGGGATCTTTGGTGATGGGTAGTGACCTAGAAAAGAGTAAAATGGACTGTGTAACATAACTCAGCATGGGATAGAGGATCCAAGGGAGGTGAGGTAAGAGGTATTTTAACATTTTTAATAATAACTCTCTTAATATCATCTCATATTATGAAAATTAAGCACGAAATGCAAACAATGAAGATTTGTATTAACATATGGTAGACTTCATCGTTCATGTACATGATAGGACCAAGTATGGTCTCCTTATTATTTGCTAAAAATGTAAGAAATATATGAAAATAAGTGAGATCCATTTTTGAAATATGATTTTAGGTGTAAGGTGATACCTCAAGAAGCAACGGGACCTAGTATATGTAGCTAGGGTTTGAAAGTTGATTAATTTGAAATTTACTATGAAATTTTGAAACTTAAAGTGAAGTTTTTAGTTAGGTATGCAAGTAAAAAAAATCAAAAATTTATTGGAAAATTTGTGATTTAACTGGACCTAAGATGTGCCACTAGGGTTTTGAAAAATAATTATTTTTGAAAATTACTATTGAATTTTGAAATTTGAAGTAAATTTTTGATTTTAATATGCTAGTAAAATAGTAGAAAATTATTGGAAAATTATTGGGAAAATACTGGGACCTAGTATGGACAACTAGGGTTTTAAAAAATAAATATTTTATAAAATTACTACTAAATTTTGAAATTTGAGGTGAATTTTTTATTTTAATATTCTATTAAAAAATCAAAAAAATATTGGAAAATTACTAAGAAAATACCAGGACCTAGTATGGACAACTAGGGTTTAAAAGAAAATTATTTTTAAAATTACTACAAAACTTTAAAATTTAATGCTAATTTTTTATTTTATTATGCGAGTAAAAAATAAAAAAAATATAGAAAAATTAGTAGGAAATTTACCCTAAGGTTTTTAGGGTTTTTATGTGCAAATGAAGTAAGTTAGGTTCACCAAATGATTTAACGATTCTAAGAATATTGGTGTATTATTCCTAATTTTGTTAAAGGGTCTACATAGTAAAATCAATAGATAAATCTATAATAATTAAGCTACTAATTTGTGTAATTTGAATATAATTTTAATCTTTCTAAAAATATTAATAAGGGAGATAAAATAAGACTTACCTAAAAACTAATTGAAATGGTTGTTGTAGGGTCTAGAATTCACTACGTGAAACTAAAACAATGTCATAAATCAAGATCTAGAGTTCATTTTATGATTAGATAGGAGCACCAAAACATAACACTAGTGGTACTGGCATTATAGTCCACCTCTACCACTCTTGTCCAAAAGACCTAAGCTTTTTGGATTTTTTTCATTATGTCTGTGTGACCCTGCCTATGAAGTTTTAACTACCAGATGTCTATGGAACTCCCTATAGAGCAGATTTTGTCTTCAAACCCTAGACTCCTTTGTAATTTGACCAAATTTGAGAAAGAATGAGGGTTAGTGTGTGTAATATTCATTGAAAATGTATCCACACCCTTTATATGGGCATGTTACCTACATACCAATACTTCAAAGAGGGATCAAGCCATATGTAGTTATCCCACTTGATGTGATTTGTGCAATAGTGTGTATGAAGATGCAAATGCTAAAATTGGGTGTGTTTGAGGTGTTTAAAGACTGGTGTAAATATTTATGTAATATTTTAAGTGTATTTTCTAGATGTATACAAAGAATAGGGAAGATTTCCCAAGTAGTCTTGTCTGTATTCTTGTTTACTTAGTGATAATTGTTGACACTCCAAATGATCTTTGAATGGGATTTTATAAGGATCTATTGGTCATGGGTTGAATGTACTCACATTAGGTCAATAAATAGAAGGATGGGGAACCAAAAGGAACTAAATTTTGGGGCCAAAAATATACTTGTACAGGAGCATCGAAATCAAATAGTAGTGGCACTAGTGTTGTAGTCCAAGTTGGGTGCTATTGTCTTTAGTTGATGGGACCTAGAGGATGGATTTGTCAAGGAAAGAGTAGTCTGATTGAGTTGGGATTAGGTCTAGAAGGCTAATAATGACTAGGGATCAGTGAAAATATGCCTATGAGGGTTATGAAAGTAAGTAATAGGGACCTATGGGTTGGGTGTCATTAGCCACACTTAAGTTACCAATTTTCACATTTTATATGACTACAACATCCAAAAGAATTCTCCACAAGACAAGATCTGTATCTCCAAATAAAGTATGAAACCTTAAGCTTGTTCCCCAAGTAGAATAGTGGATAAATAGATGCACAATAGTTATTACTTATTATTTTCTTCTCTAAATAATGGCGAAATGATCTTGTATATATAGGAAGATTTAACCCTAAGCCCTTCTAAAAGTTTCAGCTGACAAGGTTAACCCAGTCAAACTAGTATCATTATTGATAAAAATCATTAGATCATGGGTTAGGTCAGCCAAGAGCTTAACTAGACCCTAAATAAGTTTCACCAATAAGATTACAAGGTTAACCTAGTTAACCTAGTCATGTAAACTATTGAAAAGGGTTTTAGGTTAGGAAAAGGGGTACTAAAAGCGGTAAATGATTGGAGGAATGTGCAAGAGAGAAAAACAAGCTTAGGGGAATGGTTTTTAGGAGATGATTGTGTAGATAAAAAGTGAAAAAAGGGAAAAAAATCCTATGAATTACTAAATTTATTTCCACCCCATTCTCGATATACCCCTTTATGTGTGCACTCAAAGAGATTGAGACTTGATGGGTTCTTATAGGATAAAGAGCGTCAATAATTGATAAAAGTTTGAAAATATTATATGTATATAGTTTATCTTTATCTTGACCCTAATTATGTTTTTAGGAGATATTATGGTAATTAATTAGGATTAATATAATATATATAACTTATTTCCAATCACCTTCATGCTAGAAACACCTCACAACTCCCATAAACCTGGATGGTCATGTCTAAAATAGTAGAACAAAGAAATTTATTGCTAGTACAACCATGACCACTAGGAATTTGTTTCAAGTTTTACATTTAAAGGATTATTTGACCTATAAGATACACCTTATAACCATTTTCATGCATTCATAAAATATAGAGTCATTTCAATGAGAAAATCATGATACTCAATTTTAGAAGGGTTTTACAAGGGATTAACTTCTTAACAATGATTCAAAAAGCTCAGGTTCCTAATCCCAAAACTATTTACATATATTTGAAGGAAATAGGGATGGAAAACAACACCTTAGATTATTTAATTTTAAACATCTCCTCCTTCATAAAACAATCTTATAAAAATGGCTCTTCTTGGCCTGCCAATGCCCTGATGGATATCTTAGATAGTTTTCTACCTTGTTTGGACCTATACCATCTTCTTGAGCATGGTTTTTACTTAAGTAATTTAGAGGATGATTTGGAGATCATTCTATCACCCTATTTCTATGTTCTCATGGTTTAAGGTGCCTAAGTGAACATGAAACCTGCATGATCTCCTCAAAACCTATTTTCTTTTGCTATATAAGTTATCCATTTCACATAATAACCTATTGTAGCTACATACCAAACATTCCATTGAGTTTTTATTGGCTTGGGTAATGATATTGTAACATATAAACTCTCTTTTTCTACCTTGAAACTTTCCATTATGCTATATTTGGATTTTAAGACAAATAAAAAAGAGGTTTCAAAAGTGAATAAATGTTAGAAAAAGAGTTTTGCCACCTCTTGGTTAGGTGTATGGAAGAATGAAGTATGACATGATATTCAATATAATCCAAATGACCCAAAAGAAATTTTTATGGTATTATACCTTCATACTTGATGTTATTTAAGGGGTATATTTCAATATTACCACAAGCAATATATCAAAATAAATGAGACCTTCATATCTCCAAAATTACCTCATTATATTTGCTCCTAGACTCAATATCCATCATATAATACCATGCTATCTTTGGTATCATCACATTAATGATTTATCCATGGTTCTAAGTATACCTTAAATTTTTCAAAATAACCTTGAACTTTTATAAGTCACCTTAACCCTTGTTAAATTACATTGCAAAAGACCTCTTCAATGGTCATGGCATGAAACTAGTTGGATAAGACACACACATGGACTCTATCATTCTAATAAGGCCTTGTTTAGACCTTGATATGACATACAACACCAAAAAATTATTCTCAACAAGACTAATTCAAGGTTAGATGACTCATTTACCTAGTTTTAAAAAATCCTTGGTCATGGGTGATTGATTATCTAACATTTTTGGTAACCTCTTAGGGCAGTCTACGTACTGAACATCTAGACTAGTGGCCTTAGACAACCCATTGGGCATAGAGTCACTAAAAATTTATTCTCTATGAAACCAAATTTGAATCTAAACATCACATGGCTATTGAAACAAAATAAAAACTAAAAATAACTTCCAAACACACCAACAAAGCAAAGAACACACACAACAAGACAAACATGTGCCTAAAACACTTGGAGAAAGCAAAGCCTAATATATTATGTACAAGAGAATAAAGTGAACTTAATAAAAAAAATTGAGGTTTATCCCATTGATTAGGATATTTACTTCTTCTCCATTTATATTTGAGAGATAAAAAACATTATGTTACTTATAATGAGTGATAACATAGTGCCCACTCTATAAAGTGGCAAACTTTGTGTGTCTTCCAGGATTCGCCCTATCTTCATCCCATTTGAGCATAATTTCACCTTATTATAATTCTATTGGAATATATTTCTTGTAAAATTACCTCTCGGTTTGAGCTTGATGGGACTCTATATTATGTATGGCATGATCTTTTATTTCTTCTAGTTTTATCAACTCAACTAATCTAATCTCCATTACAACATTCTCCATCATCTCAAGTTGATGTGTAAGCTCTAGAGCTAGTAACTCAAGAGACATGGGTATCTTATCTTCTTTTCCATAGACAATCATGTATGTTGAATTCCTAATGTCTCTTTTAAAAGTGATCATATCAACCCATAAGTCTATTTTCAACTTTGTGTGTCATGTTCTCTGATTTTCCTCCATATTATTCTTGATAACTTTAATGAGATTCTTATTTTTGGAATTTGATAGTCTAATTACTTGAGGATAGTAGTTTTAGGATGTACTAAGGTGAATTTCATGCTTCATAGCCCACTCACTTATCTTAGTACCATGGAAATCCATTACATTATTTGAGATGAGTGTAGAAGGTACCCCAAATCTGGTTACTATACCTTCATATAAGTCTATCACATTAGTTTGATTAGTTTCATTTAATGATAAAACCTCTATTCATCTAGTAAAATAATTAGTTGCAGTCAATACCCATTTATGACCAACACTTGAAGGAGGATTGATCATGCCTATGAAATCCAATCCCCACTACATGAAAGGTTGGTCTACTGAATGGGATGGAGAGGGAGGGATATAATATTTTGTTTTCATGTGAATAATTCACAATTTTTACACTTTATAACCCATGCATATGATTCCTTGAACAAGATAGGATAATAATAAATATCTTTACTCACTTTTGTTGTATTTTTTGGTGCAAAGAGACCACTAATGATCCATCATGAAATTCTGCCAATACTTCCTCAATCTGATCAACCTCTACACACCATAAGATCATTACATTAAGTTCCATTATAAATATTATTCCATCTACCAATACATATGAAATTGATTATAATATGAAATGTCTCTTTTTAACCTTGTTTAGGCCTAATAAACACTCACTTGTTTGGAGGAAGTTGATCATGTATTATGTCCAACTCATGGTAGATGGAGATACAACTATTTGAGGGTCATCATGAACTACTAGGATAACTTATTTTTTCTCTTTCAAGTCTGAAGCTAAGTTCTCACATAATCCCTTACCTATCACCAACTTGGCAACCTTGATATCAGCATCATATTCTATGATTTTGGTGATCCAACAACCCTTTTCTCATTCAAATATATACTCAAAATGAAGTATTTGACACTTATATGAGACATCATTAGATGTATTTTTATATTAGAAAACATATACTTAAATTTTTAAGGCTTATTATAATAGCAAGCACTTGCTTTTCTATGAAAGTGTATCTCACCTCATAGTCTTCTAACCTTTAGCTAAAGAAAGAAATGGGTTATCCATGACCCACTTAATTTTATTGTGTTAACATGGCTGATATGAATTCATCATTTCCCAAAGAATACAAAGTGAAGTCCTTGAAATCAGGATTTGCATGTGTTGGGGCTTGAGCTATGGCTAGTTTGATAGCACCAAAACTTTTTCTTCCTTCTCTATTATAACTAAAGGCCTAATTTTTATTCAACATGGATGTTATAGGATTTAAAATATTTAAAAACTTAGGTATTAATATACTAATTAAATTTATTTTCCCAAAGAAACTTCACAGCCCTTTATTTTACTTAGGCAATGATAAAGATAAGATATCACTTACTCTTTTAGGATCTATGGAGAGACCTTTCTTGGAGACAATGTGGCCCAAGAATTTACCTTTATGGACTAAAAATACACAATAATATGATTGAGTGAGACTTAAAATTGTCTACATCTCAAAAATATACCTAAGATGAATCAAATGATCACTTTCATCCTTGGAGAATACCATGATATCATCAACATAATCCAACACTATATCATTCATCAACCCTTGGAATGCCATGCCCATGGATATTTTAAAAGTATACATATCATTGTATAAACCAAAATTAATTTTCATATAAGTATATGTCCCCCATTTTTTTGTGAAGGTTATCTTATACTAGTCTTCTTGCACCAAAATATGATTATACCCTAAATAGCCATCAAAGAGGGAAAAACATTCAAAACCTAATACCATATACAATATTTGATCCATGTAAGGAGAAGGATAATTATATTTAAATAAAACTCTATTTAAGTCCCTAAAACACACACACAATATTATCTCTCCATTATTATTCCTTATAGGGACTATATTGGCAACCCAAGATGAGTGTATGATAAGAAATATGATGCTAGATTATATCAACTTAATCAATTTTTTCCTCATTAGGGGCTCAATTTTTGGATAGATAGGCCTTTTCCTTTGCCTTAATAGTTTATCATATACATATAAATCTATAGTGTGTTGAGCTAAGCTAGGGTTAAAACCTTTTGGATTGCTATATTCCCAATCAAACACATCAACAAACTCATTACATAACTCAATGAATGCAAGTCTTTATTCCTTATTACATACCTTTTCAAGTGTTATAAGTTTAAAAATGGTGACCCTCTCATAATTATATTTCATGGTATATATACTTGTCTTCTCTTTATTCATTTGATCTTCATCATTGAAGATGCTTTCAATTTTCACTAGGCCCTTAAGAAGCTTGTTTGACCTTAATTACACAATTTTATCACCATATTATTATTATAATTTGGACTAATTTCTTGAAGATAACTTAACATATTATTGGATAAGTCATTATATTTATTTTTTAATATAAAATTATTTCTATTTAACATCATTATCCAAAATATAAGGTCTTACTACTACCTTGACATGTGGTTGGCATGTTGAGTTCTTGACATTATTGGGGATATCAAACTGAGATCCAACTATAGCCAACCTATCATCATGCTTATTTTCCTCCCTTTAAATGGATTATATGTTGAAGGCCTTAGAATATTTTGTAAGATCCCACACCTTATGTTTTTATTACTTTATCAATGATTTTTTGTTGCATTTTGACCTTTCAATTGATGAACAATTAGCTCACTATCACAAAACACTTGTAAACACTTCACTCCTCTTTTCCTATCCCATTGAAGGCCATGTATAAGTGTTTCATACTTTTTTCATTAAAATTACATCTTAATTAAAATATAAAAGTGGTATAATATCTTTATTTATAATGAGACACCAATATTTCACCACCTCCTACACCAATCTTGCTTCTTGATGTATCAAAGAATAACTACCATAGACCATCCATGGGCTCACTAGGCTTGACCAACTATGAGATGAATGAAACTTCCTCATGTAATTAATATAATACTATGCTTACTTCTTCCATAAAATATATGGATCAACTTCATAATGTTAAACTACACATTCATCAAGAAAAAGATCAGGTATGCCTTCAAGAGAAAAAATGGTTCTTGGTCAACATGGAGGTCTCCTTCATCAAGAATAGTACAATTAACATTGGATACCTTATGTACATAAGGTTATATATGAATATTATAAATTATTTCTAATTATATATTAACCTTGGTACCACACCTAGTCCTAAAAACTATGTGAGACCAATCTAATGACAAATATACCCCAATCTTAGTTATGAACTCCCTAGATAGACATAGGGAAAAGTGGGGTGGTAGGTATATCACAAAAATATCTTGAGGAATTGAAAAATTGGGACAAGAATGAAAATTTAAATTCATACCTTTAATGATACCTATAGTCTTGGTGGTTATCCCATATAATTACAACACTCCTTTAGTGATTGGCTCATATTTTAGGCCTAACTTATCATCCACCTATTTAAGAATTATAGAGGTACTAATAGCACTATCAATAATATAATTGTGAACCAAAGACTCAAATATGATGAGAGAGAGATATAAAAGAGGATGATTATCACTCTTGACTTGGTTTCCTCCTTTAGATTGAGTATCATTCATGAGGACTCCTCTCTCTTTCATTGTTGATCTAGCTGCAAGGTTAAGATTAGATAGATCTTCTTGAAGTAGATACTTTTGTCTAGGTATGGAAAATGTTTCACACATTATAATTTTCACATGTTACTTATTTATTTGATCAACAATGTTGATATAATAACTACCAACTTTTGATTTTCCTTTAGGAGCAACAATACTATCTTGAGATTGTGCAAACTGAGGCAAGGGAATAGTTATTACATTCTAATTTTTATACACTTTATACATTTTAGGGGATGAATTATGCCTATTATCCCTTTTATTAACTTGATAAAGTGGAATAGATAGTTTACTTACTTCTTGATTACCTTTTCTTTCTCTTTTATTAGCCCTTGTTTTGGTTGCCACAAGAGTATCAAAGTTACTCATACTTCAAAATTGATTCATAACATAATAGTTTCATTCTTTATAATTAAAAATGTGGAATAATTTTTTAATTTCCCTTGATTAATCTCTCTTTTTGGTGGCATCTCAACTTATGGGGTTTGATAAGCTTGCATACCTTGAGAAAATTGAATATTTCAAGAAATTTGAGCACCTTGCACCATGAGAGAATGATTAAACATACCATTGGAGTAAAAAATATGATTTTGGAGTTGATCATAAGGAATGCACCATGAATAATATTATAATAGGTTTTTTTGAGCTAGAATAATATCATTTGAATAACTAGCAACATTTGGATTGTAGTTATTGTAATGCCTAGCATTGGAGATCTATCCTTGACCTTGATAGTTACCTTGGAAAGGAGGTCTATTGCCCTGATTGAATTGGTTATGTGGCTACCAAGGCCTATAGTTTCAATATTTTTTTCTCTTGATGTTCATAATTTTATTTCCAAAACTTTGTAAAAGAGTCATGACTTCATGTAAGTCATTAGGAGGATTAGAAACAACCTTTTATTGACTAGCTGGTGAAGGTAAAAGAGCCAATGCGGGTAATGCAAAGGGACTAGAAGAAGTAGGAGGCTAAAATTATAGGAATAAAGGCATAAGATGCCTTGGATAAATCTTACAAACTTGGATAAGAAAATTTTTAGCCCTTATTTATAGTTCATATGCATCAGGTAATGTGTTTCCCCCCATTAATTAAATCATTCTTGCTATGTCACTATTTAATACCCTCAAATATTATAATAAATCATAGTTTTAAATGGGTTTGACTATGGTTAGGATCATATCCCAAGTATTTTGTAACATATAGTTAAAATTAACCATGAATCCTTAAGGATCTCTCTTTACGATAATCCATTTCTCCATTTATGATAAATGTTCACTCTTATCCTCAAAATGCTTACATAGTTGTTCTCATAACTCATCCCAAGTGGTAAAAAAATTAGGCCTCAATCCTCTATACCATTTAATAACTTTCCCTTTGAATGAAGTGTCTAATAATCTAATTACTACATTCTCTTATATTGTAAGATACACTGAACAAATTTTAGCAATATCTCTTATATCCCCAATAGGAGTACTGAAATCTTCTCTAGTGAAGTGTGGGATACTTTTAAGGGTAAAAATAGATATATAATCATATTGATCTAGGATTAGAGTAATTCCACCATTGAAAGGAAAAAAATCATAAGTGTTATGCACTAGCATATTGAAAAATGTAGGTACATAAAACTATTCTATAGATAGATTTGTAGAAATAGCAAAAGACATTTTTGGATAAGGGCGTGTGGTAGAAAATATCCTTTTATTATCTAAATGATAATTCAATTTTAATATTTCAAAAGGATTATATTTATCATAAGATATTATAGTTACCTTTGGCATGAAAACTAGACACTAGTCTTAAAACCAAGATGCTTGAAATCTTGTTGGAGTCACTAAATGTTGAATACAAATGCTATGATAGTTGAAATTATGTCAATACCAATACCAATATAAAACAATTTTATTGAATTTGGGTCCCACTAGGAATTCCAAAAATTATTGTCACTTTGAGTTCTACACTTTGAGGAGGTGTTTCAGGTCTCCTCACTAAATTGACATAATGGGAACTCTCTAAGGTTGTGGGTTGCCTATAGCTAAAGAGAACCACTAGATAAGCATAGCTCCCTTGATTTTACACCTATATTATCACTACACCTACTCAAATTCAAATGTAAATGGAGAGATAAAATTTAAAGTAAATAGAAAAAGGGGTGATGCAACAAATTATAGGTTTCCTCCTGTGGTCTATGAGCCAATAACAAAGATAAAACAAGGTTGAATCTAATCACATAACTTCAAATATTTATCTAGCATATAAGTATTTAAATATGGAGTGTTATTAATAGGAATCCAAGAGGGGAGTTAGTATTATGTTATTATGATGAAAACCAAATAAAAACATACTAATAAAGCTAACACCTCAAGCATAAACACTCAAGGAGAAAGAGAATAATAAAAGTAACTATAAATAGAAGATAAAACAAATAATATTTACCTTCCTTAAGAGCAAAATTTGTATTTTGGACATGGAATAATGTGCTCAGTCATGTGCTCAAAGAGTCTTTGGTAATGGTTTTCCTTATAACATCTCTCCTTGCCACCTTGAAAATGTTGGGCTTGGCTTTGGATTTGGATTGGCTTTGATGTTTCTCTCTCTCAATAAATGAGCATTAAAACATTATGCAAAAGATTCATTAAAGATATTTTTTTATGATAACATTACACCAAAATAGCTTTTTGAACAATGAGTGAGGCCTTGTATTTATATCCTTTCAAACTAACTTTAACCCTAGTATAGTTAGGTTAGAGTTAACCACAATTAAGTTTAGTTAAATCCTAGTTGAGTTAATGAGGGGACAAGCAATTATTATTTGGGATAGATATCCCATTTATTAAACATGGCTCTCCATTTCTAAATTTAATGATTTAAGTGAGATATTTTCAATTCCTTGACTTTGAGGATGATGACATCATCATGACCTCAATTTTATTAAAATTTTCTCTTTACAAAATTAATTTTCACTAATTACACATAGAAATTTCACTTAAGTAATCAATTTTATTTGCTTAGCTAATTCATTATGCTTAGCATTTTTTCACTTTAGGAATTGTTTGATTGCCACTCTTAATGGGTCCAAAGGCCAAACTATCAATTTACTATGTCAAAAGTTATTGGAGATGAATCCATGAGAGGTTATTATTACGTATAAGATAATACCCCAAATAAGGATGCCTCAACATGATTTTGAGTAATAATGTTTGATGCATGGATGAAATTGGAACATTAAATGATTCTTAGGCTTAACTTACACTAATTTGTATAAATCAATATGAAGTCCAGTTGGAACAAAGTTATTTCCAAAATGGGGTATCTATAGTTTGCCCATGTTTGAGAATATGTTGTAAGATACAGTCACAATAACATCTTTTTAAATAATGAAAAACTAATTAATGCCTTGGTTAATGCTCCAAATGGTGATGGATGAGCCCTAGATTCCCCCTTGAGAGAATAGACAAAAAATAATGTTGGTGAACAATCCCTTGAAAATAAGGAAATGATGCAACCTATAGTTAATAAGGGTAGAAATATTGATTTTCCCAAAGGTAGTTATAATCAATGACACAATGAGATGCCCTAGTAGACAGATGAAAAGAATGATTTGCCTAAAGGTGGTTATAATAATTAATATAATGAGGTGCCCTAGTATGGTAGGGAGTGAAAATAATGATTTTCTCAAATGTAATTATAATCATTAGCACAAGGAAAATTCCCCTATAGGGCAGATAGATCAAAAAATAATGATTTACCCAAAGGTGATTATAATTAGTGGCATAGTGGTTTACCCTAATAGGGTAGATGCAAGTGTGATATAATTTATCTTCACCCTAATAAGATGGATATGATCAAAATAGGTCTACATGATTTTTCAGAATATAGAAAATCTAGAAAAGGGGGCTTATGTACTAAACCTATACTCAAAGACTAAAAGTAAGCCAACATAGAAGATAAACATGAATTTAGGCTACCTGATAGTATGGAGATGCACATCCTAACTAGAAGGGATTAAAATTAATTTATTATTTAACTACTTTGCATTTGGGTAATATTAGGGTAGGTCAGGAATTTGCCAGGTGTGAACAAGGAGTACTACATCACCATTACTTGTAAGTTCCACCAAACTAATTTTTGATGTAGTTTGGTATATTATATATCAGAGTTATAGATAAATATAATAATAATATGTATCAAAATCATGGGAAACTCAGTTTAAATGTAATTAAAATCACTTAGGCATAAGATATGAAAAATTAAATCCCAAGTGAATATACTATAATAAACTAAGTGTAGGAATGTTCACTAATTCACAACTTAAGTACAAGATATGGGTAATCAAGACTCAAGTGTAAATAAAGTGTAAAAAATCTTATGGTAACTGAGAAAAGAAAAGGAAAAAAAGACAAATAAAAACAAAAAAAATAAACAAATAAACAGTCAAAATAAAATACCAAGAAATAAAAATAAACACACAACAAAACACCAATAAACAAAAATAAACAAACATGGCCACAAACAAATGAAATAATTGAAAATAAATAACAAAATAATCTAAAGCAAATAAAATTGAAATAAATAAATTATTCTTAAATAGACAAAGGCAAAATAAAAATAAGGGTTAATCATAATGTTAGCACAAATAAAAAACAAATTATTTTTGCATGTGTAATAGAGGTATTACTCTTGGTGATATGGTGACCCCTAAGCTAGGTAAAAATGATGCAGGTAAAAAAATGTAAGAAGAAAAGACTAACAATGTTTTCCCTAGGCTATAGAGAACAATGACACACAAAATTAAAGTTGGGGGGGGGGGGGAATAAAAGGAAGGGGTAGCTGATCTGACTCTAGATGTACAAGGCAAGTGGATATTGCCTACATAGTCCCATGAACACAAGATCCAACATGAAATTTAGGATAAATGTAGTTCTCCCATGATATGGGATATAATAAAATTAAATATAAGGAAACATGATTGTTAGGTAGAGTAATATGGTAATGGTCTTGTAAAATTATGAGTGCATATAAAAAGAGAGGGATGACATTCATAATCATGAAAGTGTCAACATAAACAAATCATGTGAGCATGAAAATATGGTTTAGGCTAAAACCAAGAGACAAATATCCATAAATGAATCAAATTGGTAATTTATAGTGTCTACTACATATAAGGTTTAGAATCAAAATGAGCTCACAAAATGGTGAGTGTAAATAACTCACAAAATTATGAGAGCGTAATAAAATCCAAGTGGTCATTAGTACATAAAAGTTGAGTACATAATTCTTATAATTTAAACTCATAAAACAATAAGAACATATGCTTAAGGCCAATAAGGATGGGAAAACTAAAGCATAAGTGCTTATGTGTGAAATATCTAGGAGTCCCAAAATCCATAAGGTAAAGAAGTGGTTGGAAAAGAAAAGAAGGTACAATTGAGCTAACTCGATATACTTTGTGTATCCAAGTGTTTCCTATATAGTCTTTGCAGACCTTAGGTCAATGTAGTTATCCCAAAAATGGGAGGAAAAATACCAAGATGGTCTAGAAATAAACCAAACAAATAAGATGGCCCATCCCAAAAAAATTTAATGGATTTATATCTCGCATAGAAAGTTTAAGCCAATTTTCATGATTTTGTGATTTTTAAGATGTTTGAAATTTTCCAAATGTTTTTTGGAATTTTCTACGCATCTTAACTTGAACAATAATTATGTGATGCATAATGGTCTAAATCACAAAATGGTGAAAGTGTGGCTTAAAGATTCTCAAAAAATTATGAGAGAATTCAAACTTAAATTTCTCATTAAAAATTAAGAGCATGGGAAAAGTGGTGACTGAGTTAACCTCAATGTAAATTAAACATTGCCTATATAGTCTCGAATGATACCTCAAGTCATTATAGTTCCTCCTTATAATGGAAGAATCTGACTAGGTAGCATCAAGTTTTTGAATTAGGTAAATGTCATAGTATAGTAATAGTAATGGTAAGGTGATGTGGTAATGCATGGTAAAGGTGTTACTACTAATTTTACCATAGGTGGTCATAATTACGAAACAATGGCATGGATCAATGATACTAATTTTTGCAAAGGTGGTTGTAATTAGTAGTATCAAGAATGAGATAAAATATGATAATAATGAATAATGCAAGTGCTAAACCACTATCATATTACCCCAAGATACTGTCTCTTTGTGAAATATTGAATCAGATATTGAAACTTCATGTGAATTCCCTTATTTAAGGTGCCCAAATAACATATGGAGTGGAACCAAGGTTAAAAATGGGTGGGTAAGGGAGGGTAAAACAACTTCAATCAATAGAAAAGCTATGGAAGGAATGGTACACAAAATGGTATAAGGAAGGTGATATTATGGTATGATGTAAATGATCCTCATAGACAATACCTCAAGTATCTCAAGTTAAATAATGATTGAGATGTATTATGTTCATGGGATCATCAAGTTCATCTCCTTCTAGTGTAGCTAACTTGTAAGCTCTATATCTATAATTAGTAATAATGACATAAGGACCTATCCAATTAGGCTTGAACTTGCCTTTACTTTTCTTGGCCATGGTGTTATTATAGTTTTATTATGGATAATATCACCAAGATCAAACTATTTATGCTTGACATGCTAATTATTCTAACCACATAACTAGTTTTGATATGCTTGAAGGTTTTTTACATTATCTAATCATTTTTCATCTAGTAACTCTAGCTCTTATAGATGAGTGACTCTATAATCCTCATCATCAAGGATGTTCTTCAATTAAATACATAAAGAAGGTAACTCGACCTTGATGGGAATAATGGCCTTAGTGTCATAGATAAGGGAATATGTTGTGTCTCCTATTAGAATATGGTAATTAATACAATAAGCCTAGAGGGCATGGAAGATCTGTAAGTGATAATCATGACCAGCATCATTAACAATCTTCTTTAAAATATTGACAATGGTCTTGTTATATTCTTTTGATTTGTCATTACCTTGTGGGTAATATGTAGTGGAAAAGTGTTGGGTAATGTTAAACTAGGCACAAATTGCTTTGACATCCTTATTTTTAAATGATCCACCATTATCAAATATAATTTTAGAGGGGATACCATAGTGGCAAATTATATGGTTGAAGATGAATTTGGAATTTTTTTTTCCAATCACATAAGTGAGGGGTATAGCTTCAACACACTTAGTGAAATACTCAGTGGTAGAAAGGATATGATTATGACCATCTAAAGAGGTAGGGTTAATCTTCCTAACAAGATTGAGTCCCCACATTGAAAAGGGCCATGATGTAGTCATTGGTTTAAGTGTTATGGTTGAATGATGAATCAAATTTTCATGCCTCTAACATTTGTTACATATTTTCACATAATAAATTGCATCTACTTCCATGGTTGGCCAATAATAACTAGTATGTAGGAGCTTTTTATCAAGGATGACCCCATCGGTGTGTGCTCCACATACTCCTTCATGAACTTCGTTCAATGCTAATGTAGATTTTTTCAAATTCAAAAAATGAACCAAAGTTTTGTCAAAGCTTCTAAAATAAAAGGTTAGGCTAAGTAGGGTATATTGAGAGGCTTGGTGTGTGAAAGATTTTTTTTTTTTTCATGAAAGGTCTGGTGGAAGAATTTGGTGGTGAATTTAGTTATATAAATTTTAATACCAAATAGAATGGGGACCACCAATATCATATATCATTTTAATGGTTGAAGTTTCATGAATAGGTGCTAGAAGATGTTCAATGAGGAAATGATAGTATTTTGCCTTATTTATGTTATAGATTAAAGAACCAATGGTAGACATGGCATCTGATGTCTTATTATTGACCTAAGGTATGTATTAAAATTAAATTTGGGTAATTTACTACTTGAGAATGTCCACCATGGCTTTGTATGGAACCAAATTATCATCCTTGGTTTGGAACTAGTCTATAACCTAATTAATGGTTACCTAAGAATCACCATGAACCAAGAGATGTTGAATGTTCCATTGTACCACTTGATGAATCCCTAAAACAAGTGTCTCATATTCATCTATGTTATTGGTACAAGGAAATTTGATACAAAATGATTTGGGAATGAGATCCCCCTATGGTGTATTAAATAACATTCCAGCCCCTGATCCATGAGATGTGAATGACCCATCAAAATATAGCTTTTAGTGTTACTCTTGAGGAGATGTTTCTATGATGGTCATGATGCACTCATTTGGGACTATAAAAGTGAGTGGTTTGGTACTATAAAAGTGAGTGGTTCATTATTTGAAAGGGGAACTTAAGCAAGTCAATATATAAGTACATATCCCTTAATAGCCTTTTGATTAATGTACTTAATCTTAAGAACACTAAAAAGCATGATCCACTTAGCCATGCATCCCTATAAATCTATTTTTGATAGTAGATACTTGAGTGGATCTACTTTGGCAATGACTATGGTCTTATTATTAAGCATGCAATGGCGTAGCTTCTAGGTTGTAAATAATATAGCTAAACATTTTTTTTTAATTGGCATATAGTTACATTCATATGTTATTAGTGTATAGCTTAGATAGTATAGGGTGTGTTCTTTCCCATGTTCATCATGTTGGGATAACATTTCCCCTAGGGCATTGTTAGTGGTAGATAGGTATAGTACGAATGACCTCCCTAGCATTGGTGGTAAAAGAATAGGTGGATTGGCTAGGTATTCCTTTCATTGCTTAAAATATTTTTAACATATCAAATCCCAAAGAAATTTAATACCTATATCCAAAAACTAAGTGAAAGGATGGAATTTATTATCTAGATAAGAAATAAAGCATCTGATAGACTAGATTTTACCTTACAAACTATGAAGTTGCTTCAAAGTGGAAGGTGGTGACATCTTGATAATGGCCTATACCTTGGTAGGATCAACTTCAATTCCTTGAAAAGAGATAATAAATCCTAATTATTTTATTGAAGTGACATCAAAGATGTAATTTTTTTTATTAATTTAAACCTTGTATTGATGAAGCCTTTCAAATATCCTTCATAATATGGCTAAATGATCTACACGGGTCTTATATTTACCCAATATTTCATCAACATATTCTTTGATGATATCATGCATCATGTCATGGAATATAATGGTCATAACCCTTTGGTATGTTGCCTCAATACTTTTGAGGTTGAATGACATGACTTGATAGCAAAATGTTCCCCAAGGAGTGGTGAACATTGTTTTGTGTTGGTCCTCTGGTATGATCTTGATTTGATTATATCTTAAAAATCCATCCATGATGGAAATCAATTCATCACTGGTTTTGGATTCAATGATCATGTTGATATTTGGTAGAGGAAAGTCATCCTTTGGGTAGGCCTTATTGAAGTCTCTAAAATCAATGCAAATTTTTATCCTTTTTATATTTCTATTGGCAAGCACAATGTTGGAGATCCACTCTAAATAGTTAATTAGTCTGATGCATCTTTCTTCCAATATTTTTTCATCTCTTTATTAACTAACACAAAAAGATGAGTATGCATATTACAAGTTTTTACTTCACAGGTTTGACATTAATATGTAAAATGATATCATGTACAACTAAAGTGGGGTCCAAAAATAGCATGTCCAAATAGGCCCATATAAATATGTTAATAAACTCCCTCAAAAAGGCTATAAAAACTTCACATTTCTCTTTAGTGAGGGACATGCCTTATTTTATCCACATTGGGTCTTCTAGAGTCCCAATGTTGACTTTTGTAGTAACTTTTATTAGGAGAGTCAAGATATAATCTAGAATAGTTGGCAAGGATGTAAATTTTCTAGTAATGACAAAGTCTTCTAATCAAATTGGTTCTTCAAGCTCTCTTAAATAGGATGAATCTGAATCTCTGAATGTTATTAAGAGTAATGTAACAAATATTATAGGACATTCTCAGACAATTTGATCAAAAGCATGTTGTTCCTATATATTGAGCTCAAACCCAAAAGCAATATTGTTGTTGGTGGTCTCTTGATATTCATTCGAAGAAGGGTGAACATCCTTATCTAATGGCACATGAAACAAGTTTTCACCAAGAGACTAGCCTTTTTATTTACTTTTACCCTAGTCAAAAAGTGCCTCAAAGAGGTTTTCACTTTAGGACCTCAATGTTTTATTCTTTTGTTTTTGGTTAAGGGTGTTCACTCACTCTCCAAAATAGGTAGCAAGATCTAATTTGATAGAGAACCCTTGTTTATGGTCTCCCAATAGAACATTGTCTCTTAGGCCCAAAAAATCACAAAAGGCCTCATCATTCTCAAACTCATCTAAAGGTACTATGGATTTTTATTGTCCCAGTCTATTAGTTGAGGATGATAAAGGGTAAGTGGGGAATATTGGATTACTAACATGATGATAAAAATGGTATATGGGTCAAATAAGTTAGTATTGGCAAGGTCTTCATATATGCTATGATTGGACTCTGCTTCACTATCAATATTTTTATCACTAGTCATTAGCATTGGAACATGAATAAGATATGCAGGGTCACCCCCAGGTGGTTTAAATCTAATAACACGAGTTATTTTATATATAGTTATAGATATGGGCTCAAGATTACCTTGTTGATTTTCCCCCGAGACTCTACCTTCATACGCTTGGTTATCCATAATCTTGTTAGGGATGGGATACTTTATACTTTAGTAACAATTAGCTAATTTGTCAACCCCAGGGAGGAAAACTTGGAACAAGAAGAAGGAACTGAAAGCTGGGATACAAACTCTAATGAGGATGAAAAATGTTCTGAGAAGAATGAAAAAGATGATGTCAACATAGAGGAGGATTCTGCAAATAGAACTATAGATACGGAGGAAAACCAGAAAGTGTCGGAGGATGAATTTGTCCAGGATGACCCTGTTGAGGACCCAACTTCAAAGAATGAAAAGGAAACTTCAAGTCAGGATGATAATCAAGATACGGATATGGAAATTCAAACTGGAATTAAAGAGTGGGAACAAAAGAGTCGAGAGGATATCTTTGAAGAAGCTAAGAACAGTCCCAATAAAAATTCTGAGGAATGGAGAGGGAAAAAATAGAATGATGAGACACACACACCTATGGCTTGGGTTAATTGTAAAGTAGAGGCATCATCCCAATTTGATTCTTGGACGTGTAGGGAGATTATGGATCTCAAGAGGAAAGAGGAAACTATGGAAGATTCCCTGAAAGCTGTTTGAAACAAAATAAAAAATATGGAAAATCAGATAAGGGAGATCCCAGTCAAGCTCAAATCCTATGAAAATAACCTCTGGGAACTTATTAAGGACAACAGAATGAAAATGGAGGAAGTTACGTCCAATATTTGTGCTGCTGCTATCAATATAGGTAAAAGAGCCAATGAGGAGACCAAAGCCCTGGAGGGACCCAGCAAAAGGATGGGACAAAGTTCTAGAAAGAAGGTTACACAAAAAGGAGCTATGCAGGCGGCAACCACTGCCCAGGATACTGTTATGAAAGGAAAAGAAACTATGAAAATGATATTGGAACTGGATGAATAATCTGGTTCTTCTGGTTGGTTTAGTAACTGGTCCTATTTTTTGTTTTCTTTCTGTAATCCTTTGCCTTTGGTGATACCAGATCTCTGTTTAATCTGGGTTTTGATCGGAAGTCTTTCTGGTTGTTTCAGGTCCATTTAAAACCTGTTCTTGCTACTTCCTTGTAGTAGTTTTTAGGCTTTGCCTGTGGTCTTGGATGATCTTTCTTTCTTTCTTTGTAACAGGGTTTCGAGGTCCCTTCAAAACCTGCTTTTACCTCAATCTAAAACAATTAGCCAATTTGTCATTAAATAACTAGGAATCATTATTGGTAACTGGCTCATGTTCCTGTCTAGTGGTCAATATGAAAATAATAGGCATTGAGCTATGAACTTTCCCTTTCCCTTTTGTCACCATTCCATAAAAATTGGCTTAGCTTTGGGCCTTCCATAGGTATTGGGATTTAGTGGAATATTGGCTATATGGAATGTGTCATGGGTAAAATAATCTCTTAGACCATTATCCAAGATGGTAAAATTATTATAAATTTAAATAGGAGGCATATGTGAAGATGAGGCAAGGCTATCAGGGTATATGTAATTAGTCTCTAGTAATTCAACAAGTATCTTTTTGTTTTTTTCCCTTCCTTAACAATGGGTCTAGACCAAAATGGCAATTGTAGCTTTCATATTCAGCCTCTAAATGCTTGCAATGTTCTTATGGCTATAAATGTTCATGGATAATTACCTCCATCCCATAGGAAACTTGATACACTAGTTTAATATTAAAGGTATTACATGGATTTCATGTATCCATGGTCTTCCTAAAATCAAATTGTATGATAAATCTAGGTCTAGCACATGGCAAAGTTTATCATGGGTAAAAGGTCTAATGATCACTGGCAAACTAATAGTTCCTTAAAAATCTTGCTCTTAATTATCATAGGCCTTGATAGTAATAGTCTCTAGTTGAAGGTCAATTGATGTATATCCTAGATAATTTATTAGCTTTAGAGATACAATATTTAGTTTTGATCCATTATCTATGAAGATACATTTAACTTTGTGCCAATTTATAACAACTTCAATGTATAATGGTTTATTATGGAGAGGGCCAAGGGATGACATATCACTTTGGTTGAAGGTCAACTATTAGCCTAGGGCTAAGTGTCTAACCAAAGCTTGAAATTTGTCTGGTGTAATATCATTTGGCACTTGGGATTGGCCTAGGAGTTCTATAAGAATATTCTTATGGAAGGTAAATGTACACAATAAATATAGTATATAAATTTATGTGGGAGTATTCTATCTTTATTCCATAATATCATATGCCTTTTCCTTATTTTCCTTAATAGTGGTAATTAGTTTACTCCTAGTCAGCATAGTAGTTTGGATTGGCTCATTTGTAGGGGGTTGTGTGCCTAAGATGGTGATTTTAGACCATTGAGTTGTAATTACATAATCTAGATTAGGTACAAGACTATCGTAACTAGAAAATGATGGAGATGGGCCAGAGAGGATAATTATTGAATGTCAATACACTTCACTATGGTCATGGGTCAATAAAAATTTACTAGTATAAGGTCCTAAAATGGTGATCCTTGGTTGATGTTGTGCTTGGATATGATCATAGGTCAAAGAAGGATTACCGACATTAGTAGGTTAATGGGTATTATTAGGCAACGGTGTTTGTCTATTGGAATTTAGTCTAGAATTTATGGTAATGGTAGAAACATGACCACCCGTAATACAACCTACAAGTTTATTGTAGTCATGTGTAACTATGTGATAAGTATATTGGTTATTGGGGTCATTTTAGCCTTGGTTCCTTCCATTTTGTGGTTGATGTTGTTGTTTCTACTATTTTTGTTGTGTTTATGGTCTTTGTTATTGTTATTATTGATTGGTAATGTTATGTTGTGGAAAATGGTTTTTATAGATACTCATATTTTGATTAGAAGTAAATGTGATATTATCCAACTAGATCTCTCTATTTTCTAGCATATTCTCAATAAGTTTCTTGAGTTTTACATAATAACATAAATAATTTCCATGAATATGATGATATTAACAAAACTCACGCTCTTTATAATAATCTAGATAAGGTATTCCATTAGGAAAGTGTTTTGGAATCATCCAACTAATCATATTGGTCATGGCTAATTTGTGTAACACTATTTCAATAGGCTCACCAAGGTCATTGAAGACTCTAGGAGTGGGTCTTATTCTTGGTGGAGGGGTTTGTAAAGGTGGTGGTTATAGAATTTGAGGAGTTGGCCTAGGTTAAGGCATATACTACTTACTAAATAAGCCACATTTATGGAATAAGCTACATTTGTGGCATAGGCTAAAAAAATGATGTTTTCACCATTTAAACATGATATGATTCAGTTACTCCATTGCCATCACCATTCTTATTATGGTTGTATGGATTATGTTTTTCATAATTATTAATATGATCAGGTGTAGATGTTTGTGCTTAGACTAGACTAGGGTTATGACTTGGGCCTAAGTTTTGGTTTTGGATTTAATTCTAGTTTTAATACGATAAATTGATAATCCCTTTGTTGATAAGGGATTTTTTTATCTATATGCCTTTATCAATGATCTCCTTAAATGAGTTCCAACTGATAAGATATTTTACTAGGCAAATTTTTGGTAAATATAACTACTAATTATTTATCGGCTAGATTATGGGTGAAGTGACTAGAAAGTTCTCTCCATCTCTATAAGTATCTCACAAAGTTATCACCAACTTTTTACTTGTCCAGACTCAAATCACTACTAAAATCTCATGCTCAAGATTGTAGGATAAATGTTGAAAAAACTTGTCTGAAAGATAATCAAAGTCACATACTAAGTTATTTGATAACTTAATAAGCCACTACAAAGCTTGTCTAATTAAACTTTGAGGAAAGAGAAGAATTAGGTAGATGTCACTATATGCCACTGGCTAGCAAGCAAAAAAAACTTTTTTATATGTTCTCTAGGGTCTCCTTTACCCTTGTACTTGTCAAAAATTAGTGGATTATAACCTAGAGGAAATGGTATTTGAAGATATTCCATGTTAAATGGGTATGAAAACAAATCATACAATGTGAACTTTTTGGTCTTCTTTCATGTCTAAATGGCTACAATTACATCTTCCATTTATTGTAGTTCTTTGGATAAGAAACTTGATGGCATAGTCGATTATGGTTGTGGGTGGGTGGTCAAATATGGATTACCTTGATTAGGGTATAATGGGGGAATGGAGTATTTCATAACATTAGTTTGATGGCCAATTAACTAGGAATATGCATCTACGTATTAGGATTAGGCTGTTGATACTACATATATTATTGGTAAACATTATGGTTAGATTCAAAATATGGCCTTGGTTCTGAGGGAATTGGGGTTGGGTTGGAAGTATATGGCTTTGTGTAAGGTAGTGTACCTATTGAGTTTGAGTAGGAATGTGTTATTAACTAGTCTAACCTAGTTTTATAAATGGTACTTATTATTTACTAAAGCTATATCTTTGCATATGTGACACATGGTGGGTAAAAGGAAATGATTGCCTAATAAGTTCTTTTTTTACATTGGCACCTCTTTGTTGAATAAACACCTATTTTGAATTAGATACTTGTTTGGTGTTTGATATTTTTCGTTGACCAATAAGAACAAATTTTTTATTAGACATCTATTATTGTTGAGGTAAATTATTCTATGACTATTGAGGTACATTCATTACTACCTATTGAGGTGGAACATTTATTATCACCTATTGAGGCATCGTAGTGTTATGCCTTTGTTGAGGTGGTAAATTGGTCTGTGATTATGGGAAAAAAATATTAGTTATCACCTATTGGAGTGAGATAACATTCATCACTTGTTGAGTTAAAACATTGGCTAGCACCTAAGTACTGATCCCTTATTATTTCATGCTTGAAGAAGTAGCTGGTTGAGCAGTGGTAGTAACCTACTATGGTTGGTAACTAGGCATTCTTTCCCCCTATTGTTTAGAACCACTCATGGTATTAGTAAGAGGAACTTGTTGTAAATTATTTGGTGGTGTATTTAACCCACCTTGGCCTAAATTGGAAGACACTTGCATGTTATCCACTATATTTAGCACATGGTCCTAAGTATAAGCCATAGTCACTTATTCAATGAATGGGACATTAAACATGTCATATACTAAAGTAATTTTTTAAAATGGGTCCACACCTAGATTATCATGACCCAATGAATCAACTAACACTCCTACTAAATGATTTAACTCTATAAGTGAGGTATTTGTTATCATAATAGTGTTGAAATTCCACACTAAATTAAGATAAGTCTAATATGATTACTGAATTTGGAGAATTGGTCCACCATAGGCTCTTTCATTTTACAATAATATTTGAATCTTGGTTTTAAATTGTTATAAGTTCTTGAGGGTAACTAGTAGAGGCCTATTTGATGGGTCTGGTATAAGGTATGTTTTGAGGCACTCTAACTAGAAACTTGGATCCTACCTCTATAGCTCTAACCAAAACCTCATCCTTATTTTCAAGTAAGTGTTAATTGAATAATTATGGGTTATAGGTTGATGGAATGGTAATGTAGTAAGGTTGATATTGGACTTGTTCGATAAAATATGGCACACTATCAAGGTATTGATCTATTTGTTCTTGTTCCCAACCTAGATAAGGAAGTGTATATGCTAGTTAATAGGTTAATAGATCTTGGCCTTATTTTATATATTGATTAGCGTAAGGGAGATATGGATCCATCTCAAAAACTACGTCATCACCATATGGGTCTTAAACAAAGGAATCAGTCATGACTATGCTTTCATAATCTAAATTGTACATGGTCCCACTATGTTTATATTGAGTCATATCTAAACCCATGACTAATTTCTTGTGAATAAAGAAGTCTAGAGTTTAAAAAACACTTTAAATATGGTCTAAAGATATTAGGCAATGCTTATTACATCTTTAAATTTATTCTAGATGAAAACTTGGTCTATTATTGCAAAAAAAATTAAACTTAGCCTAGAATGGATCTCTTTTCCAAAATTGTCAATGGAAAGCTTGGTCTCAAATATCTCCAAGGTCTAAGGTATTTCACACAAATGATCAAATGATAGGAAAATTTGAATCTTAGTTTTAGAAAAGTGTTTTGAACAAATCTAATCTAGGTCTAAAATGAAAAAGAGTGATAAGTCTTTGGTTAAAAGGCACAAATAAAGACTCAAAAGGCATGAACTATATGTAATAAATAAGGCAAATGTTAGGTCTTTAGTAAGAAGTCACAAAGCTAGACTTTAAAACAAACTAGGCCTGAAAACTTAAGGCAATGCTTGGTCTTTTGTAAGAAGGTACAAAGCTAGACTTAAAAACAAACTAGGTCGAGATAAAAAATTTAACTTAATATAAGGTAAATAATTTGAAACACTTTGACTCAATCTCGACATATGGATTCTAAAAGAAAATTGACTTTGGTATAATACATTAACTCTAGGAACATGCCTAAAACTAATTGGGAAATTCAATCTCAAGTAAGTAAAATAAGAGAGATGAGTAAAGCATTCAAAATGAAGTGATAAGCAAGGCTCTAATTTAAACTAACCATGCTTAAGTTTGTACTTAAAAAGAGATTTTTGACCTTAGTTCAAGTCAATGAATTGATTTGAAGCACATAAAAATAGACCATCTCCTAGATCTAGGCAAAAGGGTCTTCAAAGCAAGCAATGAATTAGTCCAAGTTACACAATTCAAAGGTAAGAGGTAAACATCAAAACCAAAATTAAGCAAGACATAGGTGTAGACCAATCAATTTTGAATCTGAACTTCACAAGACAAATTTTGAACTTGGCTTAAAAGAGTTAGATTTTTCAAATGGAAAACGTCCTAGACCCAAATGGATGGCATAATGACACCATTTTTAGACTGAAGGTACACATGCTTTTGAACTTGTTTTGAAACAAGGTAATGTTTTAAGAATAACATGAGCAGCGTAATGATGTTACTTCAATAAAAAGGTATGACAATAATTTTTTATTTAAAATTCCAAGGTAAATACTTGAGATGAAATAGGCAGCATAATGATGTCCCATTTAAATAAGTGTCACACACACATAAATGTTTTGGAATGAAAGGTATAAGGTAAAAGTGTGACACAAAATGGATAGAATAACACCTCTTGGGTGAAAGTGTGATAAAAACATGTGATGATTGTGATTCATTTTCAAATAAAAAAACAATTTCTAGTCTCAAAACATGTATGTAAATCAAATAAAATATAAGTATCAAAAATGGCTCATCCTATCCCTACAACTTACATAGGTGTGCATATATTCTACCAAAATTTTCATTGATATACCAATGCTTGTAAGGAATTAAGTTTAATCTAAAAATTAAATTACATGTGTAGGTAGAGTTTTTACACCCCCTTTATCTCTCAAGCATTAGTACGTGGCATGAACTTAGAGTGAGTAACACTCAGCACTGGCAAGAAATTCTACAGAAAGTGGGGTTGACTAAAAAATCTATAAGTTTAAAACATAATATATCATCCCAAGTGTGGCTAACACAAGGGTGAAATCACATCAATTGAGTCCAAACCACCTAACTTGTTATACAATGGTCTATTCCTTTACAAAATGAATTCATCCATTTAATTCTTAGTGAATTCTAATGTTTGGCTATTGTATGGCTTGGGTACCTATTGGGATGGTTAGGCTAACCAATCACCACTATCCCATCAAAGGTTTTGCCTAGTTTGTATACCCCATCATGTAAATGGGTTGGTATGATGTTATTAGATGAATCCCTAAGTCAATGCACCCTTAAAGAACTCGTGGGGAGGCAATGAACTCTCGCCCACAAGACAGATGCATAAAACAAAATAAATGAAAATAGAAAGACTTTATAGGTCACTTTTGAATCATCCAAGTCACTCAAAGTTTGGGAAGAGCATAAATGACATTATTTTTGACATAACTTTACAAACAAGGGCAATAAACCAAGCACTTTTTATCACCTAAGTTATCTAAAGGGGACATGAGGAGAGCATACATGCTAAATTTTGTGTTTGTCAAAATCAAGAATCTAAGTATTTGAAACTATCTAAAGAAAAAACAAGAATTAAAAAATCCCTTAAGATCTCTAACTAAAGATTTAGGCTCTTTTTACTAACACCAAATTGAAATGTGTTTGAAATTTTGGCCCCTTGGTCGTGTTTGCACTTGTAAAAAGCTTGGAAAATGCTAAAAGACAAATTATTAAGTGATTTTTAAGCATATTAACCAAATTTAAATGATTTTTAACCTTTTTTTCTAAAATTTGACTTTGTAAAATGAAAAATGAATTAAAAATCACCCAAACTTGTTCTTTCTTGGCTCAATTCTATACAAATAAGTTAGTTGATCAATTTGTGTTTAATCCAAAGTGATATTCCTAAAGGGGACATGAGGAGAGGATACATGCTAAAGTTTGTGTTTTCCAAAATCAAAGAATCTAAGTACTTGAAACTATCTAAATAACAAACAAGAATAAAAAATTCCTTAAGATCTCTAACTAAAGATTTAGGTTCTTTTTACTAACACCAAAATATAATGTGTTTGAAAATTTGGCCCCTTGGCCATGTTTTCACTTGTAAAAATCTTGGAAAATGCTAAAATACAAATTTTTAAGCATCTTAACCAAATTTGAGTGATGTTTAACCTTTTTTTGTGAAATTTGACTTTGCAAACTAAAAAATTAATTAAAAATCACTTAAACTTCATCTTTCTTGGCTCAATTCTCTACAAATAATTTAGTTGATTAATTTTAATTTAATACAAAGTGATATTCCTTCAAGTTATCCCAATAAAAACACAACATTTAACTCTCATGTTTCTTAAAAAAACATAGAGAAATCATTGATGATTACTACATCGATCATTGCCAATTTTTGCACTCGATGTCAATTCGGTTATGATTGTCATTTATTATTATAATCACACCAAAGACAAATGTGTTTTTTAAGAAAAATGATTAATAAATAATGTTTAAAACTCAAAAATTATTATTTCCCTATAATAATAAGGTTAGTCAAGCATTATACAGATTGTTAAGCACCAAAAAAAGTAAGAAAGAGTTGTTTTTTACTATGTTTCTGGTTTACTATGTTTTTGACACATAGATCATCAATAATTTCAATTATCATTGTTAATTTAAATGATAATTTATGATTTAAATCTATCATCATTGATCCTTGTGACCCAATCAAGAACTCAAATTTCTTCACTTTTTTGGCAATTAGACCAAAAACTTAGCACAAAAATGGTTAGAAAAACATTCTAAGAAGTAACTAGAAGAGCTTTTTGGGTTGTGCATCCTATCAAGAGTGAAATTATGTGATCAATAGGAATCCAATAAGGGAGTTATTATTGTGTTAATATGATTAAAACCAAATAAAAACACACTAATAAATCCAACATCTCAAGCCTAGACACTCAAGTAGCAAGAGAACAATACAAGTAATTATCAATATAAGATAAAATAAATAATATTTATCTTCCCTAAAGTAGTATGTTGGCCATAGAATAATATGATTGGTTGTGTGCTCAAATATTCTTTAGTAATGGTGCTCCTTGCATCATCTCTCCTTATCACTTTGGTAATGTTGGGCTTGGCTTTGGATTTGGCTTGGTGTAGACACTAAAAATTTGTACACCTACGTTTGTTAATGTCAAAATACCCTTGGACCTACCCTAGGTACCCCTTTAGACCAACCTACACCTATCGAGCCTAAACCAACCAATTTGCACTTGATTTCACCAACTAAATAACATTGACCTTTAAGACCCTATTCTTATGGATCTTGACCATCGATGGTTAGCTTTGGGAACCCTTGACTATTGATGATCAGGATCCACCTTTCATCCAAGAGCATGAAAGCTCCACCAACCCATTTCTAAATATAACCTTGTCTAATTTGTGTTGTGAGCCTTTGCATGCATAAATTATATTTAGATGATCCACTTAAAACTTCACTTCCACCTCTTGGTTGTGCCTATAAGAGAGAGGCCTTGGAGGTTAAATGCATTTGTAATAATTATTAGGAGCTTAGGAATCCAAGATTTTTATTTTATAGGTCAATCAAAATCATTAGTGTTATCAAGAATTAGCCATCATAATGGGAGTCAACTTGTCATCACCTCTCAACCAAGCTTTTAGGTATTGTTACTCTAGTAGAATCAAGCCAAATTTCACCCACAGGCTAACTACACCAACTACTCACCCATTCAACTTTTGGTAAGATAAGTGCTTGTTTATTACTATTCACATAATTTTATTCCATTTTACAATCAGCCTAGCCTTTACCCAACTCCTAAAATTCACCCATGGAATCTCATCATTCAATTGTTGATCAACCTAGAAATACATAGTCAACCATCGATGGTCAAGCAATACTATCGATGGTCACCCCAATCATCAATAGTCACCCATGGTAGAAAAACTAGCAAGATAATTTGACCTACATACACCCAACTAAATCTATTTTTCTATGTTTTTGACCACTCACAGACCTCTTTCAAAAAAATTGAAGCATACCCTAACCCCTTGACACTAGTATTAATTAGTTTATCACTAATTTTATCATTTCTATTATATTTTATTAACAAGCATTCTTGTGTTTAGTTTTAGTAATCTTCTTTAATTGATGCAAATAACTTCTTTCTAGTTTTATCAACTTGATTGTTTGAAATGTGTGGATTGATAGCCCCTAAATAATCTCTCACTTCTAGAATCTAGCTAGTGCTAGGCAATCCACCCAACTATCTATCTAATAAACAAGTTTACTTTAGTGATTTCTTATCTATAGGTCTTCCTCCTAAGTTAAAGAGGAGATCTTCACAATATTTTGATTCAATATGTGTACAACCAAATATGTTTTTCAACCATAACCATATTGAGTTTCTTTTCTCTCTTTCTTTAGAACTTAAGCAAAAAATTTACATGAAACATTATGGCACACCCGGTCAGACCTAGAGTCTTTACTCATGTTTTCTTTACATTTGTATGATTTTCTCTCTATCTGTGCACATAATTGAAACTAAAATTTATTTTGGGTTTAAAATCAATTGCATCTATTACTTGCTTTTATCCTTAGTTCACTTTGAATTAAAGCATAATAGTCTTATCGTAGCATCAATTTTGTTGCACACACTAACTAGACCACTTTCATCAATCAAACATAAAAATAATTTGAGACAAGGCCCGATTGGGATTTCATCACCTAGTGACCACCTTACCTATTCTTGACAATCTTACTTGGAGGTCATTACCAAGGGGAGAACTAACTCAGGTCTCAAGTTGAGTATAAACTCTATATATCAATATATATTGGCTAAGCACCTAACACCCTTATCACTATGGGACTATGAAGTGAGGGGGTAGGCCCCAATACCAAGTCATGTATTGATTTCAATACAAATTATTTTGATCACTTAAACAACCTAAAACCAACCATAGACTTCTTTAATAGTACCTGATCTACAAGCCAATATCTATCACACACTCTCATAAACTAAGGCATAAGCTAAAAGCGAGATTAAAACTAACCTCTAGGCTTAACATACTTCATAGTGTGTGTCTTGATTGCCTTGATCACTTTCTTATCTTGTTCTTGTTTGAGTGGTGAGTTTTTTATTATTTTCTTTCCCCTTTTTATTGTATGGTTCTCACTCACCAGTAAGGAAGAGACCTAGAAGAACATAACCCATAACTTAAATTAACCTCTTCTACAACCTCATCTATGGAGTACATCTCTATGGTAGAAGATTCACCTTATCCATTGGGAAGACATACTTTTCCTTAGGTATTTACCCAAGGAGACATGGATTTTACCACTTTTTTAGACAACAATCTAATTTCCCTTCAGCACTATCTTAGCACCTCCCCTCACCATATCCCAGTTTCAACTCCACCTCGAGATCCTCCTTATGGCATGCCATCCCACCTTATGAAGGGTATCCCTATTTCCATGATCACCACCCAACCTTTGACCACATAAACATCTTTTTCTATTAACCCCTTTGACACCATAGCTAAAAACCAACTTATCCAACCAATCATTACCCTTACACCTTCCACCCCTACTAATGACTCCTCTACCTTAGGGATAACCCAACCATTAACCCATCATGCTCCACTTATTTTTGGATCACCCACCACCAGCACTACTAACCTCCCCTCTATCAAACATAACCCATTAGTCAATACCCCTTTACCAAGCTTAGGGGTATCTATCCCTTCTACTTCACCACCCATTAGCACAAAGGTCACTACCTCACCTCTTGTCACCAACCCAACTACCACCTATGCCCAATACACAGGGACTCCTTAGTAGTTATCTATTATACTCAATCTAGGATACATCCCTAACCCTCAAGGGTATATACCCACTACCCAACCACCATCATCTACCTACCCTACCCAACCTCTAGCATCCACATTCCATTATGTGGTATCCTCTCAACCACTAAACAATTACCAATATGTTATCCAACCTCAACCAAAATATTAGCTTTATAATCCTTTTGGTGCACCACCTCAAACCAGCCTAATGAAAATGCTCATGGGAAAAATGACCAACCTTGAGTCATCTATTTTAGGGGCTCATAATATATTATCTTATGATCAAATTTTTAACAAACCTATTCATCCTTCTATCCCCATTAGACCTTACCCTCCTCAATGGGAGCTTCCAAAATTTACCAAATTTCAAATCAAGGAGGACCCCCAACAACACCTTAAGGATTTTAGGCATGCATGTTACATGATTTATTATGATGATTCCCTTCTCCTTCAAACCTTCCCCATGTCTCTATCCAACCTAGCACTTGACTGGTGTAGTTCCCTCACTAAGCATTCCATCTTTTCTTTCACCCAACTAGCATAAGTATTCTTAGATCACTTTTCCATTAACATTTACAAGAAGGTCTCTATCATGGACCTATATTCTATTAGGAAATTTGATGATGAGTCCACTGTCAATTTTGTTTTCCATTGGAGAATCTTGATTAACTAGCTTTCATTTTCCTTACCTCAACCTAAACTTATAGAACTTTTCACTTGAGCTTACACCAAACATATATATTTTACACTGCATGTCCAAAGCTTCATAACTTTTGATGAGGCTTTTATCATAGCATCTAAGCTATAAAACTAGGCCATAGTTGAGGGTAAATTGAAGTTGTGAAAAAAAAAATCTACCTTCAATACCAATGAAACCTCTTCCTCCAAACTAGGTAACCAATCCAATACTAGAACCAAGACCAGGGGAATTGTAAATGCCATCATCCTTAAAACCACCCCTCTACCCAATGTCATCCAACAAAATTATCCCATTACCTCTAACCAAAATACAAGGAACCCAAACCAAAGCAACCAAAAATAATTAACTCCACTTGGAGAATCTTATACCTTGGTTCTAGAGAAGCTAATTAAAGCTAACCTTATACAACTTCCACCCATCAAACCTCCCTAGTAGTTTGATTTTTCTCATCCATCACTTGTTTGGTATAATGAGAATGACCTCTATATTTTTCATCAGATAATTGGGCATGATGTCAATCGATGTGATATGTTTAATAATGCTATTCAGAGTCTTATCAACAAAGGGGAAGTTGTGTTAGATAATCCCAATGCCCCTCAAAATCAAGCTCTTGACATCTTTAGGAAACCTTTTCCCAACCATGCCCCTATCAAATCTAAGAATAAACAAGTTTTATATTCTCATGATGTCTACATGGTCAATATGGTCCTTGATATGCTTATCATCCAACCTACCTACTATTCCCCTACTTCATCTATCGAGGTGGCAAAGTCACTTTCCCTTCCCTTGGAAGTCTAAACCAAGGAGGTTACTTTTTCCTTAGCTTCACTCATAGAGACTTTGGAATCATCAAGCACCCCTTTGGATAGCCAACCTAAATAGACAACCATTCCTAGCCCACCATCTCCCCTAACTATAGACCAAGCCATAACTATGGACATCATCCCTAGGGGATCAAATTTGTCAAAAAAATCCCTCACAAAGTAGCCACCCAACCCAAACTTACCTCCCTTACTTGAGGAAATAAATGAGGCTATCAACCCTCCTCCTCAACCCATAGGTGTCTCCTCAACACCCACTACCTTGGAGGCTAGATAAGTATACAAACCTTTTTCTAAACTCATTCAAAAGTTAGGTATGGCTACAAAACCAAACATGGATCAAACCAATTTCTAGCAATAGTTAGGGCTTCCCTACATCAACAAACCTAAACCTTCTAACACACCTATAACCAACCAATCCATCATATCTCCACCACCTCTTAAACCAATCCAAACTTCTACCAACCCCTCACTTTCTTAGTCAACTAAAAAAAACACCACATCGCCAACCAAACCCTTCAAAACTCTTGGTGCCTTACCTACTTGGATTTTGGTTCACCCATCCTTGAAGGTAGACTTAACTTCACCCAAGCCCATACCCAAGTCTCAACCCACACTAACCAAGAGGATGAAAACACTGAAGGGACGCATGACTAAGACTCTATCTCCCTCTACCTTGCCCTCTATCTTAGGGCCTCACCCTTTCAATTTGCTTAAAAATCAACCCCATTTTAACATGTTGCCTACTATCATTGATTACACCAATGCACTTATTATCTAATGCACCAGTCCTTCCTAGATTACCAATAGTCAAACCATCAAACTTAGCCACCCCAACTACCAACATACCCAAACTAAAACCACCAACTAGAAACATAACCTTACCCAAACCATCTCTCACCAAACCTATTTCCACCATCATGCCAATCTTACCAACCTAAACCATGATCCCTAAGCCTTTCTTACCTCTAGGAGAATCTTATATGACCATTATTCAAAGGTTATTTTAGACCTCTTGCCTCACATTAAATTTTATCAGACCTTTCAATCCTCTTGGTTTGAAGCTGACCTGGTATGATGACCATCAAATTTGCTCCTATCATAAGACACCTAGGCATGACATGGAAAATTGCAAAGCTCTCTAAGCCATTATCTACTAACTCTATGATGAGGATGATCTTTAATAGATGACCTTTCATCCATTCCTTCATAAATACACTCAATATCTAGTCACCAACACATTCCTAATCCCCCACTCTCACCTTAGAGTGATGAAGAATATACCCAACCCCCCATCACACCTTGCCCCTCTATCCAAACAATTAATATGATCACATGATCACAATAAAAGGATAAAGGGAAAGCCAAAGTTTCCATTCCATAGACATACCTACCAGCTCAATCTAAACCAAACCATATCCAAACCTCCATATTTACAGCTAAGCCTAAATTACCATCTTAGGCACCTTGGAGGCTAACCCCTCTAAATCTATTAGGAGGGACATTCTTAAACAAATTCACTAGACCCTAGCTAATATGAGAATTTATGAGCTCTTTTCCACCTCACCCCACCATCATCAGGCCATGATAGAGGCTATGTAATTTATTGAGATTAGACTAGGAGACTCCCAACCTATAGAGGCCTTCATAGGTGCTCTCCAACTCTCCACCCTTGTTACCTTGAAGGACTTGAAGATACCTTCTATCCATCTTGAGGACTTAGATCCCCCTCTTTTTATAATATCCCACATCAACCAAACCCACATCAAATGAGTTATGATAGATGGGGGAGTCGGTATCAACATCATCTCTTCCCATGTTTATGAGCAACTCAAGCTACTGGACAATGTCATGTCTAAGATATTAATCATCCTTAGATCCTTTAACAACACTATGACCATTACCTTGGGAACCATCATCCTCCACATTTGGATAGGACCTTGTACACTCCCCAAACTCTTTTATGTGGTTGAAGGTGAATTCTAGTACAATGTTTTACTAGGGAGACCTTAGATTTAGGCCATAAGTTGTGTACCCTCCATTATTGTGTCAAGTTTGAACATGAAGGTTAAGGTGTTACCATACAAGCTGGACCTAGCCCTTTTGTATCATGTAATATGGCTTATCAACCTAATTAAGTTCTCCTACCTCCATCCAAAGCACTACAAACAAACACTACCAAGCCCTTACCCATGGAAATAGAAGCCATTGCTTCCCCTTCACTAAGGCATCTACCAGTTTGTCTATCCCCATGGACCAGATACTCATCACTAATCCTTTGGAACCCACCTCTCAATACCTTACCCTTGGATATTATTTCCTCCTCACCCTTGATGCCTTCCAAACTCCCCAAGAATATGGAAGGCTCAACCACCAACTAGGTTATGACCCCAACATTGGAGCCATTACTCCCTTAGGGCCTCCAAGATATTAAACCCACTTTATCTATGGGTGAATTGACAAGCCACTTAATTTTTCTGCCACTCCCTCTTCACCTCAACCATTCACCTCCACCTTCTCTTATTTGGATAACCCAGACTTCACCAAACTATACCTTCATAGGTGTGCATGGAAGGGATTTATTTTAGGATGATATGAGCATGGCCTACAAACATTGACCTTTATTGAGACCTAAAAGCCTCATGAGAATCACAACCTTAGCTTTATTCTACCCAATTAGAACAAAGCCAAACAAACTACCCCTATCATTGTTGAAAAAGAGACCCCTTCCTCACCAACACCCCCTCCACTTATGAGTGAGGATGAGGACATCATCCCACCTAACCTTATTTTTGGTCAAAATTATTAACTTGGTCCTTTAACTTATTAAAAGGAAGGGGCACTCATATCCATCCCTTTAATCCATCCTAAATTGGTAGGAGAAGGCTCTCCTACCATTCACATTATCTAGTACCAGGATGATGATTCCATTCTCACCTACTTTAGTGCACTTGATTCTTCCATCCATAAATCCTTAGCCCTAAAGACCTCAACCATGTTGAATGAACCTAACACAAATATTGACATAAGAACTATATACAATCCCCATGTTGTCAAACTAGGCCAAACTCTCACCCTTGAGGAACTGCATGACTTATCTACCTTCTTTAAGGACCACAATATTGCATTTACCTAGTCATATACCAACATGCTCAATATTGACCCAGCCATTGCCACCCAAAACATTATGACTAATCATGACACCAAGCCTGTCAGACAAAAACTCCACTGCATGTATCCTCACATAGCTTTCCTTGTCAAAAAATATCTTTAACACCTCCTTTATACCAACTTCATACAACCCATTGATTATCTTTAGTGGGTTTTGAACATCATCCCTATTAGTAAAGCCATAGGGGGACTATGTATCTATGTGGAATTTCATGAACTCAAGCTCACCTACCCAAAGGATGACTTTCCTCTACCTAGCATTGACCAACATGTTGATCTCATAGCAAACCATGAGATGTTGTCACTCATAGATGGATTCTCAGGTTATAATCATATTTTGATTGCCCCTAAAGATCAGCACAAAATTGCCTTTATCACCTCATGGGGGACTTTCTATTATAGATTCATACCCTTCAGTCTTAATAATGTTGGTACAACCTATCAATGTGTCATGTTATATATTTTCCATGACCTTATTCATACAATCATTGAAGACTATGTGGATGACCTTCTTGGAAAGTCCAAACTTTGTAAAGACCACTTAACCATTCTTAAAACTATCTTTGAGTGAATTATACATTATCATGTCCACCTTAATCCCAAGAAATGTATTTTTATGGTTTTGTTAGGAAAAATTCTAGGCTTCATCATTTCCCTTAAAGGGATCAAGGTTGACCTGGCCAAGATCAAATCCATCCTTGAGATGCTACCTCTAACTAATCTTAAGCAACTTCATAATTTTTAGGGGAAGCTCCAATCCATTCATTATTTTATCTCCCAACTCTTCAATCGATGTCAACCCTTTCACCACCTCTTAAAAAATGAAATATCTTTTAATTGAAATGTTTATTGTCAAAAGGACTTTAATGTACTCAAATATTACCTTCTATCTCCAACTATCCTTACACCTCCTAAGGATGACCAACCTTTCTACATTTATATTTATACCATTGACCATTCCCTAAGGGCAATGTTTTCCCATCAAGATGAACACCAAAAAGAGCAAGTTGTTTATTACATTAGTCACACACTTGTCAAGTATGAGACTTAGTACACACATATTGATAAAGTTTACTTGGCTCTAGTCTTCATGGCCACCAAAATTTGCCACTACCTTCTTAGCCATAAAATTTTTATCATAACTAATACCGAACCACTCAATTACATGCACTATAAACCATACCAAAACAAGTGTATGGCTAAGTGGTTCATGCTTTTAGTTGAGTTTGACCTTGATTTCCTTCAATATAAATTAATCAAGGGGCAATTCATTACTAACTAATTGGTTGATTCACCCCTAATAGACACCCAACCTTTCCCTCTTGAATTTTTAGATGAGTCAATCACAAGTCTATCTCAATTAGATTTTACTAATCATGTAACCATATTTTTTTATGGTTCTAAATGTCAATAGGGTGGGGGATATGTTATCATCCTTATCTCCCTTATCTATGAACCACTTCCTTTGTCATTTAAACTTGACTTTGAATGCACCAATAGTGTGACCAAGTATGAAGCCCTATCAATAGGTCTTCAAACTACCTTAGCCTTAGGAGTCAAAACAATCAATATCTTTAGTGACTCCCAACTTATGGTCAACCAAGTTAACAACATTTACTAGTGTAATAATGAAACCATATAAATGTATAGACAATTAGTTATAGAACTCCTAGCATCATTTGAACACTACCATATTCAAACCACCCCATAATCTACCAACAAGTTTTCTAATACCATGGCTTATCTTGCCTCTTAGAGCCCATTAGCACCCTCAAAATCCAAACTATCACTCATTATCCATCACCTCACTCAACCTTCCTACACCAAATTAGACACTCTAACCATCTTTAGTGTGGAAGAGAATCTGCCTGACATTTAGTATGAACAAACCTTTGACTACCTTTACCTTGGCATAGTTCCCTCTAGCCTCTCTAGGAATGCCCATCAATCATTTATTTAGAGCACCTCCTATTACACCATTATGGGAGGAATTCTTTACAAATGTGGTTTTGATGGCCTCCTATTCCATTACCTTCATGGTTCAAAAGCCTCTCATGCTATCAAGGAGACACATAAAGGTATCTGTGGGGGCCACTTGAGTGGACTCATTATGGCTAAGTGCATCCTCCACCTAGGCTATTACTAGCCCACCCTTAACCAAGATTGTTATGATTTTATTAAAAAGTGTGTCAAGTGTCAATAACATGCTAATTTACATCATGCACCTAGCAATAGTCTTCACATTTTTGTAAACTTTTAGACCTTTTCACAATAGGGTTTGGACCTTATCAATGAAATCAACCCCCACTCTTCACAACAACATCATTCTATCATTACCATGACTGAATATTTTACCAATTGGGTAGAAGTTATTCCTCTTATCTCGGCAAAAGCTGAAAAGATTGTTAAATTTATCACCCACCATATCATCTACCATTTTGGTGTTCTCCATAAGCTCATCATTGACAATGGAAAATCCTTCAAAAATAAATAAGTCTATGGCATTTGTGACGTATTTGGTATTAAACTTAACTTTTCATCACCTTATCTTCCACAAGCAAATGGATAAGATGAAGCCTCTAACAAAACCCTTAACAACATGCTTACCAAAATGGTTAATGTCTTAGGTTGAGATTGGCACTTACACATCCTTTTTGCCTTATGGGCATACTATACTAGCATTTAAACCCTTATAAATGCTACACCTTTTTCTTTTGTGTTTGGAGCTAAGGTTGTATTACTTCTTAAAGTCCAAATACCTTCTCTTTGTGTATCTTTTCACGATCTTATTTCAAAAAATGACTATCATTAGGAACATTTAGCTCAACTTAAGCTACTTGATGAGTTTCATTTGGCTTCCCTTTCCCATCTCTATGTCTATCAAGAATTAATCAAACATACCTATAAAAAAAACCAAAAGTTTGAGAATTCAATAACGGAGATCATGTTCTCAAGGAAAATCAGCATGTAACTAATATAGATAAAAGTAAAAGGGGAAATTTTACTTTCAATTGGCTTGGACCCTACATCATAACCCATAAGTATGGATCAAGAGCTTATAATTTATTCTCTCTCAAAATCAAAATAGAAATTGAGACTCTCAATACTTTACATCTACATCCTTTTTATTCTTAAATAGGGATCACAATCATCATTTGTCTAACTTAAGCTCATCCCCTGCCACCACATTCACTTCCCTCTTTTTAGGGACAACTGACTGAAACTAAATCATGTGATTATCCATCACAGTTATAGTCTAATCTTGAACTATGGGTACCATGACTCTATCCATGGCATGATTCTCATAATACTTCCCATATTTTTTAGATTGGTTTTTATGGTCATTATCACCTATACCCCTTTTTCACCGACTAGACCTTCATGTCAACCTAGTTTTACCTTCATAAAGGTACTCCCTTGAGCATGTATAAACAAGTCTATGTCAAGTGAAAACAATATCAAATGTCATAAATAACCTATAGGTCATTCTTAGCATTCGTAGACTTCTCCCTTTAAGGCTAGTTGTTGAAAAATCATCTAAAATTACCGAACGTAAGGTGGACTACTCCCTTAAAAGATAGCTATCAAAACCATTTGAAATACACACATAAACTTAAACCACTCCCTTGAAGGATGGCTGAGTAAATCATTTGTCAA
Source organism: Torreya grandis (assembly GCA_037957365.1). Lineage (NCBI taxonomy): Eukaryota > Viridiplantae > Streptophyta > Pinopsida > Cupressales > Taxaceae > Torreya > Torreya grandis. The sequence continues at coordinate 7,464,764 of JARHVA010000037.1, forward strand.
AGTTGGCAATTTCTTGAAAACTTCTCACCTCAATTAGCTCCCTAACCCTAAAACAAAAGTAAAATATCAAAAACCCCCAAGTAAAAACAAAAGAATTTTAAAAGCTACAATCAACTCTCATAAATGCAATAATCTTTGAAATTCACAATTGGCTCTCCTCAGTAGACTTACCGCATTGATCAATCTATACTTTATATATAAACATAGACTTGTTTATACTACCTCTTTGAAAACCCATAGAAAAGGCATACTAGTCTCACTAACGGTTCCAATTTAACCCATTCTCCCTCCACATATCATGTGCACAGGAATATGAGCTTACTTGACACAATGTGATCAAGATACCTATTTATTAACCTAAGCATGTTAATACAAATCATCTGGAAGGATTCTCTTCACTAATCTAATCAAACTTTGGGTTTTGAGTCAGTCCTTACCAATGAAAAGGCATCATGTTCCTTTCCTTATCTTTTCTCAGTTCATGTGGATATACCTCTCATGATTCTTATCACTTTCCTACACATCTAGTTTGTTACCTACCTACTTCATGTATTTTCATATTTAACCATATTCACATTCTACCTCTCTAATTATGAATAACAAACATCACATCAAAAGCATGAACATTATCAACTATGTCAACAAGCAACACCATCTATCTCTATGCACCAAACACATAGAAGCATATCACAAAAATCCATAAACATCAACCTATTCATTTAAAATTATCACATCATATGAGCCTATAAGCATATCATTACACCAATATAAACATCAATCAAATCAATGAGAAAGACATCATAGCATATACCATTTACCATTCCATCTATATAACCATAAACAAAGCCATTACATTATCATATAACATACATCCTATCATATCCATGCATAAAATCACAACATCATAACTATCTTTCTAGCATAATATTCCAAAGCTACTAACTAGAACACTAACATCATACACCACAAGTCAAGAGCCATAAGCCATGACCATAATCATAAACATGATCACCACAAGAACCATAATCATCCATCATATATAACATCAAAACCCATACATCATATAAATTAAATCATCAAAAAATAATACATGTAACAATGTATCAACTCTCTCAAAAAAATATATGATTATGTTTAGATGCATTATTATGATGTATCAAGAAGATGAAGATAAAACTATTTGATGGTAAAAGACCCATCAAGAAGTGACCTTACAAGATGAACCCAAATCTTTGCACCAAGGTCAAGATGAAGATCAAGGCATGTTAGCCATATGCATCCTCTACCCTATATAATAATCTGAATGGGTTATCCCCATGGTCATTATCATCAAGAAGGATGGGCACATTCAAATTTGTGTTGACTATATATTTTTGAATGTCACCTAATTAACTGACCCCTTTCTAACTCCATTCATTGACAAAGTATTGGATTGCATCACAGGTTACAATATATACAACTTTATTGATGGATTCTTAGTATACCATCAAGTATAAATTAAGGAGGAAGACAAGCCCAAAATTACATTTATGATAGAATAGGGTTATTTTTCATATACATGATGTCTTTTGGGCTAAAGAATGTGCCAATCATATTTTCCTAAGTGGTGATCATCACTTTAAAGTACTTCATTCAAAAATTCCTCTAAGTATACTTAGATGACTAGGCTATGTATGGGTTAGTGAAGGATCATTATGACAACTTAAAATTTATGTTTGAAAGGTGTAGGCAATTTCAAATTTATTTGATCCTTAAGAAGTCTGTTTTCATAACACCATTTGGCACTTTGCTTGTTCACATCATCTACAAATATGGTCTACTCATGGATCCAACAAAGATTGAAATCATCCTTTAGCTCTAGACCTCATCAATGCAAAAATATGTGTGCACATTTCTTGGACATTGTGGGTAATACAAAAACTTCATAAGGAACTATTCCAAGATTGTATCACTATTAAAATATCTCTTGCAAAAGGATGGCCCATTCTATTAGGGTACATCATAGTAAGATGCATTGAGACCCTAAAGTTTAACCTAATAAGCACATTGATATTGCAATGTCCTAACTAGAATACTCCCTTCCATGTCCATGTCGATGCATTTGGTACTATGATCAGTGTCATTATGGCATAACTAGGCAAAGTCAAAATGGATCATCCCATTTCTTTTGCAAGTAGAAAACTAACCAAGGCAAAGTAGAACTATACCAAAACTGAGTATGAGGCACTTGCCATAGTCTATGCCCTATAGAAGTTTAGGTAGTACTTATTAGCTACCCCCTTTATCTTCTTCATTGATCATGAGATTCTTAAATTCATAATGAATAAGCTCATCCTACATAGGCACATTTGTCAATGGATTGTTTTGCTTCAATAGTTTGAGTTCTCTATTATGGTAAAACTTGGAAAGAAAAAATCAGGCCCAAACCATCTATCTTGCATTAACTACAGAAATTCTATAGTGCCTATTAAATATTATATGCCTAACATGAAAATTTATAGATTCTATCACGTCCCCAAAGACTTAATAGAGATTTCCACATTTTTTAAATTTGTATCGATGCACCAAACCATGATGACTAAGGAAAAGAAGTAGCTCATAGTTTTTACCACCCCTTTTCAACTCATTAGTGGGGAATTGTATAAATTAAATCATGAAAAATTCATGTGTCGATGTGTCCTAGAACATGAATGGGACTCAGTCTTATAAGAGGTGTATGAGGGTATTATTGGAGGCCACTAAGTTTGAGATGTTATAGCATGTAAGGTACTATAATCAAGCTTATCATGGCCAAATCTATTCTAAGATGCAAAATAATGCACCAAATCTCGTGACATCTACCAAAACATAGGAAAACCAAACCATAGGGATGAGATGCTTCTCATCCCCATCCTTTCCTAAGGATAATTTAAAAAATGGGCCATTGACTTTATTGGGCCTATTTCTCTGGTTGTAAGCCACATAGGCAAATGATACATTCTGGAAGCTATAAATTACTTCACCAAGTGGGTTGAGGTGGCATTGACTAAAGATTGTATAGTCACCATAGATTCTAAATTTATCTGGGAGAATATCATCAGTTGTTATAGATGCCTGCTTAGCTTAACTAGAAACCATGGTGTGCACTTCATCAATGAAACCATTTAGATCCTACTGACTAAATATATGGTGTCACACCATAAGATTACACCTTATTATCCTCAAGTAAATGTAACTATTGAAGCATTCAATAAGATATTGAGCACATGCCTCACAAAGATATGTGGCATTGGTCATAAAGATTGGGATGATCATGTATCAGTAGTATTATGGGCTTATCACACTATTTACAAGCACCTAAACAAGGCTACACCATTTTAATTGGTGTTTGGTGTAGAGGTTATTTTACCTATGGAATTTCTAGTTCCCACATTGTGCATCACATGTATTATTTGACTAGATGACCAAGAATATTTGAGTGCACACTTGGAAGACTTGGATCACTTGGACAAAACATGCACCCAATCAAGATGGAGCCTACAAATAGAAAAGGCATGTCAAAAGCTATGGTATGATATGCATATCAAGCATAAAGTATTTATTGAAGGTTCACTGGTCTTTTTATATGACTCAAAGTAACTTAAGCACCTAGTCAAATTAGAGATTAGTTGAATGGGACCTTATATCATCCACTATATATTAAAGACTATCACATGTAAGTTTCATGCATTGATGAGTGAAATACTCCTTGGGAATTTCAATATCAATAGATTGAGGCCCTATAATCAATAATATTACACTTGTGCCATTAGATATCAACTTCCTAATCACAATTCAGTTACTTTGTGTTGATTGTAATAAAATTTGTAACAAGCCAAATATTTACTTATGTTTGTTTTATTTGATTTGAGTGGATAAGAATGGCACTTTTAGGCCCATAAGATAAATCTTCTGGTGTTTACATTTATAAGTCTAGTTGGGTGAGTCAAGCATGGTCACTTTCTAAGCACCTGAAGCTAGATAACTAAGTTTTTAGGTGTGTGAAGTTTTCCAAATTTTGAAAACTAAGTACAAGTTGACAAAGGGAGGTATACAAGATGTTAGTGCATAATAAATTAAGAAGAGAGAATGAATCACTGCAGGACCAGTGCAAGGATTTGTATGGGGTAGGGAAGGTTGAATCAAGACATGAAAGCATAGAGAAATTAATCAAGAAAGAGAGGTATGCTTGAAAGGAAGCATAGAGAAATCAACCAAGAAAGAGAGGTGTGATTGAAAGGAAGTGCAACATGAATAAAATATGGAACTGAGGAGGATAAATTATGTGTATGTGAAGCATTACACCCAGGTTTCCATACTATGGGTGAAGGTTGTGCCAAGGTGAACAAAGCACAAGAGAAAGATCATTGAGATAGTTGGTACACACCCAATGATCAGTGGGAAGTGACTATTTGAATCACCTATCACTTCACTGAATGAAACATTAACATTAATTAATAATATTATTTTGGAAGCACAAATATCCATAATAAATGAGGATTTGGTAGTGGATTTTAGTAGATTTTATAGGTTTAGCAAATTTGAATAAATTCATGCATTGTCAAATCATTAATCACCATCCATTAATGAGTAGATAAAAATAGAGTACAAAAGGGTGAATGACAAATTGGAATAGGTTAGAAACCTTGTGCAAATTCAAACTAGAACATAGAGACAAATAGATCTGAAGTCACCAAAAACCAAAAAACACTAAATAGAGAACCAAAGCATCCACATCCCCCTAAGCAAGAATAGTTGAACCAAGACAAGATTGCATTCCACTTTAAATTAGAAAGAAGGTGAGTGGAGAGAAATTGAGAAATAATAGGATAGTAGAATTTTTGAAAAATGATGAGGTCATCATTAATGATGTAGGAAAATTGAGAGATGAAGACAGTCATAGTTTCCATGACTGTGGAGAAGTGCCAATTACCATTTTGGGCTTTGAAAAGATCAAATAGTCATGCTTCAATAGTAGCAAGTTTAGAATTCATAAAAAAAGGTTAATTATAGGTTCACCAAAGGTGTAAAAGGATGACAAGTAAGCACAGATGGTGAAAGAAGTAGCCATCATGAAATGAGACGCATAACTTGTAGAATTTATCAACATCACAGTAATAGATCTATAAGAGAGCACAAATCTCACCTACAAAGATATGCAATTTAACCCAGAGGTCATGGTGGGGGAAAAATGGGTATCCTTTACACACATGTACAAATTTATATATTACAACCATCGAATGGGGAGCAATGCACAGGAGCTGAACCAAGACTAGATGGTCAGCATAGGAAAGAATTTTAAAGGGGGTGCCTCACTTTTTGATGTCTCTATCCAAGACAAACTAGAAACAATAGGTAGAACATAATTGTTCAAGCTGTCAAGCTTTAGAAAGCTAGAGGAATTGGTGTAATTCCTCTTCTTACACATACATAGTGATTGGTTTTACTTCATAGCATGGTGCATGAAGATCTTGTCACACCTCATTAGTAGGATCATAAGACTCCTAGGCATAGGGGTAGACCTCCATCAAATGATAGAGGATGAAGTGGAGGTTGAGAGGGTCATAAATATCTTGGGTTAATATAAGTCAGGGTCTATGTTTCCTATAAGGATATCCAAGACCCCAACATAAGGGTAGTGGTGCACTTGGTTAGTTATAAAATATATCCTAGAAGATGGTGTTCTAACATTATCAAAACCTTCTTGTGCATCACCCACCACTTGGCATAAAGGGTGAAGTTTAAAATCTCTAAATTTATTATTGAGGAGATTATCAATAATGCACAGGAGTGCCATAAAGTGCATGAGACCTTTAGGTGGGGGTATATGTTGATCTTGATTGTGATGGAGGAGATAAATTTATCATATGGTAATGACAACAACTTATGGGGTTCCCACTCCACCATGATTCCCTTGTGATGAAGTATCAATCCTTTATTTTCCCACCCAGCTTCTCATAGAAGTATAAGATAAGGGTGTAAGGGTGGTTTGATAGGTACATTAAAACCTTTGGGATTAAATGGTGCATCCTTCAAGAGCTTCCCTAATATTTGGTGGGAATAATGACCTTTGCATTAATGTAGCATTTCTATGTAGTGTGCCTATCACTCATAGATGGGAACCTATCTAGATGGTTCAAGTTACCAAATGCATTTTTTTCCAAGTATTTCATAGCATTTCTAAGGAGGATTCCTAATGTACAATAGTTAGATATCCTAGTAAGGACCATGGATCAAGATAGGAATAGGTTAAAGTTCTAGTTTATGCACCCTAAATCCAAGGCCACCAAGGACATGGAGGATGACACTGATAGGATGGAACTTCATCCCCTTTAGAGGGAGATAATAAATGGGCTCATATTTAACCTATATTATAAAAGTAATCCATGTAATAAGGGCATCGATTCTAAAAAATATAATGATCACCCCCTCCTAGTCGGTGATGAAGGGAAGGTTACACCAAAGATGCAATAGAAGACTCTCAAAAATAAATGGGGAGAGAGTATTAAAGAGATCATGGAGTGAATTAAGTTAAATATTTCCTTTGGAGAACAAATTATACCCCTAATTCTTACTAAGCATGTGACCTTCATGTCATAGAGTATTTCCTCTAGTAAGAAGCACAATAAAAAGATTAAGGGATTAGTTGCATTCCCTATTATAACTTTAGTGGATATGGAGAAGGAGGTGACCCTCATGCCCAAAATGGAGGAAAATAAAGAGGAAAGATTAGGGATATACATCCTATAGATAGAATATGAGGAAGAATATCCAAGTGCCAAGGATGTATAAAATGTCATTCAAAGTAGCATGACCATCATGATTAAAGAAGTAAAGGAGCCAGCAAGCCCCTCATCTAGAAAAGAACCCTCCACACTGCCTCTATAAATAGAAGAGGAGAAGATAAGGGTTTATAATAAAATGGGCTTGAGTGTGTAGGACATTGAGAAGTAATTGGTGCTTAAAGATAAGTGTAGACTAGCCTAAGAAAAGGAAGTGGCCAAGGTAGATAAAAAGGCTAAGAAGGTTCTTGTAAGCTAAGGACTAGTCATTGAAAAGTAAATCAAGCACTCAGTGCTCCCACTAGGAAGGCATAAGAAGCTACACAAGAGGTGAATTAAATTATTAAAGAGGTGCCTAAATAAAAATAAGGTGATATTAGTGTCTTATAAAAATAAATGGAAACAACAGAGGAACCCCAGTTGCAATAAGGTGATGTTGGCACCTAAGGAATTAGCTGGAGGTGAGTATTGAGAAAAATCAAGAGGACGAAGTGAATGAAGGGTATTTTTTTAGGGGAAAACCCCTAAGGAACAAATAATTGAGTCCTCTAAGGAAAGTGCCAAAGAGAATAGTGGTGTCAATGAAGACGAAGGAGAATAAACAAAGATGGCCATCATCAAGAAAGATGACACAAAGATGAGAATAAAGTATAAGGTGTTGAATGGATGTGGGGATGATTAACTTTACAAATATGACATCATGCCCCCCTAAACCATCATAATTAGGATGTGTAAATAAATTTCATTTGTGTTTGATCATTATATATATGAGCCTCATTTTAAGGTTTCTAGAGTAGCTAATTTGAGCCTAAAAGAGCCTAAGGAGGGGTAGGACTCCCTCCTTATAAACCCTCATGTCATGAACCTATTCTAGTCTAGGAATACATTGATTAGAATGGCCACTAAATTTTTGCACCAAAATATCATCAATGATGGTAGGGTGAGAAAATAGAAGAAGCTCCACAAAAAAGCTAAAGATGAAGCAAAAGCCACCAAATTCAAGTTATAGAGCTCTATGAGTACATAGATATGGTCAAACCATCCCTTCAGGTCAGTGTCAATACTTTGAACCTCTTTGAGGTTGAAAAAATTTATGTGATAGTGGAGCATATACTCCCAAGGTTAAAACCTAAGCTGGTACAAGAAGAAGAAGAAGAAGAAGAAGAAGATCCCTAGATTGCACTATAGAAAGAGTTTGTTGGTAAGCTCAAAGAGGTAGAATACCTCTTTGAAAAATTATAATAGGGCATGAATGAATTTGATGCCATTTCTTGATATTCTCTAACCAAACCTTAGTCATATATGTGCACCTAAAGCAAGCAAATGAGGAGAAGGAGAATTTGATGGTACAAGTATACTCAGTGAGTAGGTTAGAGTGAGCACAGATCATGGGTAGCATCAACATGTTCAAAAATCAAATTAAGGAATAAGAGAAAATTTTGGAAGCACTCTTATATTTTCTAAATACTAAGGCCTGTGAGTAAGGAGAAATCCTAGACAGGAGTGTGGAAAAGGCAAAGGCAAATGTAGAGACATTCAAAAAGGATCTAGAGAAGACTGATGTGATTTCACTTAGTGATGTATCCACTAAAATAGACATTTCCACTAAATAAATCAATCTCACCATTAAGTGCTTTGAAAACTTCAACATCGAGCTTAAGGAGAGTACACCTGAGTTTTATGCCACTAAGACATTAATAGCCTAGTTTGAAGATGGATTAGAAATTTTGTATGGGGTAATTTTGGGCCCCTTCTTTTGGTGAGTATAATAGTCATTCCATCATAACATCCACATTATTTCAAGGAAATCATTTTTCTTAATGATGACATTTTGGCATTTTAGTGCCAGCTAGCGGTTGTAACACATACCTTATGCTAGTTAGTAGATGATTAACTAGTTCTCAGATCTTTAGGTCATCTTCTAGGATTCATGATATGTGGAGACTATAATGTGAAGCTCTGATGAGAATGATCACCAAGGATCCATCTTAGCACTTAGTGTGCACATTCTATCTTGGTATAGATGTTCATGAAGAGTTATAAAAGGAGCTCAAACTAGTCGATTCAAAGGAGGGCAAAGATATTGTAGCAAAACTCTGGCAAATTGGAATTACCTTATATACATTACTTGACTGCTAGTAGACTTAGGAGTAGTATATACACCATTAAGGATCCATTTTTAAGCACCCAATATTTCATGTGAGCCTTTGGGTCATTAAGTAGTATAGATTTGAGCATATTTTCTACTATGAACTCTATATAGTTTAAGCTTTGATTAATGGTGATGATTGTTGTATCAAATTATAATCTATCTAGTTTATACATCTTTGAATTACTATTTGAATGTGAAATGATCATAATGTTGTAATTTCAATACATTTATGTTAAGGAATGGTTATGAGCTTCTAGTTCACATCATTAATGGGGTCTATATAGTAAACTATGATGTCATCATAAATCTATTGAGAGTATGAGTATATATCTTGTGCTAAGCATTCCTATCCTTGTTAATATGTGTGAGTTTAGTATGATTACTTAAAGTGAAAGTAGTCCTTTAACCCTTTAAGCATCTATATTATGTTAGGCTTAGTTTAACAAAGTCTTGTGCCCATATAACTCTATAATTAGTCCACCAAAAGGCTTGCACCTATAGGACACTAGGCTTATCCCATGAAAGGCTTGCTCCTATGGATATACTTAAAGCCTTCTTTGAATTTACCAAGTCCCATAATTGATATCTTGTACCATTAAACAACTATCCCAATGTGGGCCCCAAGTCCCTTCTCAACTACAATTTGGGTGAGCACATAAGGCCTATGCCTTATGTGAATTGATGTTAATGCATTCGAGTGTAAAATTTTGAGTGCAAAGGGAATAGCCCATGTTTTTGCCTAATTTTAATAAGCCAAGAGCTCACTAAGGAAACTATGTGCCCTTTTCTACAACAAGAAGTAAGCCAACTACCTTACTCCTCTTGAATATAATAACTCAATAAAGAATCACACAAACTTCATTTAGTTAAATTGCAAGATGTTCCATTAAATATATACCTACCAAATTATCTAGTCCCTTACATTGATTTTTTTGAAGGTTTATACTAGTTGAGACTCTCCCTCTCTAGGCTCTCTTCATATTTTCCTTTCCTCTTTTAGGTTGGCCCAAAAGTCCTTAAATTCTATATCTAGATAATAGAACATTTTACCAAGAGATTTGCCTTCCTCAAATAGGCATTCTTTCCTTATTTTAAACCAATCATAATATGACATGTGTATGTTCTTTCCTTGGATCGACCAACCACTCTATTCATTAGCTCATGCCTTCGTAAATGGGCATTCTCTTTTCCATTACATAATGGTGCATGACATCTCTAACAGAGTCATATGGTTTCTTCTAAGATAATCCACCTACCTACATAGGGCTCAAGGCAAAGGTAATTAATGGACAAGTCTATAATTCTACTATAAGGCATTCTAGACTTTGGTCTACTTTATCCTCATGCATTGAAGATGACTAGCTAAAGGTGTTTAACCAACCCATCAGTGATTAAAATCCATTAAGATAATTAAATACTAATGAAAAGTTTCAAATTTCATATAAGGCACTCAATTAGGATTAGGCAAGGTTTAATACAAGTTTTGGGTCAAAGATAAGATCACACATGATGCAATTATGTTTGGCATAGTCCTTATTACTTCATTGGTAATGACCAGTTCTTGTACACTTATTGTACCTATGAAATCTACTATCCTAATAGATAAATCTTGTAATCATAGCATGTTATATCATTTACTTAAACCAATTTAATTATCTTTCCAAGATATTTACAAGGTCATGAAGTGATATTCTTATAGCACCTAATGCATATGTAATATCAATTACAACCTAAGGTAATTTTTTAAGCATTATTAGACCAAAATGTATCATGTGCATAATCCTCTTACCTTTGCAATCAACACCACCAAGGGATTATAACCATTATTTTATAATAGTCACATTGTTTTCTCATTAGGGTCCTTACATTCTTCCCCCCTTAACAAGGGCATTTTCCTTAATGTTGGGTTTTTTTGTTCATCTAGCAAGGTTTCTAAATATGTTGGATTGTTATAACATCATCCTAAATTATAGGTGTTCAACCCTAGGTAGGCACCTAAGGTGATCATTTCATTGCATCACTAAAGGACATTCTCAAATGTAGAGGCTAACTACTAGCTAAAACTAATTATACTATTCCTCTATATTTCCAACATCCCTTGAGTTTCTTCATTTATCATTTGTAAAACTCTTTAAGCACATGTGAAGGTATGACCCTCATGAATAAAAACTTTTGAGTCATATTTTATTCTTTAATGTTTATACAACCATGTATTATCAATCTTTTTTTATACCAATTCTCTTATTGGCGACATAATGATGTGACATAATCATTTTGGACTTGTAACATAAGTCATGAATTCTATTTGTGCAAGGCTTCCAAGGGTTATTCTTCACATAATTTTTCCTATAAATTGTCATGGGATATTTGAAAAATGTACCATCATGCCTAACATAGGAGTAATTCATATACTTTCATCATTAAATTTAAGTAAGGTTTAGATAACATTTGACCATGCCTATTACAAAAGGACTTTGATATGCTACCAACATGAATATGTTGCTCACAGGCCACCATCACTTAGTGTCATGGCATCATATAACAATAGGCACACTATAAAAAAAACACTTCATGTAAATACTTCACATAAATAAGGGGGTAATAACTTATCCATTTCTCATAATATCCTTACAAGACTATTATTGGCATTTCAGCATAATGATAATTTCTTGCGACCATTTCATAAGGACACTTCAATTATGGATCGTAAAAATTTGAACTTCTTTTTAGTAAAATCTCTCTAATTTAGAGACAAAATTCATCCAATTTTAGACCTAATCCTTGCTTCATTCAAGACCAGCTACCATACAAAACTTTTTTGGTTTCATTAGATGATGGTGATTTGTGTTAAAGGAAACTATTTATTCTAAATTGTTTCTTTTAATAAGATGTTGGTCATATTTTGAGAAATTATAAAATAGGAAATTCACTCTATTATAGACCATACCACTAAAAAAACTATACCAACCATTAAGATCTATAATTTCTCTACTATGAGCATGAGATTTTAAATGTTCCTTATATGTACCATTCATTTGGAGATAATACTGATAATGCCAAACACAACAAAAACCATCCTACTAAATTAGGTATCTTTTTATGTCCATACCATTTTGAGTGAATTTCAACCATATTGAGTTCACATTTGTATCATTAAAATCATACAAAGCAATGTTGAGTCACCATTTTTAGTGCTATCAACACACCAAGGTCCTTTGAAATAATCAGATCATGGGTAAATACCTCCCATTACATCAATTCTATTGAATAAGAACACAAACATGAGACTATCTCACCTTTCAATATACCATGTCATTCATGGAAGGTTTTAAGCAAATTGATGCCATTTTATTTCATTACATAGGATCTCGTAATATTGGTTCATAAACTAAGAGAATAATATGTCAATCCATATGTATGAGGTTCTTAGGATCTTAACCTACCAGCCAAGATATCATGTGTAGCTCAGTATATAGGAGGATCTTAGGACATTGGTCCACCAGCCAAGAGAATCATGTGTGATTCAATGTATATGTGTGGCCCTCAGGACATCAATCCACCAGCCAAAAATTAATGTGCCAATAAATATTTTTGTGGCCCTCAAGACATCAATCCACTAGCCAATATCCAAGCACATAGTGAAGAGTCAAAAAAATAGTTGATATTTCAAGGGCCCTAAGGACATTAGTCCACCAGTCATTTCAATACATAGAGTGAAATAGATAGTCGATACACCGACAACCCCAGGCATGTCAAGGTGTAAAGAGTAATAAATAGTCAATGTGTAGATGGCCCCAAGTGTGTCAAATTGTAGAGATTAATAAATATTCAATACGTAGATAGCCTCAGGCATGCCAAAGTGTAGAGAGTAAGATATAGTTGATAAAATATGTTCCAAGCTACTTATTTTCCCCTATACTCACCCTAAGAATCATATATGCATATACTAATACATGAAACCAACACAAGTAAACATGACAATCACTTGAATAAGCATCAATTGATAATATAAGTGTAAAATCATAAAATGAGACCAAGAAGTCTCAATAATGAAATCAAATTAAAATTAAAATTCATCAATTAATTCCATGATCAGCCTTTAACTTGAAACATTCAAAGTTAAGAAGAAAACAATGATGGTTTATAAACAATATAAACTAAAGCTTAGATAACTTAAAATAAGTTTAGCATGCACATTTAGAAAAAATTAAATCACTATGTGACTCTATGAGCCACTCAAGGGGAGAAGGATAATATTTTTATTATACCAAGGCAATTATGGTCCCGTTCATAGAATTCTTTATTAATTTGATTACCACTTTATCATGTTGAATTCATCATTGTTATAATATGAGTAATAACATGTAAAAATTCACTACACCACTACCACTACACAAAATGATATTATCAATTTCAAAAGTAACATGTAGGAGGGTGTTATACCACTACCACTACACAAAATGATATAGTCAAGTAGTTGGTACCCTGTGCCTCTTTAGAGGACATAAAATTAGTCTATATTCACCACCTACCAAGGTGTGATTTGGCATTGAAATCAGTCCTTACCTATTTTATAATGAGCATTTATAAATACCAAATGTATTCATTCAAGGTTACTGCCACATAGCATCATAGTCAATCATGATTATCAACTCTCTTAGGCTTTCATTTAGCCAATCAAAATTAGTAAAGATGTAAACTTATCTATTGATTGATTTATCATCATAATATCAATAATATGTAAGGTTACCTAAATCCATTCCATATGCTTCACATTTATGAAGATACCCCCATAACCATTTGACATGCACCCATAAACAACATCATAAGTTAGGCTATGCTCATATATGCACAAAAAGGCAATTAGCAGCCTAAAGCTATTCAAATATAACATGCTCTTTTCATGAAAGAATAATCATGCAGAGACATACCTACTCTGATTATTTCCAGGGAGATCCATCTTACCTCTTAATTCAAAATGCAAGATTGCCACTAAATTGGCTAACATAAGCAATATTAGATTTATTCAAGCCATAACCTCAATACCAAAGTTTTACTATATCCTAGTTCATTGAATGGTCCTAATCCTCTCAGCAACAATAGACACTCTATTTAACATTCCCACAATATAAACATATGCAATCAACATATCCAAAGAATTCATAATTTCAAAAGAGAGGTAATTACAACATTTTCATGGCTATTATCACCTAAGCATTATTTAAACATTACAAGCCAATTTTATTTCAATTTACATCCCATAATTAACATGGTAGCACCATAATAGAATTTCATCTATCAAGATAAGCACTATAATAGGCAAGCATCATGTGCATCCACATATGTAAATATAGCTATAAATATCATAAATATCTAGCACCAATTACTCCTTAATAAGAAGGCCCATTGTGCTTTCAAAGATAATAGTTTATCAAAGGCATTTCATGCTTTATTATAATAAAACAATAAAAATAAGTGTTTCTAGGGATTATAATAAAATTTGGTCTTTGAAACTAGTCCATATCAAGCCTCGAGTATCTCTTGATCAAGTTTTATTAGGATAGTCTCATGTATAATGCTCAATAGCTCCATAACTAAAACATACACCCCAAGAAGATTGATTTCCCAATCGTTCCTTTTATGTCTTCCCTAGTCCTGTATTTAGAGATTTCATTGGTCAATCTCATGTTTGAATATTTTTCCTCTTGCAATACTACAAAAGGTGAATCTTACCCATTTCTTGATAATGATATGTTAAAGATTTATCAGCTTTCACATGCCCTTGTTGGGGTGAAGAGGATCATTTTTGCAACATAGAAACTTGAGGAAATATTTCCTCTAACACAATCATCACATGTTATAGGGTATCAATAATTTGAGCATGGATTTCCACTGGCTACATAATTTGGGGATCTTGGTGATACCTGACTATAGTGTTTTTCATTCCTTCCTATTATGACATCTTGTCTACATAATTCAAGTTTAACAAAGTCATCAAGTAGCATGCATCACATTAATTTTACACAAATCAAGATTAACCAGAGTTAGAAAGGTGATGAACACATTCAAATCATCCCCAAAACTCCAAAAATTTACCCTAATCTCTGATGCCAAAATGGCATGCCCATTTTTTATCCTAAAGATAGGCATGACACACAAATTCAATGAACAAATCACCAATTAACATGGATAGATACATGAATCCATTCAATCACACATGAAAAAATATAAATCCTAAAACTATCAAAAGACTCATACATGTGTAAGCCACTAATTTAGAATCCCACAATCCTGACTTATTCATTCTAGCACTCAAAAATGGCTTCATGACTGGCACCAAATGACAACTATGCATCTAATGTTGAGATGACCATCAAAATTGATCTCGACCACTACTGATATAGTCAAGCTCTACATGATCACTTTAGTAGGTTCCCTAGACATGTCAACTTCCCTTGAAGCTCCTAAGACACTCTTGCCACCTATCACTTCTTAGGTGACTCAGTGAAAAGTTCCATGTGGTGATAACTCACTAACTCATTACCATGTCACTTTTTAGGGATAGCATTGCTTCCTTAGGGATACAAAGTAACTAAATTATGCCATGTAGTAACATTACACTAACCCACTAGTCTACAATACTATATTTTAATATGAATACATCTAAAATCATAGAGCAGTGGGATTATACCATGTGACAACATCCCATTCACTCATTACCCTATAAGCTTCATGCCTAGTATAGACATCTCTAAAATAGTGGGTCACTAAGATGATGCCATGTGGAAACATCTCATGAGCCTAGTTTCCCAAAGGTTTTCACATTGTATGGTCATCTATGGGATTATGGGTTGTTGGGATAATGCCATGTAGAAACATCTTAATATCTTTCTAGCTCAATAATGACCATACCATAGACCATGATGATGTCACTCTAAGGTTCATGGGATAGTGAGACATGGATTCCTCTGAACCACTCAATAAATGTAAAAGTTTTGGGTAATAAATGACTAAGGTAAAAGTAATTGAGATTACCAAAATTATGCCACATGGCTTAATCTGGTTGGTCTTCTAAAAAACACATGAATTGTCTAAGGTAAAAGCTATGAAGAGACCCATATATAAGGCATAAGGTAACATCCAAGCAGATGAATTAAGTTGACAAGGACAACCTAGCTTAAGCCTAAATTTTTAATTAGTTAAAGTTTATATCCCTTTCAAATGTGACTAAGCCAAATAGAATTGGTTAAACCATTAATCTGTACAAAATGGCTCGGTAAAGACATAATTTGAATGTCAAGATGAAGTGTAAAAAGGTCTAAAGACCAAATTATGAAGTTGATTAAAACTGATAATCAAGTTTGAATCTAAAATGGATAAAACCAAAGGCTTCAATGCTCAATAGTATTTCGACACTAAACCAATATTTTCATTCATTTAGTCAATTACACAATATCTAAAGGTAATTTAGTCTAGCCAAAAAAATCCCATTAGAATAATGATCCAATTGTGAGCTGACTAGTCTATTCCCTAGAAGTTTAAACTTCTTAGTAGTAACTCAAAGACCAATTTTGATAACCAAATATAAGAGGTTATTGATAAAGGAAATGTCTAAGGTAGAAAACTTACTCAATGCTTTAATTTATAACCCTTCCACAAGGCATTTCTTTATCAGAATATCCAAAACTCAGACTATAAATTCTTATTATGAATTTATTTTTCCTAACAATCACTCATCCATTTAATTAAGATCCAATCATTTATGGATAAGATTAGTATGTAATATAAATTCCAATAGAATACATGAGGAGACACAAAGCTCATTTCTTAGGCTAATTATCTAGAAGTTTTGACAAAGGAATCATATCCACCATTTCATTAATAGAGTCGTACAGGTTTAAAATTTATTCCCTACTTGATAGATTTCATCCAATGAGATCTACGGTCAAGGCCTATTGAGGTTATTAATAACACTCCCTTTAATATTTTTTTAAGATTTTGTCTTACTTAGATTATTCTTTATCAAAGGTTAGTCAACTAGATCTAGACTAGATTAGCATAATTCATATTATGAATGAGTTGGCATAACTAGATTCATAAAATCAGCACACCTTATATCTTAATCTTCCAAATCATAGGCCACATAAATCACATGCCTTCATACTTAAATGTGACTTTCACAATGAATCATCTAGACATGAGGTATTACAATAATTCAAGATACAATACACAAGACAACCATGTAATATTAAACTAAAGATATAATATATGTATTAAGGTTGCTAACTTGGTTGAGCTTAGTGAATAATGTACAAGCATCAACCAATATTCTATTTTAAACAAGGATCCCTACAAGGATGCCTATTAGTTTGATGTAACAAGAAGTTTCTATAGTAGTTTTATGAAGTAATAACTAGAATATTCAACTAGTAAAATATATAAGATAGTGGCTCACACATGGCCCACAAACAACCATTAATACATAAATATAAAGTTTAGATGAGAAAAATTAATCCTTGGCTTCTAGATAGTTATAGAAGTAGCAAAACATGAGTGGATTGCAATTGAAGACAAGCTCCTCTTTGATCCAAGTACACTTCATCTAACATAAGTATGGCTCACCTTCCAACCTTTTTCCATCATCAAATGAATACTGAAGGAACTATTGAGTAGGAATCCCAAATCTATGCATGTATATATCATGGTGCATGGTAAGTAAAGGTGAAAAGCAATCAATATGTCTTGGGGTCAAAGAGATAGATAATCACAAGGTGACAATATAAGAATCTCTAAGTCAAGAGGTTACCAACCTTGAATCTATCTTTATCAAGTAAAATTCTCAAAAGAGAAAACATAAGGATCACAAGGATAAGACCCATCAGGCATACAACCACTAAGATATATTCTAAAATTAGTCATGAGATGACTTAAGCAACCTACCATCATGTCTAACATGAGAAACCTAACCCTTAATTCATCTTGAATAAAGTGACCTTTCAAGGCATCAAAATTCTTACGTGATGAAACCATAATATCTAGGTAAGTATAAATACAATATTTATAACTATCATAAATGAATATATCAACTCTGAAATCCCACAAAAGGGGTAATAACACTATGGGTGACACAAGCACAAACATAGGAAAATAATAAAGAGAAGAAGGAATCCAACTAATTTACTTCTCTCAAACATTTAGATCATTTCATGGGAAAAAAAACTATTTTGGGTCTACCCCAACATCCCTCAGCTTCTCCAAGTGTTATCTTCCCTTGGTCAATCCCAAAATCTCTCAAAACTACCAATTTCTAGATTTATGTCCATACTTAAGATTGTGTTATAGCCGAATAGTGTTGTTGGATATTTTCAATCATCTTATGATATTGTTCAAGGTCTTCCATGGTCTCTAATGTCTCATACACATCCCTTTATCCATCTAAAATATAAAACTCAATCAAACTTTGTATACTTTCTTGAATTCCTGATAAACAAGCCTATAAAAGAGAGCTACTAGTAGGTTTTTAGGTCTTGATTGGTTTGGTTTTTATTAGGGATCAAAACAAAGTGTTTCTTCAATGACTATTTCTTTTTCAAGTCTATATAGGCATCTCTATCATCTCATAACATTCCTCACCTATCAACTTATTCCAAAATTGCATGTTTCTTCAAGTTTTATAGGAAATTGTAAGTGTTTATCAAGGCTTCTTGATTGAATCTACTTGAGAAAGGGTCTTCTTCAACTATTTTCTTGGAATTTTAGTGGTCTTGGTAAGAATTATAAATACCATTCATACTTATTTTTTCCTTTACAAACTTCCCAACATTTTATTCCATACCATGAATATGTTCTTTCTTCTCATTTATTTACAATAAGCCTATAGGTGTACTATTTAGGCCTCTTAGTTATTCCACTAGGTTTTACCATCTTTGGTCCCATTTGACTGATAATAGCACTTTTAGACAATGTTAATTCATGCTTAATGATCATGTTTATATGTCTTGATTGATTTGAATTTATCTTAAACAATATGAACTCAAGGGCACCATTATTCACCTAGGTCTTCCATAGGCCTAAGACACTCTCCAATCAAATAAGCTTGATGCTTTATGACCTACCTTTAAATCAAGGGTATTAAACATTATTAAAAAAAATTCCATACCTTATAAACCCTATTTAATCCTTTCTCATCTCAGATTCAACACAAGGCATGTCCTTCACTGGCTCATTTTTTGTGTATAGGCTTATAATCTTACAAGATTAAGCCATTTCCTTGACTCTTTTTCCTTCACACATGTTAAATAGTGACCCAAATATAATAATTTATTACCTAAAAGTATATTAATAGTTATTTAAATTTCATTTTGGATCATTTAGGTTGTTTAACAAGGTGGTTTCTCTATTGAGTTATTTTTTGGCCTCTCTTGGCAGCCTACAAATGCCCTACATTCTTAATGATCATTCATAGAGATGAGGGCCTTTCCCTCTCTTTCCACCATAAATTTAAATGGTAAAAGGGTACCATATGATACATATGTGCACTTCCCTCCATGCATCTTCTCCATTAACTTTTGATCAAAAGAAAATGTTGATCCAATCAAAGAGGGTTTCTATGAGGCCTGTTCTCATCACATTTGGATTTTTTTACATTAAAGGAACTTTTAATACTTATGTGAAGTTTTGAGAAGTTTTTTAGGATTATTTAGAGTTTTTAATGATATTTTTTTATGAATTTACCTTTAAAATCTCTCAAAACCCTGACTATTACACTAGCACATAACAGATCATGCATGTTGCTTACTAGAGGAAACCTGATCAAAGATGTTCATCTTGGATTTAGAATTGTGGGGATCCTAGATAAAATTATAAACATAATATAACAATTTTAAATCATCCATAAAGCTTCAAACTATCATTTTAAGGAAGAAACTTAAAGCCTTGGGGTTTGTTAAGGTTTAAGACCACCCTACCTTTTTAGTGTTTGTTTATGGAGTTGGGGGCCTCAAACTAGGAACTATGGCCTTGAGTTGGAATTTCATTAGGTTCCTCATATTCCCCTAAAACATTTTGTCCTGCTTCTCTCCCATGTGCATGAACCAAACACTTTAAACTAGCCTTCATTTAGTTACAAAGTGTTTGATAAAGGAGTTGAAGTCTTTTTTGCTTTCTTTAAAATTTTGCAAGCTTGTTCAAACCTAATTTAGCCCTAACACACCTAGTAAAATGTACAATACACCTAAAATTTCATTTAAATGTCTTTTTACTCCTTTGATATCCCATTATAGATGTGTTATAACTACCTACAAGTATAATCATCATGTTTTCTAGCCTAAAACTATCATATTATGAAGTGTGCCTTCAAAATCCACATTAGAATCCCTCTCACAAGTCACTACCAAGTTATTTACTACATGATTTCCACTTTTTAGAGCTTTAAAATGGTTTTTGATAGGTTTAAGCATGTTAATTATGAATATATAAGGTTCAAATCGAATTATTAACCTTGGAAATAGCATGAAAACTTATAAGATATCAAAGACCCTATAAACATGTTTAGACTTCATAATAGATCCCCCTTCACATTGGAATTAATGACTTGTGAAAGGAAAAGACATTATAAGGCTTAAATAACATAGAAATAATTTTACCTTAACTTTTCCAAAATAACCTTAAACTTTACTAAACACAAGAAGGATACCATAATGAATGACTATTTGTTGACAAGGTAAAATGACTTGACCCTGCTACTAACTAGATAATTCTAGAGGACCTTATAAGCTATCAAATAAGACACCCTATATATCATATTTATACTATTAATGACCAATATAAAGCCTTAGATGGATATCAACAAAGTTATAATCATAAGGAGTAAATTTTTGAATTATAATCCCCTATTGTAGCTAGATTTGGCTAACAGGTATTTTTTAAATTAGGCACAAAAGTACTAGTAGGACAACTACAAACCTTAAAGATTTAGCTCAAGTATATGATCATCATATTAATATGGATAGATGCATTCTCTTTTCAATTAAATACTAAAACTAATTATTATCAAAGTGAAAAAATACTCATCTCTTCATGAATATTCTTATCTATGATATTCCATGTGATGCCACAAAGAATTATAGATATTATAAGTATGTTTTTAAATGTTTCATGCTATAGTATGATTATAAGATTTTGTGGTTTACCTTTATACTCAATTACAAAGAATATGGAATTGATTTTTGGCATGGTTGAGTGGCTCAATGTATGACTCAACCATGCAATGTTAGAGTTGAGTGGCCTAATATATGACCCAACCATGTAATTGATGGATAGGTGTTTATAAAAATTGGATCCAATATACTATCAGGACATTTAACCCATGAACTAAACCATCTGGTAACAAACCATCACAACTATAAATATAGACATTTGACCTATGAATATCATTGTTAAAATGAATTATGGTTAAGGTGGGGTTTATTGATCAATAGGATGTTGTTGTCAAGAAGGAGCTAAGGAGCCCTATGTGAAGTTGAAGAGCTAAAAACCTAAAATCCCCATGCAATATTTTATTTTTTTGCATTTTATGCTTACTATGTGTGCATATGGGTATGAGGTTAGATAAAAGAGGCTATAATATTTATCTCCCCTATTGAGATAACGTAGGAAAATAATGACTACAATTAATAGATTAGAGGAGTGATAAGGAGGAGGTACAAACTAGTAGATTTTAAGTCTTGAGGTAGCCAAATATGACTTGGTATATATTCAAGGACCTCCATTAAACATAGATGGGTATAAGGAAAGAATCAGAAGCAACAAACAGAGAAAAATATAAAGTGGGTCGATAATGGTAAACTTACATCCAGAGGAGATAAGATAATTTGTATAAAGAGAATGAGTAGTGGAGTATCTAAAGTAGAGAACCTAGGGGATGGTGATACTTCGATGAGAAAAAGAGATGGTGTAGAAAGAAAAGGATACACATAGTCTCTATATTATTATACTTAGTAGTGTATGCATAGACTCAAGTGTATTGTCACCCTAAATGGCTATGTAATGATGAACTATTATATATTAAACAAAGAATTATTTCTATGATTGTGTATTGTTAATGGCTATGTGATGAAAATTGTTAAAATTATTTTCAATGTATATTGTTTATAGCTACAAGGAATGTTCCTTGTCTAATGTGTATTAATATTAATAAGATAATTTCACATGATAATTAGTGGGGCCATATAAGCAGTGCATAGTGATTCATTCTTAATTTTATGGTACCTATTTTAATCAGACATGGGGGGTGTTGATCACAACAAATTATATAATAATTATAAGGAAATTATTAATTATCATAATAACATAAGAATAATTAGACAATTATCAATTATAAATCCAATATTCTTATCTTTTTCATAATGGGCATGTACAATAATATATTAGAATAATATATGCAACTATCCATTAGAAATCCAATAATTTTATTTGCAAGAATATAAGAATATAGGTAACTATTAATTAGAAAACCAATATTATTATCTTGTATAGAATGGGTACATGTACATTATATTAAAGATTGTAACAATATATGTAATTATCAATTAGGAATCCATTGTGCCAATATGCTAATATTCTTATAGACTTATGTAGAATGGGCATGTGCCCATTTTACACAAGAATCTAAGAATATAGGTACACATAGCAAAGACCTATTAGAAAGCATGTAGAAACTAGGATCTCATCTATTGAGGACAACCCTCTAATGTGTGATATTAAAAATAATGAATTCTTCTAATGATGGTATACCCTTAGCATCCATGATCATAGATAATATTGGAACCCAATTCTCATCAACTTTTCAAATGGTTAGGGCTCCATGAAATCTATTCATTAGGGCCATCACCATGAAATATCTAAGTATAATTAGGCAATTATAAATTATTAGGAAACTAATATTCTTATATTTTATATAATGGGCATATGCCCATTCTACAAGAATATATTTTGAATGATATTGTAATAAATGATGTCCGCTTTGTTGGCCCAATAGTCTATTTGATATAAACTAAGCTAGGTCTGATTAAAAAAGTCTATGTTGGGTCTGATAAAAAAAGGCAAAAAGGAGGGAAAGGTAAGGCATAAAATAAGGTTGTTATATGATACAATTAAATTCTAAACCATTCAAAGTTGACGTACTATAAATTATAACAATAAATCACATCATAAACTAATATATGGTGTGGGTTAGTGATAAACAATTATAATATTATTAACATGCACATATATTGACTTTTTAGAAAAAATAATATAAATCATCAATATTAGTTAAAATAACTAACAGCTCATTCTAACTAGGTACATGCACTAACAATTACTAGTTCAATATGAAACTAATGAGAAATCTTCCACAAAAATATTATAGGCAACATGCCATGTACTCTTAACTATATAATCTACATAATATATTAAGAATATAAGCCTATTATATTCATATTATTCCAATAGACTTGATTCGGAATGGGTGTGTGCCCATTATACATAAGTTTATAAGATTATTATCAATATGTGGCCAATAATAATGGATGTTTATGTTCTTTTATCAATCCTATGTCAATACCTTACAAGTTTAAGTAATAACCATCCATTCAAAAAAAAATGATTTGCTAACTAATGTATCTAAATAATTTGTTTTTACATGGTTTAAAAAAATGACATATTTCAAATGTCATCATCATATATTTAAACTAACAAATTATGACTAATTTTTTACAATAGAAATTATAATCATTATTGGGGTAGTGTTCCCTACCATGATATTTTAGCTATTAAAGGTGCATTAAATTGGGAGAAAAGAGATGGGGAGTTGTTTTTAGAAATATACTCTCCATATAACTATCACAATGACCTATGTTTGGTTCATTCCTTGACAAGGGAACATCAAGTAGTGGGGATAATGCTAAACATGAAATGCATTTCAAATAATGTAATAAGGATTCAGGTGGAGCACATAGAAAACAATGACTATTTATGCCAAATTTTTCAAATGGATCTATAGGTTTCGTTATATATAAAAATTGTCATGGTTTATTTGGTAAAACATTAAAAAAAATTATTATTCTTATGGTTAGAAAATTGAATTGTTTACAAATAAAAACACCGCTAGAGTGGAAACTAGTGAAAGTATTTGTAATGAAATTAAACTAACATTTATAAGACTTGATCAATATGCATTCACTTAATTCATCACCCACCACTTAAATATGGACAAATAATTGGGGAAGAAAATTTTCACTCAAAAATGTTTACATATATAGGGAAACAACTATTAGCAAAGCTATAAAAATAAACTTTAGTATCACACTTCCAAGAGTTAAGGGAATCTACAAGGGAGAAAACTCTATTGAAATAATATAAAAAGGCATTTAATAAAATTGAATCTAAAACATATCAAAAGATTAAAGTTTTATTATTCAAGGAAAAAGCATTCAAGATTGGAGTTAAACGTTACCACCAAACTCTTCCTAAATACCAATACCGATCCCTTGATCTAATCAGTGTTAATAGACTGGTTAGCTCAATGTTGTGTAATATTGTGCCTCTTCAATAGGAGGCAATATTACTTCCCTTTAGAAAAGTAACTGGTGATATTTTAGATATTGAGCTTGAGCATGAACTATGGGATCTAGAGACTAACTTCTGCATCATCAATGGACAACATACCATCATAGATACGAAAATTATTCTAAAAAACCATGAGTTTATTTCTTGATAGATCAAAACAAAGGTTAACTCATATTCTTTCTACCAAAATCACAACAGAACATGTAATCAATATTTTCAAATAAAAAAATGTGGCTAATAAAACATGGGTTGTAATAAAATTTATTGACCATTCGTACAAATGTAGGGCATTGTAGCTCTTAAAAAAAGAATATAACACCTTAGTTCAGGTAACGAAAAGTCAGCTAACTAAAAGGTACTTTAAATATTTAATTCATTTTAATTAATTATAAAATGAATAAAAAAACATTTAATAGCCTATATTCCTGATTAATGTAAATTGATTTTATGTTTACATACAAGCATTTAAATAAGAGATTATGAATATTTTTGAAAAAATGAAAATTGGATAGCCTTAGTGATAAGTTGTCATTTCTCATTCTTCCTGATGATATATGGGGAAAATGGGTTCTAGTTTTTGATCTCTATACAAATGGTGAGATTTATTAAACTCTAAAAAAGATAGTGACCCAAATTTCAAGCCAAATTCATTGGATAAATTTACATCAGGTTTATTTAGAAGAACAAGGGGTATGTTTTTTTAAAAATTAGATGTACTCATAGACAAAGTTATGAGTGGATGTGTTTGGCTTAAGATGATTGTTGACCCTAGTGTGAAGGTATAAACTTTAAGTACCTATTTCAAAAGAGTCAAGAAGGCTAGAGTCTCAAGGGTAAAAATCATAAACTATTTGAATTCACAAGTTCTTGAAGAAGTAACTATTTTAGGGTGTGATGCATCAAATGTGATAGAAAGTTTTCACATGCATGAAACTCACTTTATTTAACTCTTTGAGGAATTCAGAAATGTAAAGAGAAAAAGAAAAAAATCAAATAGGACAAGGGATCCAAATAAAAATAGAAGATAATACAGTAATATCAAAGGATTCCATCAACCTCCTAGAACTATATGTCTCATCAATTACTAAAAAATAT
This sequence comes from Torreya grandis, assembly GCA_037957365.1. Classification (NCBI taxonomy): domain Eukaryota; kingdom Viridiplantae; phylum Streptophyta; class Pinopsida; order Cupressales; family Taxaceae; genus Torreya; species Torreya grandis. Next base: position 7,490,420 of record JARHVA010000037.1, read on the forward strand.
CTACCAATGAAGGAAGATACTTATGAGTTCACATGTTAGTGTGTTTTTCCTTTTATATTGGGTAGAACATTAGGATCACTAGAACACCATCTTTCCCTTAGTCCAGATGTGGTTATTGCATATTTTTGTAATGTTGTCATTGATATCACACAAAGTTATATTATATATCTACTTTCTTGTATTAGGTCTAGTATAATGAATTATGTGTACATATTTCTTATTCCAGTGCTCAAATCTTACTTGTTTCATAATTTTACATTCATTTACATGGAAAATACTAAAGAAAATAATGAATTTTTTTCCAAAGGATGTTACAAGATTTTGAACAAGGAAGGTGGGTTCAAGGGACTATCAGTGGTCTTTAGAATTTATGGTGTCCATAATTCAAAATATAGGGTCGATGAAGAAGTGGAAAATAGAACTTAACTATCCATACATCAAGCCCTTATAAATTATGAGACCAATTGATATTGTGATTATCTTATCAGAGCAACCTTTCAAATATGAGAGATATATCAATTTTAGGGAGCACATGTTATCAATATGTAGCATAAACTCATCCCCTATTTTAGTACTTTATGGAAGTGTAAATGTGATATAAGTTACCATAACTTTAAATATGAATTCACTTATATGCATAGTGTAAAATCCAAATTAGGAGATGATGCTTAAAAAATACTAGAAATATTTCATGACACCCCCGAGTACTACATCATTACACTTAAAATTATTTTCATGGTTGAAGTCAATCCTTTGGATCATAAGTTTTAAATAACATAATACGTTGTTGATTATTCAATTATCTATGACATTGTGATGTTTTTGAGAATGTACATCCCCTAATCATATATATTAGACTTCTCGATGCATTTAATAAGTTAGGGTGGCCACCCATTATAAATAATTTTGAATTATCATTTTAAACTTGTGTGTTTGATGCTTGTATAAATTATTAAGCCATTATAAACAATGATATAAGTAGATGATGAATTAAATGAAGACTTAGCTTCAAATCTAGGGGAGATAAGTAAATAGCTAGAGGACACATCTAACTGATAAAATAAAATTTAGTATAATATGTAATTAGTTATGGTAAACACATCGATTATATCAAAATATGCACTAACAATTGTCACACTTAGGTCACAAATAAGAATTAATTATTACTTAAATTAATAATTAGTTATTGAAAAATCCATGACTAAGTTCCAATAAAATTAGTTTGATAATATTTGTCAAGCATCAAATAATTATTATTTTAAATTATTTTTTAAATTTGACTATAGATGATGTACAATCTATGTAAATTCTTAGGAATGTAAGTAAAACATTAATTGGCATATTACTATAATAACATTAAAAAATAAATTTAATATAAAAATGAATCTCAAAATTATTATTATCTACAGTGCCTCTAAAAAACATTTGTTTGTTCTCAACTTAAAAGGATTGTTAATTCAAAAATATTCTTCAAAAAATAATAACACTACATTCCAAGTGAATAACGAGCAAATACATCCGAGAAGATGTTTGACCTAGTTTTTAATAGTTGAATCCTCGTAGTTTGAATTATAATTTTGGTCTATGTTTCATATAGATTTCAATGTACAAAAATTGCAATGAAACTAATGATAAATACTAAAGTGGATGTTTGTCTTTTATTTTGTTGGGCTTTTGAGCATTGCAAAGAAAATGTAGAAATATTTATTAAGAATTTGGACATAATTTATAAGGACCCTATAATTATTTTAGTTATGAAAGCATTATTGTAGTCAACCCACTAAACAAAGGTGCACCTCAAAAAAATTTATCATTCCAACTAATGTTTTTTATTTAAAAATTTTAGAACTGGAAAATGACTTATGACAACATTATATACACAACTAGCCTTGATTAAGGATGTAGATGATGTAAGAATTTTTTTGAAAGAAGATCTAAATTTATGTATGATGAGTGTTAAACTGGGGAATAAATAAAATTGATTTTACACTACTTATATAAAATATTTATTTTTAGCATTATTCAATTTACATTACTATCGCATGTTAATATTGATTCTTAGTTAAAGTTCCTCATTCATATTCGATTTTGATCTCAAATAGGCTTATTAAATATAATTTAAATTTAAAGAAAAATAATTTTTTACACTTTTCCAACATTTTTTTATATTAAGGTTTTAAGCTTTTCTAATTAATCATATGTTTTTGATAAATAGGTACTGTTGGAAAATTTAATTTTTCCCCAAGAATTTTTACTACTATGAGATTCCTCCCAAATAATTTTACAACTATCAATTTCTCATAAATAACTAAATTTTTAATGTACATTCTAAGAATAAGTTTTCAACATAGACTATCACAATGGTGTCAAAATTTATATTTTAATAAAATATTAGTAGTTGGTCAATTATTAAAAAATAATTCTTGTATTGGTTGACTATTACAGATATTATCATTCCACTTGGAAGGAAGTTATCGATATTAGGAGTAGGAGTGTTATTTGGGGTTTCAAGGACCACTAAATTTAGATCACCAACCAAACACCTATTCATAGTCATGTTACTAATATTTTAGTTGTATATTTAGCCCTGACTTATTAAAGATTTTAAATAAATATTTTGATATTGGATTGTGGTTTACATACTTGAACTCAAGAGTACAACATTATTTCATTCAACACTTTGAATAGCTATGAAATTTAGAAAAAAAATTATGTGGGGATATCACAATGCACAATTAATGAAAAAATTATCATATCAAAGTAAGGAAATATTATACCAGTATACTTTACAAGCATGGAAAACATTCTAGATAAGTACACACACTTGTATGGGATAGATAATATATTATTCATAGGTGAGAAAACATACTTTATTTGTGATAGAATAGAATCATGTTTCTTTGGATTGCCTCCAAGTTGGCAATTTTAAGGCACACTACATTATGATAGGAAAATACTCACACACTTATGTACATGGTTAGATCATATGGGGTCGCACCCAAATATGTGTCACTGTTTAGAAATATACAAAAGAATTATTGATGATTTTGATTGAGTTATCTTGACTAATACATAATTTATATTTGTTACAACAAGTTTTATATATAAAATAATATTTGGTTAAATTTTATAGTTAAGTATGGAATTATTTTGAAGTATAAAATTGATTGGTACAAGTTATAAAATATTACTAACTAAATTACATATTTATATGGAAGTTGATTAATTTTATACTTGATAGTTAGAATTATTTTTATATCTATAATTAAAGGCAATTTTTTTGTACATATAAATAATTTTGTCAATGTATTAAGTTCAATAATTAATCTATAAATAATGAGATACTATTTCTACTTAATTTCTAGTAACATTTTTTAAAATGGTGACTTTAGTTTGCAATCTAACTCAAATTTTCACTTTCATCTTTATTTATTTTGATAAAATTTAAATCAACCCAAACCTGAACAAAGATGACTATTTCGATGAAATTTAAACCATAGCCTCTATACATAAAATAGATCATAGAATATTCATTGGGAATGGTCATATGCATTATTTTTCTCATTTCATATAATCCTATTAACTAACCATAATATTTCTAAATTGAGAATGACATTCTCATTTTCATGCTACGCAATAGTTTATTATCAAAAATTATGTTCAACAAGATCTATGTGTCTTATTTTTATTATGTCACATCATTTTAACCGATATCCATTTGTAGTGTTATTAGGATTATTCAATGGATTTTTTGTCATATTAAAGACAAAATTATGGAAGTTTAGTGGCATACCACAGTATCAAACATCCATAAACATCTTTCATAAGATATGATATACTTTGTTTCATACCATGATAAGTACATGGAGATTTCATAGGTGTACTATAGTGTTAAGGGGTTGATGTGGTGGGTATTTCCCAAGTGTACAATTCTCTAGGTATACAAAAGTACATGTGGTGATCTTTGACTAGATCAAGTCTCCTAGTGCTTTGACAAATTTGAGTGTAAAGAATATATTCTGTTATTTAATTAGATCACACCTCCTAGGGCTCTAACAGCTCTTAGTGTATATCTACATGTGGTGATCTTTGATTATATTAGGTCTCTCGGGGCTCTGATAGCTATGATAACTCTAGGTGTATGAGTACACATGATGATCTCTGATTCAATCAGGCATCCCAATGTTCTGATATCTTTGGTACCTACTAATGAAGGGTTATTTACTTGTTATAATTAGCCTCTAGGGAGGGGTTAGATGGTCTCTGTGACTAAAACTCTAGGACCTGCCTATCTTCTAAATTTTTTGTGAATAAAAAAAACTTTTAAAAATCATGGTAGGAATTGTCTCTTCAAAACCAATAGCCTATGAAAGATATCTAAATACAAAAAATAATAATAATAATAATAATCATAATTACAAGAAAAAAACTTAGAGTGTGATATGATAGAAGCAAAAAAAATTGAAATTGAATGAGGTTCAGACTGGTATCAATAAAATGGAAAAAAATTAAAATTTTTGACTTACAGGGGTCCCCTCTTCTTATATAAAAAGGGTTGTGTTGATCATAATAAGAACATTATTAATTAAGAATCTAATATTTCTATTTTATATATAATCGCCACATGTAGATTATATAAAAGTGAAAACTATTAGATTATTAATTAATAATGTTCTTATCTAATGTGTAGAATGTGCCCATTCTACACAAATTAAGAATATTAATAATGAGCAAATAGCAAGTGGTGGCGTTAGGGAAAAATGAAACCCCAAGTTAAAAACTAGCAAATGATGGCTTAAAAAAATATATGAACATAAGGTAAAAGTTTACAAATGGTGGTTCATCAATAATAGCAAGAAGATATAGTGCTATTTGGTCATGAAAATCGCCTTAGGGAAATAGATCCAAGATGGGAAAGTTGAAGAAAGATATTGTAGGATCTAAATCCAGATGACTAAGTAAAATAGGTAAGCTTATTGGTTACAACTCCATCAATAGGCAAATTCATGAATAAAATTTAAGTAATAGAAACTGTTAGGTGGATAATTAATTAACCATAATAAAAATTCAAAATATAAATCAATTAATGGGGAGTCATAAAATTTGAGAGATTGGACAAGATAGCTAATTAAAAAATTGCAAACAATGTGAATTTAATACAATAATTGGAATCATCTTGTAAATTTATCATGATCACATCCATGCCCATATTATGAAGAACAAAGAACAAGGATTTAATAATTATGAAAAATATAAATACTAATTATGAATAATTATGAAGACCAATACATTAAATGCAAAAAATATAAATAAAGTTGTCATAGTCTTATTTCCTATCAATAATACACAATATAAGAATATTACCACTTGTAAATCTAAGAAGCTAATATATTATTATAGACTTTTGTATAATGGGAACATGACCATTCTACATGTCAAGATAAGTATTTTTCTAATATGTTAACAGGGTTCTATTGGGGATTTTAATAACTTAATACATTCGATAGAGAGTAAACTAGAGGAATTTAATGTCAAGGAGGAAGATAGAAGAAGATATGAAATAGAAAAATTAACAAAAATATTACATTGATTAGATGGTTTAAATTTTATTTTCTTTCTCAAACATAGTTACATCATATTGATCTAGGAATACCTTCATGCAGGAGTAAACTTCACCTAGTATGTCCTTACCCATGAGAATCCAAGCAACCTCTTGAGCAAATACAACACATATGTTATACTTCATTATAATTTGATCTATTTTCAATAACTAGCTAGAGATAATGGTTTGGATTGAAGGTAGACCAAGAGGGTGACCAGCATGCTCAATCATCTAGAAATCTCTGTCAAGAAATCCAATCAATTTATTTTTCTTACATGTTTTCCTTACAGAGCTTCCAACCATTAAAAGGACACCTAACAGCATTCTATTTTTAGTTAAGGTTGAGACATTGGGATTTACAATAATTGTATGCTTGACATTGGAAGCCTTGAACTTGGAACATCATCCCAATGATTTATCTAGCTTAGCCTCAATGGATTGAAGGTGAGACAAAATTGAGGAGGATGTGTCATGTTTGCCTTTCCTTTTGATCATCTTGGATCCTAAATCGATGTTTAAGGCTCTCTCAAGCCATTTATTTTCCACATTCCATATCTCAGTTGAAATTCCTTTACCTTTTTATCTAGTTGATAAAGCTCATAAATCACCTTAAATGCTTTGGTGTCATATAGATTTTATTATTCTCCCATCACCTTGCTTATAATGAATTGGAGAGTGATAAATGTTGATATAATTATGGAAATATCATCTATTAGGTCATGACTCAGCTTATTTTTCATGAAGGTAGGGTTTTTGTTACTCTAAATACTATCAGCACTTGATAAATCAATCTTTTAAGGATGATATCACCATCAAAGTAGTTAGAAAAATCAATGAAAGATAGTTGAGCACAAGGATTATAATGAGAGAGAGATGACATGTTTGAAACCATGAAGGAGGAATAACATGTTTTAGAGTTGAAGGAGATTATCAGTTCTATAATTGATGAAGATGAATAATTTAATGGAGAATGGAGGATTGACATTATAACTACCTGATATGATTGCCATCCTCATAGTATGGGAGAGTAAATTCTTCTTTTTATCATTTCCATCATCTCTGAGCATGGAAGAGTTAATACTCTCTTTTTTTACATTACCATTGAACCTCTCTAATTATGGGATATATTAAATACTCTTTTTTCATTATATCAAACCTCCCTGAGCATGTCTAAGATTTATTATGCTCTTTTGTCAAATAATTATTAATATAAATGAGGACATTAAAGTCCATTATTTTTTATTGTTATTTATAATATCATGCATTCACTTTTTGTAAGTGTACAGTCTCCTAGATTGGCTATGGTATGAGCAATGTGATTAGCCTCCCTACAACAATGATTATTTTTTATTTCCTTAAATTTTGGGAGCATTCTCAAATAACATTATTGGTTTCAAAATTCCTTGATCTTAGAATCCAATTGGGGGAGGAGCATTTCTTTAATTTTGAATCAATTGCATTAAAATAAAATATTATTTACTTAACCATTCATTGCAAAAAATATTGAATTATTTCAATAGACTACAATAATAGACACTAGTTATTTAATAACGTTGAATTCTAGAAAAAAATAAACTAGAATCCATTAAATATGATATATAATTCCAATAAGCTCAAAATTAGAATTTGATGATACCAAAACTAGATTCTAATATTTGAAATGATTTATACTATAAAAATCTAATAATCATAGTTTCAATTTTCAATCTAGACTAGAATATGTCCAAATTTAATGAAATAATGGTTGAAAGAGAAGTATCTATGGATTCATCAACATGTATATACATTTATTCACACTGTTAGAGAATATTATCCTCAGACCTAGACAAAGTAACTTCTTTCCACATAGGTGGAGGTTGAGGGATATTAACTTGAAATAAAAGTTGCATTAAATGATTACGATGATAAGGGTAAGCTCTCATGAGTTCAAAAAAAGGAATTTGAGAGGGGAGGTGGTAAAGTTTAGTGATAGGATCCCATTTATCATATCTATATAGAACTATATTAGATAATGTTTTGTAATGTTAAATCAAATTTGTTGAAGGAGGATTAGAAGTGCATTGTAATTGATGATGCTTAGAAGAATGTTATGTGGGCTTGGCTAGTGTAGTAGGTTATCTTGGTGAATCATGTTTTTTGAAGGTATTTGATAATGTTTGTGGCATATTTGGTTTACAAACTAACTCATTTGAGTTGGTTAGTGTGATAGGTGAAGATGTAAAGATAGAAATGATTGATTTGTGATGTTTAAAGCGGTTGGATCTGAATAAAGAAATGATGGTAGTGTCAGACTAGTAGATGTTATATCAATGAAAGAAGAGTAAGAATAAAAGTGTAAGGGAATGAAATTTGTTTGTGCATATGTAGGATTTATGTCTATATGATCAATATCTATGAAGTAAAATGGATAAATTTTTTGGATAGTGTAGAATATAGGAAAATTTTGATAAGTGAAATGTGGATAAGGATCAACATATGATACTACACATCTCATATTTTTCATATTGACAACCTTTTCATCATTGATTAGAGAATTAGGATCAACTGAAGTTTCCATAACATTAGATGTAGGAGGCTTATTGGTATTAATTTTATGATTGGAAAGTGGATCTTTATAGATAGCAAGGTGAGCATTATCTTGATTAAGAGATTCATGCTTGACTTTGGACTCATGCACTTTAGTTACCTTTTCATATGCTTATTCATGTGAGAGAATCATAGTTTCATGATCAAAAATGGGACCAAGGATAAATTCAAGGGCAAAGCTCCTAAGTTGCTTATAAGTTTCAAGAGAATTTCCCTAACTTACATGATACGAACATAATTTGTGTGGATCATACCAATGTTTGATAGGGTCAGTAGGATCAAGTTCTCAATCAAAGGTTTAGGTATACATTTTTATATTTTTGTCATGGAAAGGAGTTGGTGAGCATCCACATTATTCATATAGGAATGTGTAGAAGAACAAGGTTAAAATGGAGTAGTCATAGATGGTGGAGAAAGAGTTACATCATTTGGACCACTTGAAAGAATATCATGGATAGTATGGAAAGAATCATAGGTATTTATAACACCATCATTGTTAGAATGTTTGTTTTTGGATCTCATAAACATGTGAGTTCTTGTTGAAGGTTTGGAAGGCTCAAATTATCTTATGAGTAAATCTTAATGTTTATCTTGATCAAGGGATTCTTCCAAATATTTTGGGGAGAGATTCCTATCATGGTACTTGAGTTTGGGTTGAAGAGCATTAGTGAAGAAATGGAAGAGATTATCTTAAGACATGTTATGTTTAACTTTGTTTGATAAAGATTTCCATAGTTTAATGAAAACCTGAGTAGTTTATGATTTTACCTATTTATAATTGATAAAATGAGCCAATCTATTTTTAGGTAGATTATTAGATTGAAATTCTTGAACCAATACATTGACTAAGTATTTCAAACTAGAAATAGTGTTAGACTAGATTTGATTGTATCAATCTAGCACATCTCCTAAAAAGGTTTTAGCTAAAATTTTGGTGGCAGCAAAGGTATTTAGATTAATCCAATATTTATAAAGGTTTCCAAATGATTTAAAATGTAACACAAGATCAATAGATCCATTTTAGGTTATAGTAGTATTAATACCACCTATGTCTCTATTATAAATTTGAGGAATTAATGGCTTATTTTAAATATATTTGATGACTTTGTTCAGGATTAGTGGTTTAGGAATAAGTTTACCTTGTGCATTTGTAGGTGGGTGGGTGGCATTTGAATTTTTTACTCCCCATTGAGTAGGTTGAGGAAAAATTTGTAATTATAAAAGGTTATTTTGCATTTTCATCATTTGATTAACAATATTGGTTTGAAAGGTATCCATTTTATTCATGGCTTGCAATAAGATTTGGTTAGTGTTGAGGGCTTGAGATGCATTGGTAGTAGTGGCTTGAGATGCATTGATAGTAGTGACTTGAGATGCACTAATAGTACTATTAATTTAAGAGTTAATGTGGGAAATTTGAGTAGACCCACTAGAGGAAAGACTTGCCGTAGTAGTGGTTATATTAGGCATAGTGGAAGAGGAATGAAAATAATAGTTCATGTATTAACTTACCCCAAATCCTATAGATAAACTATGTGGTGGTGAAGAGGGACATCTTATGTGGGGTATCATCATGAAATTTTAGATTACCATGAGATCTTTTCCCCTATTTTGAGGGTTTTCATTAATAAAAATAATCATTTTAATAATGTATTCAAGATCACTTTCATCTTCTATAATAGGCATGGGTGGAGGATAGTTAAATGGATCAAGAGTTTTATTAGGAGGTGACCCATAGTTTTTAGTTCTATTGGCCACATGGACATTGCTTATATATATAAGTATAAGGAAGGTGAGAATTGAGATTTTTAGGGGAATTATTTAGATCCATCATGTCATGTTGTGTTCTTTGTTTAGAATTGTCAAAGATATATTTCATGATGGAGGGATAAAAATGTGTCATCTAAAAATGGGGAGAATAAAATGCACTATATTGACCATGTTTAATGTAGTTTTATAGACACAAATTTGGAAGATAAACTAAATTAATCCCAGTCAATGTATTTGAATCTAGGAAAATTGAACAATATCAAGAACATAAAATGTGCTATATCAAGTTGGGTCAATGTAGTTACATAGGTAAAAAGGTGATAGGACATATTGTATCAAACATGGTCGATGTAGTCATGTCTAGAAAATTTAACAAAAATAATAAATGTGCTATACTAAGCTTGATCAATTTCATTACACATGTTAAAAAGTGAAAGAATAGACAATATCAAGCTGGGTCGATATAGTCAAGTTTAGAAAATAGAAATAGTAAATGTACTTTATCAAGCATGATAAATATAGTTAAATAGGTATAAGTGGTAGGATAGAACTATATTGAGCATGGTTAATGTAGTTAAATATAATAAAATTTAACAAAAACAAAATTAGACTATATCATTTCTCATCGATAAAGTTGAATACTAAGTTGATATTGGTTGATGTACTTGGAACATACAATAAATAACTATATTGATATTGGTTGATATAGTCTACAATATAGTATATATTACCAAGCAAAAAATTAATATTTTAATTAATTTTTTCTAATTATTTATCTAAAAGAAGATTAGGTAGACATGCTAAAAGAATGTGACTACTTTGTAGGCTCTAAAATATACTTATTTTTTCATTGGAGAGTGTCAGTCCAATATTTCATAGCACTGAATATGGAGGAAGTATCATTCCCATAACCCACTAAATTTGGTTTCAAGCATAAGTTGAGAGTAACTTCTTGGAGCTAACCTCTTATCGGTGCACTACAGAATCAGACAGATGTCTTGCCTCCTAAGGTTCAATAAAAATTAGAATCCTAGGTATTTCCTAAATACCATGAGGTACATAAAAACTAAAATCTATGTTTAACTCTATAATATGGATATAATTATTGGAAAAATCCCCTCACACCATGATTACTGTAAAGAATAGACAAGGATTGTAAATAAATCATTGTGTAACCCTCCATGATATTAGATGAATAGTTTGAAAATTATCAAAACACAATTTCTAGGAAAGCCAATCAAAGAGAAAATAAAGGAAAAAATCAGTGTCAAAATTTAATTTTTAGATTTTATTGAATGAAAATAAATATTTAGTCAACTTGAAAGTAAATTTTTGATTAATTACTTAAAAGTAAAGTTAATTTTCCTTATGTATAAAATGAAAACATACAAAACTATATCAGTGCAGGTTAATGTAATGTGTTCAAATAGCACATCTAGAATCGGTTGGGGTTAATACATTTTTACAGTAAAGAAAATAAATTTAATAACTATATCAACCTAGGTCAATATAGTTTTCTATGAACAATTATTATTTGATAGAATGTAAATTTTGAATTATAGATCTAAACTAATTTTATTAATGAAATTAACTATTAAGATGAATTAAATTTTATCAGTCTAAGTCAATATAATTGGAAAAAAACAATCAAAATAAAGGAACTAGATTAATTTGGGTTGAGGTATTTAGGTGACTGAAGATAATGTAGATCTGAGTGCAAAAACTAGATCATCGTACATTGGGATAGCCTTCTGGAAAAACATAGAATTAACATTATATTGACCTGCATCAATGTATTTTTTATATAAAACACATAATAATTAAAATGGATCAGCCTAGATTGATGTAATTTTCAAAAAATATAGAAAAATAAATTAGATTAATATAATTAGATCAATCCTGCTCAACAAATTTTATTGTTTGAAAAATGCATAAAATTAAACTATATCAACTTATGTCGATTTAGTCTACTGAAAATAAATAAAAATAATTAAAACATAGTCTACCCACACCAATTTAGTTTTTATTGTGAATAGATATAGGTTAGATGGTATTTAATAATAGTGATGAGTCACCAAATAGGTCAGATCCTAGATAGATATATAGGGTCACCCACATCAATATAGTCTGCATAAAAACATAGCAAAATAAAATTGTATCAACTTGTACTGACATAGTTTTTTAAATGAAGAAAATGCAATGGTTAGTTCACATCATGTTCACTAGAATATATGTAATGAATTAAGATAGACCTGCAACCTATCATGCCTAATAGATCTAGACTCAGAGAAGGTAAATCAACTAAAACCTATTGAATACTTGGTTATAATGGGCATGACCAATTAGATCTACTAAACCTAGTTAGAGGACCACTTATCACACAATATCAATAGAGATGGTTTCAAAGCCTTCAGACAATTAATATAATGCAATAACCCATATAAGTCTCTTAATTATAATAAAATTAATCAAATATAGTGTTACCAAATCTTATAACATAAATAATGGGGATGGTTAAGACACAACTAAAAGGGGTAAGGAACCATGGTAGGAAAATAGAGGCCTAGGAAAATAGAGGCCTAGGTTACCTAAGGTGTGAAAATGGAAATTTTTAATAACCAACATTAAGTTTAAGTATAGAGGATATTCAAATAAGGAGTTATACATACATTTAAGCTATTAATTATGCAATATATATCTATTAAATGAAATAATCTAGGGTTATAAATACCTACCTTGAAAAAAACATATCATTTTTTAATCTCTCCATTAGCCAATGGTACTTTGTAATAGGTTGTTGTGTTTCTAAGGATCACAATGGTTAAAATCAAATCTAGGTTAAAATACTTATATTTGCATCCAAGACCCCATAAGACAAGATATTTCCCTCTAAGACAAGATCTACATAATGACTTCTCCTAAATGTAAACTAAAGTAGAATTGTGAGTAATAATGATGTGAAAATTAATGTTCCTCTCTATTAGATTGAAATTAGTCTTGTATTTATAGTAGTGAGTTGACCCTAAACCCTTCTCTAATTTTTTCCTACAACATTAACTACCTTGACATAGTTAATAATTTATTGTTTACCCTCAAACCATATCAGCTTGAGCTGACCTAGTTGTGAAGTGTGCACCTTAAATTTTATAACTACATTCACCAAGGCTAACCTAATTTGAATTTTTATAGGAATCAAATTACAATACATTGACCCAGATTAATATAGTCAAAAAATATAGGTCTTGGCTTAGTTAGGGGCTATTTAGAAATAAGATTACTTAGGAGTCAAGTAAGCCAAATTTTATATCTGATATAGTCATGATATATTTAAATAAAAATCTTGTGAAGCACCAATGGTCTAACCACCCCTTTCCTAGTGCACCTTTTAACACACAATCAAAGAGATTAAAACTTGATGGGTTATTACAAGAAACAAATCATTAGTAAATGATAATTTTTTAAAACAATTATGTGTATACATATCATTTACTAAAACTTTATCTCTTATATCAACTTTTTAAGTTTCAATCTCTCTGATTGTATGTCTTTAAAGATGCACTAACAAATGGGTGGGCAAACCATCGATGCTTCACAAGATTATTGTCTAAATCTATCATGCCTATATTCACTACAAAATTACATTAATTGATCTCCTAGAAATATTCTTTCTAAATAGCCCTTAACTAAGCCAAGACATATCTTTTTTAACTATATCAACTTAGGTTGATGTAGTGTATTTTTATTCCCACCATAATTCAAACTAGGTTAGCCTAGTTTGATGTAGTTTCAAAAGTCACAGTGCACACTTTATAATTAGATCAACCTATGCCTACCTAATTTAAGGGTAAACCAAAAAAAATTAATTACATTGAGGTGATTGATGTTGTTGGATAAAATTCTTGAAGGGTTTAGGGTCAACGCACCACTATAAATACAAGGTTCATTGCAATTCAATAGATAAGAACATTCATTTTTTCACTATTATTAATTATAGATCTGCTTTAATCTACATTTTGGAGAAGCCATTACTTAGATATTGTCTTGGAGGGATATATATTATCTTTTGGAGTCTTGGATGAAAATAGAAGTCTTTTTTCCTAGAGCTGATTTCAACCACTATGATCCTTACAACCACAAAAACCTCTTGCAAAACACCATCGACCAAGGGAGAGATTAAAGATTGATAGGTTTTTTTCAAGGTAAGCATTTTTACACCATATATTCTTTCATTCGATAGATAGATATTACATAATTAATATCTTAAATGTATGTATAACTTCTTTTTTTAATATCCTCTAAAATTAAACTTAGTGTGGCCATAGGGTTATTCAAACTTTCTGTTTTCACAACTTAGGAAACTTAGACCTCCATTTTCCTACCATGGTTCCTTACCCCTTTTAGTTATGTTTTAACCATCCCCCTTATTTGTGTTGTAAGATTTGAGAACACTATATTAGATTAATTTCATTTTTATTAAGATACCTAGTTAAGGTTATTATATTATATCAATTGCCTATATGCATTGGAACCCTCTCCATTGGTGTTATGTGATAAGTACTCCTCTACTTAGGTTTAGTGGATCTAATTGGTCATGCCCCAATATAACTAAGTATCTAGTGGGTTTTAATTGATCTAAATTATATGAGTTTGCATCTATTAGTAGGATAAGTTAGAGGTTTTTCATAATTCATTGCATATAGACTCCTCTTTGGTGTCATCTTTATATTATTCTTTAGTTACACCTCTATATTACACTCAAGATCCTCCTTTACCCTCTTCCTTGATTAATTATCTAAATTAAAAGAGCATTCTAAAAATGAATATATTTTTCCTATTAAATTTCCACCTACCATTAAAAAGATAAACCTTATCCTTACACACTTAACCTTAATTTCAACCTTACTAATGTACTTTATCACATCCATACATATAAAATTAATTTACATAAAATATACATAAAGAAGGATGATGTTGTTTATGAAAAAATTCTTGCTTCTCCTTCCCTTGAATTGAAAATGAACACTAATAATGATGATGTTTCCTCCTCTCATTTACAATTAGTGAATATTGATCCCACATGCCATAACTCTTATTCCTCATCAACTAATAAATATTAGCCTCCTTCCTCTTCCCTTAGCACATCAAAAGATATAATTGATAATAATGATATTTAATTTAGCACATTTTGTGATGTTACCTCTACTTCAACCTTATGTGTGTCTTCATATGATGTTACTCTTATGCCACAATGTCATAATCCTAGCATAGAGTTAACGCAAGATGATAATTCATCTCTTGTTAGTGATAATTATTTCAATGTTATCAATCAACAAGACACAAGTGACTCTTATATATCTAATGAATCTCCTAACCCAAAGGAAGAGCCTATCATTCCACCTTCTTCTCTTATTGTAAATAGTGTTCCAATGGATAAAATTTAAAATATAATTCAACCCTTAAAAACCTCAACATGCCTTCACAAGAAGCCATATCCTTAATGCATGTTATAGGTTCTTTGAAAAATAAATTACATCAATTATCTTTAGAGAGAAAATAATATCATGCTTGGGTTAACTCCTATACATTATATGGTAATATTATTATATGAAACATTTGGTATGCACATTTACCTCCTAACTTTCAAATTCCTAAATTTTCTACATTTCATGGAATTGGATACCCTTATCTACATCTTAAAAAAATTCAGTAAACCATGAATGGAATTAATGGTAGTCACATATTATTACAATTATTTCATACAATTATAGTGGGGTGTGCACTTACTTTATTTTAATCCCTCCCTATTGGATCATTAAATACCTATCTATACTTATAATAAGCTTTATTGATACAATATATTCAAAATAATGGACCTAGGGTCACTAGTGAGTGGTTACCTTCCCTAAATCAAGGAAATTTTGAGCAAGTTTGTGATTACATTTTAAGATTTAATATAGATATGCATCAATTAATTTACCAACAAACTAATTTGGAAGTACAATATATTTTTTGTAAAGGTCTAATTTACCTATTAAAAGATAATTTATTCTATCATACATGTGACTCATTTTTATCTCTTTGTTATGAGGCATTAGCATTAGAATAATAATTAGGTATTCTTCACATATCAAACAATATGCATGGATACATTGAGTTACATAAATAATATCCACATAATTAATTCCAATTATCTAACATTGACACACTATTCCCAATTAAGTGAAAGAGTTTGAGTACAAATTATCTTCTAAAAATGCACGCACTAATGAACTCCCTAATAAAAATCAATTTAATGTCCATATTCTAATACATAAATATGAAAAGGTCAAATTTTTACATAAAGGAAATGAATCCATTCATAAATTTATTAATCATACTCATTCATTTACATTAAGGAAGGCATAGCCACTCATATTTGCTTCCAATGATTACTGGTGAAATCAATTACTAGATAAAAATTTAATTAAACTATACCCTAACTATTATCACCCCCTCATAATTTGTAAAAAATTAAGGGATAACCTTTTTTAATTACTATGGAATTAATGTGCATCATGACAATGATCGCTATGTGTTAAAATAAAAGCTAAAATAACTTGTAAATAAATGAGTTATTTCATTTCAAAAAAATGATAATAAGGTCCAGAAAACTTCATATTTGTCTCCCAAATTGCCACATGTTAATTACAAGTTTTCTCAAAAATCCCTAATATAAAATACAATGATATGAAAGGATTTTATTAATGACACATATTAAGTTAATATACCATTGATAATTCCAAAATTAACAATACAAGCAATGAAAAAGCATTAACACATAAGGTTTCTAATGTAAAAAGGATACAAATTTCAAAAATTCCAACTAAGTTACCTACATAAACATGGATTCCTAAGTTGAAAATAGAGCATAATGAAATACATATGCATAATGAATCAACTATTACAATTACAAGCAATAAAATAACAACTGATTATTCTGCATTCTTGTCCCCATCTAGTTGGCAATTTACTTAATTCTTAAATTATAGATTTACAAAAAGGGATAACTTAGTTCTAAATATATAATTCACACATGATTCATACATAATCATACATAAAAATATTAAATATATATATCACACCTCAAATTCCAAACACAACATACTCAAATACATATGTTAATAAATAATTGGCCCTTGGCCATGAATAGTCAAATCATAATCGGTATCAACATATACATCCCTATCATCTATCACTAGTGCTTGAGAGGTCAAAGCACCACCAGCATATCATGACATATATCTACTCCTATCACATGCCTCATAAGCCACCAAGTGATCTAAAACAATCATATGTTCCTCATGAAGGTGGACATATTTAGTAAAAATATTCATACTCAAATTAGTTGACATAATGGGTGGGTGCATATGTTATCAAGGTAATCAACTCAAATTTTATCTCACTCAATCACTAAATCATACCTCTCCACTCTAAATATACTAAAGTGGTAGTCATCTCCTCCAAAAAAGTTTTTGC
Organism: Torreya grandis; assembly: GCA_037957365.1. Lineage (NCBI taxonomy): Eukaryota > Viridiplantae > Streptophyta > Pinopsida > Cupressales > Taxaceae > Torreya > Torreya grandis. The sequence goes on from JARHVA010000037.1 coordinate 7,507,893, forward strand.
TTACATGTATGTAGTTATAGTAATGGCAAATCTATCAAATAATGGGGCATGTGGAGCTACCACATTTTCTCTCTCCATAAGACCTTTAGGAACAACATTATCTGGTACATGTCTTACCAAAACATTTAGTGTCAACTCTAAAATCAACATCCAATACTTTTCATATCTTACATCAACAAAATATGTAATACTAATATATAAATTAATTCTTCTACATATACTAATAACATGCTACTAAATGACATTTATGTGTCTTAGCTAATACTTTAGGAGCCTCTAACCCCACTATTGTAGGTGTTATCACCACTATAAATAATGATGCCCATCTATTTTGTGCCCACCATTGTACATATTAATCAGTACACCCTACATCATCCACATCAATGACCTCTAGCATGGCATCCCTCTCATATATAGGTAGTGGATATAGCTCTTCATGTGTAGGCCAAGCTCACTCCCCTTGTCATGCAAGAGACCTAACTAACCATAACCATATAACTGATAATAGGGGAATTCTTACAATATACTAAACTATCAGGTCACATGATCCATCTAAAATCTCTCATGCACACCTATAAATTAGTCATGTATCCAAGAAATCACTTGTATTTGACACAACTCCATGACATCATCCCTTCAACCCTCAAACCCATGATAAGGCATCTCTGTCATATTGGCTACTGATAATTAATCTAAAATTCAACAACACTCCATGGTGTTCATGCGTGTCACATTCCCAATACTCACCCATATTCACACATACATCTAAGGATGGGTCCATGTGGATAGAAGCATCTCAACTATCCAAATCATTATTATATGCTTTTAAACCCAATAGTGTAACAATGTTGCAGATCCAAGTCCACCAACATACCCCTCCCATGTTAATATATGTAAATATCAATAAAAATGGGCTAACATCATCCAACCCCATAAATATCTAGTGTGGTGCTCCTTAATACTACAAATAATGCCCAGCATCTTGTATGAAATAGAAAATCTTCCACCCTCCATAGTGATGAATGTAGTTAATAATACACAAAAAACATTACAACCATAGAACATTTAAAATTTCAATCTTTAAAAATAAAATAGTGGTGTCTCTAGGAAAATATCATTTATCCTTATCATGCCCCATCATATATATATGGGAATCACCAACACTAACTATAGTCTCTATTTTTGGAGGTATAACACTAAGAGAGGGGGTGAATCGGTGATGTAATATATTTCACACTTTAATTACAATCCTTTCAAACTCTTAATAAATGACCACAAGCATTCAAAAATCATACAAGATGTTCATAACAATGAATAAGCAAGATGATGCAAGATCACACACATAACACAAGATATACATGAGAAACCCTCTTGGGGAATAAAACCCACTCAAGCCTGTAAACACATGGACTACTTGTCCTATAATATTATCACAAACATGAGACATTTTAGTGAAGCACCCACTTCACAAAGAGCACCCACCCCTAAGTATGAATAAACACCTACTTGTTTTATATGTTGAGCACCCACACAACACCTATGAAATCAATAGATCTAGAAATATGATTTTAGATCAATCTAATTGGATAAATAATGTATAACAGCTCTCTATCAACTCATCACACACACTCAAACTTTCTCATACAAGAAATGCATCCAAACACCTCTTTTGGATCTCTTTAGTCTTGTTTGCTCATCCTCAATATATTTTTTACTTTATTCATCCACTAAGCACACTCCCTCTAATCTCTTTCCTTCATCTCTATATTCTTCTCTCTCAATTCTTCCACTTACAAGTCTAGAAACCATTGCATTGATCTCCACTATTTATAAAGTCTTTATGAATATTAGCTTTTTGGTCAGCCGTAAGACTTACCTTAACCCTTAATACATCTAACATGATAATACATAGCTTAAATACATCCTCACAGGTTGACCATAGCATCCATGGGTCACACTTAAGTACCTAGACCTTTCAATTAGGCCTTAATATCCCTTATAAGTCTCATGGAGACCTATTCACCCATTTAACAATCCATTGAGCAAATTAAGACCATACAATCACTTTCAACTATATGGGTCCACTCCATATAATCTCCAAGACATCTTCATGTGATTTCTCCCACCAAAACATCCTTTTGCCAAAGCACAATTGCTTGAACAATATTTTGTACATAGTAGCACCATGAATGAATAAATAGTCAACTTTGAAGATTTATAACTTTGACTATACAAACATTCAAATATTCCAACTAGATTCATTGGATGCACCTTGAAGTCCTCTACAACTTTTATATTTACTATATCTATAAATTCATCCTAGATAAAAATTTATAGCTCAAAAACTAATCATTGGTTTTCCTTTTCAAATTTGAATATTTGAATTCCAACGGTCACTATACAAACACTAAACATCGAGCACCTTAACCTCATCTCATGCTTCCTAGAAACCATGGATAAATATGCATCATTTATCTCCTATGAGTAACTCAGTGTTTATCTTGCAATGCTCACCATTGAGCTTGGACCAAAGCTCCTATGATTGTGCCACTTGGTAGCTATGTGTGCCTTTTAAACATTTGACTTTTGACTTGACCCACACCATTGAACTCTATCAGTATGAACACCTGTGAACCATTGATCTTCTATCAACTCAATGAGATAGTGACACTTATCACCAACACATGTGATATTATATTCTTTGACATTTTGACTAAATGCATGCCATTGGATCAAGATCTAGATGATAAATGCTCACCATTAGATCAACTGACTAGTGACCTCATACTTCAATAAAGTTAAACTTCATGGTCTCTGAACCATCACAGTCTATAATAGAAACTTTGAAGGTTTATAACTTGAGCTAAAAAATGATTCAAGAGGCCAAATTTTTAGGGTGCCTTCTTGGCACTATAGAAAACATCTCCATGAATTCCTTTGACCTCAACTAACTTTATGAGTACCAAAATTAAATGCACAAACTTGTTGGTTCATTTATATTTACATGACATGTAGTGATGGTTTGGCTTCTCTTCAGATATAAGATGCATGTTTCTCATTCCAAATGATCAAGTGACACACTAGAGCTTCACCAAAACATCTATAGATGTCTCACAATTTCTTCTTTATCCTTATAGATTTGTAAATGCGTCATATCTCTCCAAACCATCAATCTAATCACTTTATCATTAATGCATTAGTTCAACATGCTCTCTTTAACATTAATGATAACCAAACATCAATTTCCATGCTCAACAATCTCCCCCTTTATCATTTATGGCAAAACATACTCAGAATGACAACTATGAGTCTAAACAACTCCTTCATTCTGATCTTTATCCCCTTTGACATTAATGATAAAAGGTCTCTTCCTCAACATGCCAGCAGTCATTCCTCAACATTATGTATGCATTAAAATATTATTAATATGCTCAGGACACTTACATACTTTAAAGCATATGAATCAATTACTCCCCCTTTGACATGCACCAATCTGAACTTGGACTTTTTTAATCCTTGGACCTGACAAACTACTCATAGATCTTAGAAAGCTCCCTCTAGCATTATGCACATCTTTTTAAGTCTCTCAAACTATCTAAGTTATCTCCCCCTAACTCCATGCTCTATCTAAAAAATATCATCTTCAATAAGTCTTCTAAACTAATAAGGTCTTCTAGAAATACTTCAAATAATATGGATCTCATACTAATAAAAAAATTGCCCTTTATCCTCTACAAGCCACCATAGTTTAGAACCTTTTCAAAAACATTCTCATGGAACCATGACATACTCAACTTGTCATATACATAACTCTAAAACCTTCTTCATGATAACAAAAATATGACAACACATTCTCCTCCTACTCAAAATGACCTTTTAATGATTCATAGACAAGGAGATGACTCCCAAGCTTTGTCTTAGATACTCAAATATGGCCTTTGTCAATGGTTTAGTCATAATGTCTACAATTTATTCTTTTTTAGACACATATTCCAATTTAACAATTTGATTACTTACATATTCTCTTAAGAAATGATATCTAATAAGAATGTGCTTGGTTTTTTAGTGCATAACAGAATTCTTAGAGATACTAATGGCACTAGTATTGTCACAATAGATAGGACAAGGTCCATTTTGTATTACCTTTTAATCTTCCAAGGTTTTTTTCATCCACATTACCTAAGTACAATAGGAATTAGTAGTTATATACTTAGCTTTTGTAGTTGATAGAGATATATAGTCTTGTTTTTTGCTTAGCCAAGACACCAAGCATTCACCCATGAATAAGACACCACCACTAGTACTCTTATTATCTACATATCCTGCCCAATCTACATCAGTGTAAGTCTTTAGAGTAAATTTTTTACTCTTGGGGTACCATAAACCATACTCTATTGTGTTCTTAAGATATTTTAAGATCCTTTTGACTACTTTCAAGTGAGATTCTCTGAGATCAACTTGAAACCTTCCTACAAGGCCCATTGCTTTCATGATATCAAGCCTAGAAGCAGTAGAGTATAAGAGACTTCTAATCATGGATCAATATAAAGTTTGATCAACTTTTGGTGAGTCATCTTGTTTAATTAACTTAAATCTAGTGATTACTAGAGTACTCATTAGCTTACAATCCAACATGTCAAACTTTCTTAGCATATCTTTGATATATTTTTCTTGTGAAATGAATATCCCTTCATTAAGTTGGTTAATTTGTAATCCTAAGAAGAAATAAAGTTCTCCCAACATTGACATTTCAAACTTAGCCTTCACAGCATCTGAAAACTCTCTACTTGTGTTGTCATTGTTAGAACCAAATATTATGTCATCAATATAGACTACTACTAGTAATTGATGAGTGACATCTATCTTGATATATAAATTATTGTCAACTATACCTTATTTAAAGCTTTGGCTTAATATATACTTGTCTAATATATCATACCAAGCTCTAAGAGATTGTTTAAGACCATATAAATCCTTCTTTAGTTTGTAAACATATTCCTAATTACTTGTCATTAAAAAACCTTCAGGTGGCTCAATATAAAAAATTTCATCTAAGTTGCCATTCAAAAATACATATTTCATATCCATTTGGTAAACTTTGAAACCTTTGAAGCTTGTATATGATAAAAAGAGTCTAATTGCTTCCATTCTTGATATAGGAACAACTGTCTCATCAAAGTCTATCCCTTCAACTTGAGCATATCCTTTACACACCAGTATAGCATTATTTCTTATGACCTCTCCTCTCTCATTCATCTTGTTTCTAAAAACCCACTTAGTTCCTATCACATTTTTGTCTTTTGGCCTAGGAACCAAATCTCATGTTTCATTTTTTACTATTTGATCAAGTTCTTCCTCTATGTAAAATGTCCAATTGCAATCTTTTCTAGCTTCTAAGAAATTTTTGGGTTCAATCTTGGATAGTAAAGTTGTGTCTTGTTGATTTTGATCGATCAACCTTCTCCTTCTGGTCTAAAAACTAACATTCACATCTATAATAACTTGAGAAACTATATGATCCTTTTATATTCTCTTATAAGGATATTTAGTATCCTATCTTACTTCTTCCTTTTCATCATTTGATTGATCAGGTATGCTTTCATTATTTGAAATAACATCCTCAGTAGTGTCAATTTTCTGCATGTTGGGCTTCTTGATGTCACCTGCCTCTTCAACTCTCACATTAGAGATTTCAATAACTTTATGGAGTCTCTTATTGAAACATCTATAAGCATAACTTATGGAGGAATAACCCAAGAAGATGCCCTCATCATATCTTGAGTCAAATTTTCCAAGATTTTCTTCATTCCTCTTGATAAAACACTTGCTCTCAAACACTCTAAAGTGTTTGACATTAGTTGACCTATTTTTCCATAGCTCATATGGAGTCTTATCACCATTTTCTCTAAATTGGAATATATCTAAGCTATAAACATAAGTATTGGTAGCCTCTTCCCAAAAACCATCTGAAAGTTTGGAATCTTGAAGCATGGTTCTAGTCATCTCTTAGACAATTCTTTTTTTCCTCTCAACTACCCCATTCTATTGAGGTGTCTTAGTAGCAAAGTATTATCTTCTAATTCCTTGTTCCTCACAAAATTCATCAAACTCATAAGATCAAAATTCACCTCCTCTATCTGATCTTACACACTCTATTCTTAATCCTTTTTCATTTTCAAAAAGAGCTTTGAATGCTTTAAATTTTCCAAAAGCTTTTGATTTATCTTTAAGAAAAAATATCCAAGTCATTCTAGTGAAGTCATAAATTAATAACATAAAGTAGCTATTACTTTGAATGCCTTGAGTTTTCATAGGTCCACAAAGGTCTGTGTGGATCAACTCTAATGGTAATGTAATAGAATTTTCCTTAGATTTGTATCTTCTTTTGACTTGATTTCTATGAAGGCACGCTTTACAAAGAGTATGAGGAATATTAGTGATTTTAGGAATATTCCTCTCTAGTCCTTTTGAATTGATCCTTACTAAATTATCAAAGTTTATATGTCCAAGTACTATATGTCAAAGCCAACTTTCCTCTAATTGATTCATGAAGCACTTTTATTTATTGGATTCATGGAACACATACAAGTTGATATCTACCTTATAAATGTTTGCAACTAATTTTCTAGACTTGAATCTTCTCACTTCAAACACTTTGTCATGAAAAGTCACAACATTTATTTGTTTACACATTTGTCTAACACTTAGAAGATTGTGTTTCAAGCCTTTTACATATAGAACATTTCAAGTTGTAGTATGACCATTATCCAAACTTATAGAGCCTTTCCCAAATATGTTAGCAAAGTTGTTGTCACCAAACCTTACTAAACCTAAATAATTTTTATTGAGATAAATTAACTTACTCTTATCTCTTGTCATATGACTTGAGCATCCACTATCTATGTACCATTTATTGTTTTCATCCTCTTGAGCATGTAAGGCAGTTTGTACAAACATGGATTCTTCTTTTAATTCTTGCTCCTTCTTTCTTTGAATCTTGATTTTGTCTTTCTGAACCATTTTATGGAGTGAAAAACTTGAAATTCCTTTTTCCAAAATTCATTTTTGCAATACTTGGCCATATGTCCCTATTGATTGCAATTATAGCATAGAACCGCATTTCTTCTCCTTGGAGAGTAAGTACAGTCCTTATATCTATGACCATATTTATTACAAGTATAACAATGTCCATTGAAAACATAACTATAATTATTCATATTAATCACCCCTTTATTTTATCATCAATACCCCAAGACATCTCATCCATAGATTTTTTTGTAGAGATGGATTTCTACTTGTCTTTAGATTAAAGTGCATCAATATAAGTCATAAACTTTACCTTCTAGTTTATCCATTCTTTGATTCAACTTTGTATCAACCACAACCTATAAATTATTTGTTTGTAATTCTATTATTCATGTTTATCTCTTCACACTATCAATGCTTGTAAACAATTCATGATATATAAAGGAAGTCAGGTCTGAATTTTTACTCCCTTACATGTTATTCAATCTTTCAAGCTTTTATTTTAGACATTCATTTTCTTCCCTTGAACATTTGATTTATTATAAATTACATATTAGTTCACCTTGAATAAAAATTTCAGCCTCTTTGTCTTTCATTATACCTATGATCACCTTCAAGTGGTTAAAATTACTAAGAAGGTCCTACTCTAATACCAATTTTTGGAGGTACAATCATCAAGAGGGGGGTGAATCAGTGATGCAAGATATTTCAAAGTTCAATTGAAATCCTTTCAAAATATTAATCAATGACCACAAGCATTCAAAAATAATATAAGATGTTCATAAAAATGAATAAGTAAGATGATGCAAGATCATACACAACATAAGATCTACATATGAAACCCTCTTGAAGAATAAAACCCACTCTCAATCCTAAAAACACATGGACTACTTATCCTATAAGATGATCACAAACATGAGACCTTTTAGTGAAGCACCCACTTCATAAGGAGAACCCACCCCTAAGTATGAACAAACACCCACACTTTTTCTAGATGTTGATCACCCACACAACACCTATGAAATAAATAGCTCCAAAAATTTGATTGCAAATCAATCTGATTGAAAAAATAATGTATAATATCTCTCTATCAAATCATCACACACATTCAAACTTTCTAATACAAGAAATACATCCAAACACCTATTTTGTATCTCTTTAGCCTTATTTTCTCATCCTTAATCTATTATGTACTTCATTCCATCCACTAAGCACACTCCCTCTTATATCTTTCCTTCATCTCTATATTCTGCTCTCTCAATTCTTCCACTTATAAGTCTAGAAACCATTGCATCAGTCTCCACTATTTATAGAGTCTTTATGAATATTAGCTTTTTGGTCAGCCATAAGACTTGACTTAACCCTTATAACATCTAACATGCTAATACATAGCTCAAATACATCCTCACAAGTCATCCATAGCATCTATGGGTCACACTTAAGTATGTATGCCTTTCAATTAGGCCTTAGTAGCCCTTATAGGTGTCATGAAGATCTATTCACCCATTTAGCACTCCATTGAGCAAATTAAGACCATACAATCACTTTCAACTATATGGGTCCACTCCATATAATCTCTAAGAAATATTTATGTGATTTCTCCCACTAAAACATCCATCTGATAAAGCACAATTGTTTGAACAATATTTTGTACATAGTATCACCATGAATGAGAAAATAGTCAATTTTGAATCTCCATAACTTTGAATTTATAAATATTCAAAACTTATAACTAGATTCACTAGATGCATCTTGAATTCCTCTACAACTTTGCTTTTTATTTCATCAATAAATTTATCCTAGATCAAAAGTTATAACTCAAAAACTAATCACTAGTTTTCTTTTACAAATTTTAATATTTAAATTCCAACAATCACTATACAGACACTAAACAACGAGCACCTTAACCTCATCTTGTGATTCCTAGAAATTATGGACAAATATGCAATGTCAATCTCCTTTGAATAGTTTTATTTTTATCTTGCAATGCTCACCATTGATCTTGGATTAGAACTCCCATGATTGTGCCACATGGTAGCTCTACCTACCTTCTACACATTTGACTTTTGACTCAACCCACACCATCAATCTATATCAATATGAATGTCCATGAACCATTGATATTCTATCAACTTAATGAGATAGTGACACTTGTCACTAGCATGTGAAATCTTAGATTCTTTAACTTTTTGACTAAATACGCACCATTGAATAAAGATCTAGATGATGAATGCTCATCATTAAATCAACTGACTAGTGACCTCGAAATTCAATGAAGTTAAACTTGATGGTCTCTAGCCCATCATAATCTGTAGGAGAAATTTTGAAGGTTTATAACTTGAGATATAAAATGCTTCAAGAGCCCAAATTTTTAGGGTACCTTCTTATCACTATTGACAACATCTCCATCAATTCTTTTGACCTCAGTTGACTTTTTGAGTACCAAAAATAAATGCACAAACTTATTGGTTCATTCATATATGCATGATGTGCAGTGATGGTCTAGATTCTCTTAATCTATAATATTCATGTTTCTCATTCCAAATGATCAAGTGACACACCATAGCTTTACCAAGACATCTATGGATGCCTCATAGCTTCTTCTTTTTTCCTTACAAACCTAAAAATGTGCCATATCTCTCCAAACCATCAATCTAATCACTTTATCATTAATGCATTAGTTCAACATGATCTCTTTGACATCAATGACAACCAAACATAAATTACCATGTTAAACATCTACTACTACTTGGGTGTTCACTATCGGTAGTCATAGTATGTGTCACATGTCCTCCAATGTGATTTCCATATCCCTTATGGGTAAGCAAAATATACATGTATCTAAGTCCCATCACTTAGCCATGGTCATCATCATATGACATCAAGTATAAATTACACACATCCCCTACCCCTATAATATAAATAATGTAAATCTCATCTACTAACAAAGGTAACCTACACATAGTCTATATAATATGTGTATGGTGAAACTCTTGTGCTTTAAGATCTCCTTACAACCACAAATATAATAAGGAAATGTTAGATATTGTACTCAATTCTCATTAAATATTATATTATTTGATTTAATTTTTTATTCATACACTATCATGATTCATAGAGTAGAAACAAATACATGGTCATACTATTCCATACAGGAACACAAACAAGACCGTGCGACCCAAGATAGGGCCGTGAGGAGTCTAGATAAAAATGCATCTAGTCAGATAAGACCCATGAGCATAAAAAAATAATAATAATTTTTTTCATGAATTTAAATTTAGTAATAGTAAGATATTATAAACTTACCATATTTGACTCTTCATTGGCCTCGACAAGGACCCGTACTCATTAAAAGTATGTTAGTCCAAGTGGTCTCTTCTATGGAATTTTTTACTCTTTCTTCACATATTATCAAATAATGCAAATGAATATTCAAAACTCTTTTCACCATATTACTTATATTATTTACCTTCCCTACGATCAAAATTATGTGCACATTTCACTCATTCAAGTCACTATATGAAAACAAAAATGATATTATCTTGAATAGTACTTATACAAATTGCTCCCAGTCAGATTCACTAGAATCTTGAAAATGTCACCTTCCTCATACCATCACTTTTGGTGGTCATCATAACATTCTTAAAAATATCAATAATTTACTTTAAAATGCTCTTTATTTATATTACTACTTAAATTAAAGCAAGTTATTTGCTCCTATATAATTCTAATTTTGATTAAAATGATTCATGATCTTGTCCCTCACCTCAAAATGTGGGGTAAAAATAAATGCATATGAACTTAAATATTTCCATTCTTCACACATTAGGCAATACATGCTAAACAAAGCATATGATCCTTAACAAATGCTTCAAAGTTAAAATTCAAAAATATATAATAATGTGAACTATGATGTCAAGACAAATATTGAACATAAATTATAAATTATTGGGGCACATAATTTCCTTATGAACTCACTCTATAAAATTTAAAATATTTTGATACGACATAATTTTATAATATGCATGGGGCATGATGTTAGTTCATGTTCCCCCTTACTATGTTGCAACTTTTCAAATGATACTAATTCAATTTTTAATAAACAATTCCATGTTGTAATCACATCAAATAAGAGGGGGGTGAATAAATTCCCTTAAAACAATCATTCAATTTCACTTGTCATTCATTAACCTTTCAAACCAGTATAGTGATCAAACAATGCATAGAGAAGCAATCACATAAAAATGAAGCAAGACATGAACATAAAAGATATGTGGGAAACCCTAATGGGGGATAAAACCCAATAAATCATATCTTGGATTATATTAATATAATAAATTAATCAATATTTAGTGAAGCATCAACCTCACATGGAGCACCAACCCCTCACTAGTCAAGCACCAACTCAACTAGTCCTTTAGCAAGCACCAACTTACAAGGAGGCACCAACCCCCTAGGTAAATTAGAACCAAATCAGATACCTATAACCTATAATCACATTTTTACACCTTTTTCTCACTCAAATTATGATTATCACCTTCATTTTCTCTCCACACTCTTTTAACTCTCTAAAACAGCATATTAGGCCTCTTCGCTCAACTAATTCTCTTCTAGACAAATTTAGGTCATATGACCTTGATCATCATACTCATAACTTATATTTAATATTAATTATAAATCCTATACTCCATATTTATGTTCTACATTACCTCCTTCTAGTCATCAAAGTTAACTTTTTTGTGCTTTCACTCTCATTCCTCTTACTTACACACAATTAGCTCCATTAGGCCTTGTATAAATACACATCACTTGATCACATCCTCTCTTGGTCAAAAAAAGCACTAATACATTAATTTCAAACCAAAAACATGTCTTATTACATGTTACACACAATAATAAATAAAAATAATATCACGATTAGGTTGGCCAAATTCACTTAGACCTCTTTCTTTTTTTAGGCCTACATAGAGACCTAATACATTAGATCTATCCTCTCCATGGAGCAACTTGAACCACTATGGACCATATGTATCTCAAAAATGAATTAAAAACTTTAAAAAAATTAATTTTAAACCTCAACTAACTTCCTCCATGCTCCATAATTCATAAATCCTTCGCCCGCACCTTGAAATCACCATTAGGCCTTAATGACCTATTAGGCCTAATTACCCCAAAAACATTGTCTTCAAAGATAAAACTCAAACCACCTATATAAACACATTATAGGAAAAATAAAAATATTTATATAAACTTCATGACCTTATGGTCATCAAAAAACTCATTATACTCCATCACTCAGGCTCCAAAGACTCAGAAACACCTCTACAAAAGGTTCACTTTGATTTGCTAAAAAGCTCCAAAACATAGTCAATTATATTTCACCATAAACATATGTAAAGTAACTTTAAAACACTAAAAATTTATGTATAATATACTATATAATCTATATAACATCATAATATTCTTGGTATACTTCCAAACTTGTCATAATGACATAGGAACATCAATCTTGTTGACACATAGAAAACTGCCAAGAACATTAAAAACACAGCCCTGATGAATATTGTATTCAAATATTGTAAGGAAACTTATAATACTTATAATTCACATTAATATTTACTATGTTACCTATATAAAATCATCTAATATATAAGTCAAAATTTCTAGTGTCAACTATTGGTCTTGAAGATCAATTTGCTAAGCTTCTCTTTCATTGTTCTTACACAATCAGACAAGCTATTTTGGCTTCCATATTTCAACTTATTAAACTAAATCACAAAATTATATAAATAATATATAGGTTATATATATCCCAAAAAACATAAAAAAAAATTAATATATATATATATATATATTAACTCATGATATAACATCTCAAACTCATTAGTCCATCTTGTATACCCATAACTGTCATTCTACCTTAAGAGCCAATCATGGTGATTATGCCTTTCAGCACCTATATGGACAATTTTATGAAATCATAATGCATGTGTATGATCCTTATATATATTTATAATATATCCAAACACAAATATATAGAGGTCTAATGGCAAATATAGGATATGAAGATTAATGTCTAAATCTTACACCTTCACTATCTCATCTTCACTAGATAGGTCATCTTGTGAACAACATTTTCAATGACATTAAAAACATATAACCAATATTAAAATGTGTTATAGTTATTTAAAATCAAACCCATGTAATTGGATCAATTCCTAATCCATGACAACTCATTCCTAATCTCATTCTAACTCTTGCCTGGTTTTCTCATTGTCTTCTTCACTAGACCTTTTTAGCGATAGGTCAACTTCCATGATTAGTTTAGCCTATTTGAGATATTTAAATTTATTATAAACCACCATTAACATTAATTACAAGTCACAAGCTTCAACCTCCATCCATTATGCAACTTTGACTCAATCAAACCTACCTACTATACCAAATTTCTAAGAAATAAGGGTTTTCGTGTTTCCTCCACTCACTCATATAATAGATACATTCCACTTGTATGTACCTAGGAGATTCCTATACCTTATATAAACATCAAACTAGGTCATCCAATCCATTTTGATCCATTTCCAATAAGATCTTCCATATCATATCACTATGAGGGTTTTAGTAAGGTTTTACACTAGTTTTTATTCTTAACATTTGTTCATAAAGATATTCCCTTAAAACCAAATTATAATTATTTTAAAACATTAATAGGGACCTTTTCCATCTCTCCCAAATATCTCATCTTCCCATGCAATAGTTACACATGTCAACAAGCATCAAAAAGTCCTCGGGTCTGTAATTACTCATTCTAGCACTCGAGAGACCTTAACTTCACTTTTTATGATTTTTAATTTCAAATCAAGACCTAAAACTTCATTATCACTCTTTAAAAAACATATCACACCTTAATCCATGCTTACATGATCCAACAAGCCTCTAAACCTGATCATGATACCTCATTCTGCCACCTAGGGTCTTAAGACTAGGTCCATGAGAAGACCACTAAATAATAGCATACCTCTTTGGCTCACTTTGAGAGTCATGTTACTGACTCAACACCTTTCTCACATTTTATAACACTAAATTTCACAACTTCAATCTCATACCCATCCATATCACCACCATCATGCCTCTACAAGCCATATACATACTTAAGAATAAGTCCATTCAAATAGATCTACTAGGCACCATACCACTTTGAGACATTCCTACCACTATAGATGCACTCTAAGACTCATTATCATGACAAAACACCTTTATACACTCTCTCATGCCTATACTAACATAATTCACCAAGCTTCACTATGCTTCATGCATACACCTTCTCATAGGGCTTGTCTAGGCTTCTCAAGACACTTAGTACTCAAATATTTTGTTAGGTTGTGGAGCTAAAAGCTTCAACTGTTGCAAACATGGAGGAGGTTGCTGAGTTTTAGGGAGACCAACGTCAGTAAAGTATAGTGCAGAGAGCAATTGACATTGGCAGGTGTGAACTGAAAGATAACCAGTATCGGTAGGAGATCGGCCGACGTCGGTCACCTCCAAGCAGATAGGGACCGACGTCGGTCACCTGTGGTGGTTCCAGAACTGTTCGTTGCACGAATAGTTAGTTCGTTGAACCAAGAGTTTGCATGTAAAGACTATTTTTGGTCTTGAATTGCGAGTCTAATTATTGTAATTAAGAAAGTCTAATTATTGTATGCATGAGATCTATATAATAGACTCATGGGTTGTATTGTAAAAAGTGTGCTAGAAAGCCATTGAGCTTGAAGAGAGAGCTAGAGTAGCTCCTCCTAGTTCCAAAGGGGTGCTGAGTGTGTATGATCAGGGAGAGTTACAGGTTGTGCAAGTTCTACTAGGAGATCCATTGAGGTACTGGTTGAAGAATCATGAGGACTTGGTGAGGCAAGGACAAGGGTTCTTCAGGGTGTAGAGACATCTACATGGTAAGTAAGGTCTATTGATTTGCAAGTGGTAGCAAGGAAAGGGAGATCTACTTGGAGTATGGTTGTGTACTTGGTGTACTGGCAGCATTGTTACTAACTGGTGAAGGTGAACACCAACTCTGTATTTGAGTTGATTGTTGTGACCGTGATGAGAGAGTGAAGTGTTGCATGAGAATTACTGGTGAACACTTGAATTGTGGGAAGCTTCGAAAAGGTGTGGAGAAGAAGTGGCATCTTCTTTATTGTATTTTCTTTTGAGTGATTATTAATACAATTGTGTATTATCTCTCATATCCTGTGTTGTTTCATATTTTTGGTTACTTATTCATTCTGGTTAAATTCCATGTTTAGTTGCTAATACAAAGGTAATCAAGTATATTCTTATTGAGGAGTAAGATCCTGACAATTGGTATCAGAGCCTGGTTGTAGGTTCTAGAGCTTGATACCACTTGACAGTTGGTATCAGAGCTTTTGGTTGGGTTGACTAATAGGTGGTTCAGATCTGGTTAGTGTTTGTTGATTACAGGTTACTCATAGGAGTTTATGATTGAGTGGGAGTATAGCAATGGTAGAAGAAAGTAAGCTATAAATGGAGAAACTGAATAGCATGAATGGTCAGATTGATGGAAAGAAAGAGTAGGTAAAGGAAGATTGTTGGTCGGTAGAAGATCAGCGTGTAGAAGCAGATGTTGTAGGTGTTGTTGCATAGGGTGCTCTGGATAAAGTAGAATATTGGTCTATAGATTATGTTGCCTCTTTCCATGCAACCCAAAATAGAGCATCTTTTCAAGAGTATGTCCAGGGAGACTTTGGAGAGATTTATTTAGGGATTGGTGAGCCTTGTCATAGTATTGGCAAAGGGGAAGTGAAGCTAAAATTGCAAATAGATAACACACGAGTGTTGAATAAGGTCATGCAGGTACCAGTCTTGGAGATGAGTCTAATTTCTTCAGGAAAGTTAGGTGATGAGAGATGCACAGTAACTCTCACAGTAGATGCACTTGAATTATACGGTGGTAAGAAAGTAGGTATCCTTTATCTATCTACTTATATTACTAATTCACCTTCTATTGTAGAGATGTGGCTTTGTAGGCTTGGTTACATATGTAGGAGGGGAATGCATGTTCTTAAGCAGAAGATAGATATCTTTGACAAACTTAAGAACTGGAAAGCCTTGGTGTTCATGGAGGAGATGACGAACAGAGATCAGCTAAGGGGACTAAATTATTCTGAGTAGGGCTATGTTAATTTAAATAGGGTTTTGATCCAAAAGGAGCTCATGGGTAAAAGTCATCACTCATAGGCAAACACAGGTATCGGCATCAGTCAGGAGGAACTGATGTCAAACAGACAGGCACCGACATTAGTCATGTGCAAATCAGCAGAGTTAGTGGTGTCAGGTAGTAGGAACTGACATCAATCATACAAGAATCAACATCGGTAAAAGGGACACCAACGTCGATCAGGGAACCGACATCAACAGACAAGGTCAGTCGCAAGAAACTGACGTCGATCGGGTGCAGATTGGGAGATGGCCGAGATCGGTCACTAGAACGGATGTTGGGTGGACAGAAAGCTGTCAAGGAGTCTCAAATGCCCATATAGAGGTTAAAAAGGGTAAGTGAACCTCATATTCATTGTTCACATTATTTATATTACTTGTTGCTTACTGATGGTCAAGAACTAGGAAGATGTGAAGAGGCAATGCAAGTAGAATCCAAAAACAATGGGAGCTTGGCATGGATGAGGAGTGTGAGTCCTTGGAGAAGAACCAAACAAGATTTTGTTGGTGGAGTTGTCAGCTGGAAGAAAGCACTGATAGAGGAATGGATTCCCAAGTTAAAGAAGAGAGTGGATGGATACGTGAGATGGAAGGCCAGGTTATATGGTCTTGAGGAAGCTGTAGGATAGTGGTACAGGTTTTGACAGGTGGATGACAAAGTAGGGTTTTAGTCAATGTCAGTTTAACTATTGTGTTTATCTTACCAGGGTGGATGATGAGTCGTGACATTATCCTGTTACTGTATGTGGGTGATATGCTAGCAGGTTCATACATATAAGGTTTTGTTGAGCTAAGGGTAAGGTTAGTTCAGAGGTATGTCATGAAGAATTTGGGAGCAGCAAAATTCTTTGGCATAAGAGACATGGAAGATCATAGGTTGATTTGGTCTCCAATGGGAGCTAATGTGAAGAAGGTGTTGGCGAGGTTCAAGATGCAGGATGCAGAATTGAAAAGCACACCAAAGGGCTAGACAGTTCAAGCTTTTCTTAGAACAGTGTTCGAAATCACATGAGGTCTAGTGTAGACCTGAGTTTTCCCAAGAAGTGGGAGTTGTCAGAAAGTTTGAAGCCAATTTGGGGAAGGTGGATTCTCAGGTATCTGAGAGGGACTAACAATAGGTTAACATGTTATGCAGGGTTAAGGACTTCACTACATGGATATGTAGGTTCGGATGTGGCAGGTTACTCGGATGACAGGAAAGGCATCACAGGGTGTGTGGTGGGTGGTCTTCAAGATTGAGCTTGAAGAGGGATACAAGCCAGGAAACAAATTAGATGGTGTACAGGTATAGGTACAGTTACAACTATTTATCTCCAAGTGGGAGATTTTTAGGTTGTGTAGCTAAAAGCTTCAATTGTTGCAAACATTGAGGAGGTTGCTAAGTTCTAGGGAGACCAGCGTCGGAGAGTATAGTGCAGAGAGCAACCGACATCGACAGGTGTGAACTAAAAGACAACCAGCATCGATAGGAGATCGGCCGATGTCGGTCACCTCCAGGTAGATAGGGACTGACATCGATCGCCTGTGGTGGTTCCAAGAACTGTTCATTGCATGGATAGTTAGTTCGTTGAACCGAGAGTTTGCATGTAAAGACTATTTTTGGTCTTGAGTTACGAGTCTAATTATTGTAATTAAGAAAGTCTAATTATTGTATGCATGAGATCTATATAATGGACTCATGGGCTATATTGTAAAAAGTGTGCTAAAAAGCCATTGAGCTTGAAGAGAGAGCTAGAGTAGCTCCTCCTAGTTCCAAAGGGGTGCTGAGTGTGTATGATCAGGGAGAGTTTCAGGTTGTGCAAGTTCTACTAGGAGATCCACCAGGGTACTGGTTGAAGAATCATGAGGACTTGGTGAGGAAAGGACAAGGGTTATTTAGGGTGTAGAGACATCTACATGGTAAGTAAGGTCTATTGATTTGTAGGTGGCAGCAAGGAAAGGGAGATCTACTTGGAGTACGGTTGTGTACTTGGTGTACTGGCAGTGTTGTTATTGACTAGTGAAGGTGAACACCAACTCTGTATTTGAGTTGATTGTTGTGACCGTGATGAGAGAGTGAAGTGTTGGAGGAGAATTACTGGTGAACACTTGAGGTGTGGGAAGCTTCTGAAAGGTGTGGGGAAGAAGTGGCATCTTCTTTATTGTATTTTCTTCTAAGTGATTATTAATACAATTGTGTATTGTCTCTCATATCCTATGTTGTTTCATATTTCTAGTTACTTATTCATTCTCGTTAAATTCCATGTTTAGTTGCTAATACAAAGGTAATCAAGTATACTCTTATTGAGGAGTAGGATCCTGACATATTTAAACTCAAAAAAGTTATCTATCAATGATATCAACCAATAACATTCTTCAATCATGATTATTTGAAGATAAAACTACTCTCAATAGGCTCATGAGCTTATTACACCACAATAATGTGTCAAGATCTCATACAGAACTCAAAGACTATTAAACCATGTTCAATGTCATCATGAACACTCACCATTCAACATCATAAGAACATCTTTGGGACATCACTTATACTCACAAACCTTTGAAATAAATAAAAACATTAATGCCTCAATCACAAAAATATGAACATACCTCAATAACTCCACCTTTGTCATTTATGGCAAACACTCTAACAAAGTAGATCATTATCATCTCTCCAAGATGGATCTCCCCCAAACTTGTCTTTCTCCCAATCAAGTCTTTCTCCCCCTTTGACATTAATAGAAAAGGGTCATCTATAATAATACTACTGATCCCTGGACCTGGAGCAACTAAAAACACACCTTTTCTCTCTAAATAAGATTATTCTTCCTTTGATCAATCCAAATAGAATCTCAACTCACCTTAGGCTCATATCTACTGAAGTAGACAACTTCTTAATCATAGAACTACAAATCTCCCCCTAAGACCATGCTCTCCTTTCAAGTTTTCCCAAACCATCATAGGCCTTCATACACATGAACATCACTCTTCTGATTGATATCTGGTAACACCTAAATAAGGAACTCCCTCTTTGACAAAGCATCTTCTTAGTAATGACAACCATCTTCAATTAGATCTTATAGAGACCTACACACATTAGGCCTATCTGTAAACAATATCATTATTCTAGAGAGTAATATTATTCATCTATACACAAATATATTAATTATCCATATGTCATATCAAAAGATTATTCATACATCAGTCTATCCATTTTATGTTTCACAAGCCATCATGGCTCAGACTAGCTCAAAATAACTTCCACATAGAAAACTACTAGATAGGTCCATGAGACCTCAATCTCTATGGCAGACCTTTGTCAAACATTTATCAAACTCTATTTTATAAACATAAAGCATTGATATGTGCTTATCAGACTTCTTATGAACTAATTTGAGGAAAATTTAACATGTTTATTTCCCCTTCATGAACTTAAGGTCATATTAATGTACAAACAACACTCAACTCTTCATGGTACTCTTCAAATTTACTTAATGACTCAATTTTTCATACACAGTCAATACCTTGTTAAGAACAACACAAAACTTGTATTATCCTCAAGACTCTAAAAAAATTCATGTCATTCATAACTTGATAAAAAATCCCTTTATGACCTTATGCATATTGACATCAAAATAACATTTAAATTGATGACATAACCTTTAGAGAAACACCACTTCAACATTTTTCAAGATTACTAGAAACTTGTCATACGACAAGAATGATCACCTTCAGAACTTTGTTGCTCACCTTTTTGAAACAACCCACTTGTAATCTCACTCTTAGAACCAACTCCAAACCATGGATCACATGATAAACACTTTATACCTTCAAAATCATTAGTCTTATAGACCAATCTTCAACTCTCAACATGTCTTCAAAGTCCTTATATATTGTCAACTTATGTTTGATCTTTGACTTGGCTTACACATAATCCTTCTGAGCTAGCAAATAACACTTTTGAAATTCTTTAAAATTTTAATTATGTCTTATAGTAACAAATAAATCACCTTGTTTTAATTTTTTATCATTCCTCATCTTATCATCCTTCTTATCTTTAGTCAACTTTTCCAATACCATCATTACAATCATGATAAACATTATCATCGTTATACATCAAGCTTGTGCTTATTAGGATCACCTTTAGGCTATTATTCCACTTCAAAGGAAAAGACATGATACCAATTTTTATAATAATATCCACTAATATTATGGGTTAATAAATTCCCTTAAAATAATCATTTGATTTCACTTTTCATTCACATTAACCTTTCAACCCAGTATAGTGATCAAGCAATGCATAGAGAAGCAATCACATAAACATGAAGCAAGATATCAACACATGAACATAATATATATGTTGGAAACCATCATAGGGTATAAAACCCACTAAAACATAGTTTTTAATAAAATTATATAATCAATTAATCAATATTTATTGAGGCACCAACCCCACAAGGAGTACCAACCCCTCACTAGTCAAGCACCAACTCAACTAGTCCTTTAGCAACCACCAACTTGCAAAGAAGTACCAACCCCCTTAGTAACTCAACACCAAATCAGATAAATAAAACCTATCATTACCTTTTGACACCTTTTTATCACTCAACTAATGTTTATCACCTTCATTTACTCTCCAAACTCTTTTATCTCTCTCAAACAGCCTATTAGGCCTCTTCGTTCAACTAGTCCTCGTCTTGATAGATTTAGGTCATATGACCTTGCTCATCATACTCAAAAAAAAAATTTAATATTCATGATTTATCTTATTCTCATTTTTTATGGTTTAAATTACCTCCTTATACTCCTTAAAGTGCTCTTTTCTTCACTTGCACTCTCATTCTTCTTACTTACACACAATTAGCCCAATTAAGCCTTGTATAAATACCCATCACTTGCTGACATCCTATCTTTGTTAGAAAAATCACTAATACATTAGTTTAAAAACCAAAACATGTATTATTACATGTTACACACAATAATAAATAAAAATAATATCACCATTAGGTTGGCCATACTCACTTAGACCTCTTTCTTCTTTTAGGCCTACTTAGAGACCTAATGCATTAGGTCTATCATCTCCACGGAACAAATTGAACCATTATGGCCCAGATGGATCTCACCAATGAAATAAAAACTTTAAAAAAATTAATTTTAAACCTCAAATAACATCCTTCACTCTCAATAAGTAACAAATCATTCACTCACACCTTGAAATCACCATTAGGCCTTAAAGACCTATTATGCCTAATTACCCCAAAAACACTATCTTCAAACATGAATCTCAAACCACCTTTACAAACACATTATAAGAATAATAAACATATTTATGAAAAATTAATTACCTCATGGTCATTAAAAAACTCATTATGCTCCATAATTTAGGCTTCAAAGACTCAGAAACACATCTACAAAATGCTCACTCTGATCTTCCAAAAAGCTCTAAAACATAGTCAAGAATCTTTGACCATAAACATCTATGTAGGAACTTTATAACACTATATATTCATTTATAATAATCTATATAACATCACCATATTATCTTTATACTTCAAAAATGATCATAATGACACAGGAACATCAATCTTGTTGACACATAAAAAACTGCCAAGAACATTAAAAACATAGTCCTGATGAATGTTGTCTTAAACTCTTGTAAGGACACTTATAATAATTTTAATTATAATTTAAAATTTATTATGTGACCTATATAATATAATCCAATAAATATCACAAGTTCTAGAGTCAACTATTGGTCTTGCAGACCAATTTTCCAAGCTTCTCTTTCATAGTTCTTACATAGCCAGACAAGCCATTTTGGATTCCATATTTCAAATTCTTAAAATAATTAAAAACATTATATAAAGAATATATATTTGATTCATATCCAAAAAACCATCAACATGTGTACTATATACATTAACTCATGATATAATGTCTCAAACTCATCACTCCATCTTGCATACCCAAAACTATCATTTTGCCTTAAGAACCAATCATGGTGATTATGACTTTCAGAACCTATATGTACACTTTTATGAACGCATAATTCATGTTTATGATCCCTATATATATATATATATATATATATATATATATATATATAATATCTCCAAACATAAATATATAGAGTTCTACTGGCAAATATGGGATATATAGACCAATCTCTAAACCTTACACCATCACTCTCTCATCTTCACTAGATAGGTCATCTTGTAAACAAAATTTTCAATGACCTCAAAAACATATAACCAAAATTAACATGTGTTATAGGTATTTAACATCAACCCCATGCAATTAGATCCATGACAACTCATCCCTAATCTCATTCTCACTCCTGCCTAGTTTTCTCACTATCTTCCTCACTATGCCCTTTTAGTGATAGGATTTGAGATCTATAAATTACTTAGAAACCACAATTAACATTAATTATAAGTCACAATATTAAACCTCCATCCATTATTCAACTTTGACTCAGTCAACCCTACCTGCTATACCAATTTTTTTAGAAATAAAGGTTTTCCTATAGCTTTCACTCACTCATCTGATAGACCAATTCCACTTAGATGTATATGGGAGAGTTTTATACCTTCTCCCAACATGAAACTAGGTCATATAATCCATTTTTCTCCATTTCCAACAATATCTTCCATATTGGGTCACTATGAGGGTTTTAATAGGGTTTTAGACTGGTTTTCATTCTTAACATTTATTCATAAAGCTATACCCCTAAAACCAACTCCTGATGCTTGGAAAACATTTATAGGAACCTTTTACATCTCTCTCCAAAAGCTTAGATTCCCATGTAATAGTCACACATGTCAACAAACATCAAAAAGTCCTTCTCGGGTCTATAACTCCTCATTCTAACACTTGAGAGACCTTAACTTCACTTTTTATGCTTTTTTATTTCAACTCAAGACTTAAAAATTCATGTGCACTCTCAAAAAAACCTATCACACCTCAATACATTCTTATATTATCTAAAAATCCTCCAAACTTGATCATGATACCTCATTTTACCACCTAGGGTCTTAAGACTAGGTCCATGAGAAGACCAATAAAGAAGAACATACCCCTTTGGATCAATTTGAGATTCGTGTGACTGACTCAACACCTTTATCAAATTATATAACATAGCATTACATAACTTAAATCTCATACACATCCATATCACTACCATCATTATTCTACAAGTCATATCCATGCTTAAGAACAAGTCCATTCAAACAGATCTACCACTGTATATGCACTCTAAGACTCATTATCATGCCAAGATACATTTATACACTCTCTCATACCTATAATGACACAATTAAATGAGCTTCACTATGCTTCATGCATACACCTTCTCATAGGGCTAGTCTAGGCTTATCAAGACATCTGGTACTCAAAGATTTGAAGTCAAACAAGCTATCTCTCAATGATATCAACCAATAAAATTCTTCAATTAGGATTATCTGAAGAAACACTACTCTCAATAGGCTCATGAACTTGTTACACCACAACAATGTGCCAAAACCTCATACAGAACTCAAAGACTATTAAACCATGCTCAATGTCATCATGAACACTCAACATGCAACATCATAAGAACATCTTTGGTACATCAATGATACTCACAAAAATTTGACATCAATGATAACATTAATTCCTCAATCAAAACAATAGGAACATACCTCAACATTCTAATTTTAAAAAATTACAGCGGACATGATATGTATTCATGTTCATATTACTACATTTAAAATTTAAAATTTCATTTTTTCTAAGTTCAAAAGTTTAAAATCGAAACTAAACCCATTTATATTAATATGATTAGTAAAGTGACAAATGTGCCATGTTTAAGTTTATTGACACCCAAAATCTATGGTTGCACCTTTTCTAACCATATGTGTGGTTCAACCCCATCTTTATTTTTATTTATTATTGGATTCTAGTGATACTTGATGGTTGGGACTTTACTATTCCTCAAAGCTCTCTTTACAAGTGAAATCTTACCCCTATATAATTAAAAAACTTCACTCATTTGAGATTTGATCATGCTCAAATTTTTCCACATATTCCATTCATATAAGCTAGTATGGTTGTAGTATAGTGACACCCAATGCCCTACCACTCATCCTACTTTTGCTTTTAAATTTGTTTGTTCTCCCTCACCAAGAAGCAAATAAGGGTAAAATCACCTTATACTCACCCCAAATGGTTCAATAAGGGAACACACATTTATACACTTTCAAGTCACAAGGTAATCATATGGCATTGTAACATCCCCATAGGGATTTACTAGAATAATGTAGTAAAAAAATAATAATAATATTTACTCAACATTTATTCTTTCATTGGATTACACCACAAGAATCTAATTAGTGATCTTCAACATACTAACTAAGCTTATTAAACATAAGTAAACATGTAACAATAACAATTACTAATCACTATCATTTTATGCAATATAACATAACTTCATAAGGAAAGTAATTACATTAAAATCTAGCCATGGATGGTACAATAATATAGCCACTATTGTCAATGTATAATAATAAATCAATTATATTTCCAACAGGAATTTTGCCTCAACATATATATAATATAGAAACAATATTATATAGATCTCAAGTCACTCAAACTCTTGTATCTCTGATAATCTCAAGTGTAGTCTCCAAGTAATTACTGCAGTGGGGAGGGAGAGCATTATCTGAACATTTTTTCACACCAACCATGGACCATCGATTCCCTACACAATCCTCCAAATAGGGAATGGCCCTTCATTCATGGATGGGTAGATAGTGATGGTGTAGGAATACAGAGAGACATGCTAGTACCTGTGTGTTATAATATTTCTACTACATGATGTATACCATAAATAAAATACATTCTAACATGATATCACACAAACACATAAATCATACATATAAAATGACAATGTCTATTTAACATTACTTTGACCAAAGTTTTCAAATAGATATTGATCTCTAGGATCGATCAGTTTCATACACATTATTTGATTGGATTACCTTCATATTTTATTGGTAATGTTAACTAAGTTATTGAAGTTTGTCTCATTGCTTGTTATAACCAACAATGCTAGATTTGGTTAACATTTATTATAACCAACAAGTTCATGCAATTATTTCTACTAAAAAGTACAAACACATGTTAATTACATAAATAATTACTATACATATATTTAGTCCATCAAACATATGAATAAACCTCATTAATATTATTCATCACATAAACAATATTCATGAAAAGCAAGTTTATTTACCAAATGGGTAGAATACAAGTCATTTCAAAGAATCTACTTCTCTGAGTAGATGTTAATGTACAAATTCATCATTTTCATAATATATAGTTCATATTATTAAATATAAACCAACAATCATAATTTATATAGTTATTTAATAAACTCATAAATAAACACTTATTCATTCATGAACTTAGGCTATGTGTGTATAGTTATAATTCCTAATCCTTCAAGATTTCATGACTTATATACTTAGTCACATACTATAAATATAGACATGCTACCTATTATATAAATATAGGCTATACACATATAGGAGGACCTAGGTTCACTTATATGTATATTTCATATATTTAATGTTTTTATTATATACACCCCATAATATATAATTTAAAACACACTGTTTTAATCCACATAAGTGTACATAACTATGTATCACCTCAAAATTTATAACCATTTTTACACAATTTATTTCATGTATATACTCGAAGTGTTTTCATACACATCTTTAAAGATGTATATTCATAAAACCTATAACCTCAGGTATTTGATATGTAGATATACAACTCTCTCTCTCTCTCTCTCTCTCTCTCTCTCTCTCTCTCTCTCTCTCTCTCTCTCTCTCTCTCTCTCTCTCTCTCTCTCTCTCTCTCTCTCTCTCTCTCTCTCTCTCTCTCTCTCTCTCTCTCTCTCTCTCTATGTGTGTGTGTCTATGTGTGTGTGTGTGTGTGTGTGAACCCTAGATAGCTTACAATCATAATTTTATAAATGTAAATACTTTTTTCTATCAACAATTTATGACATTAACTCATTCAAATTTATAATCTTTGTTTCCTATCTGAATAAAAATTATATCTACCTTGTATTTCAAATAAAAATGAACAAACTGATACATATATAATATGTGTGTGTGTGTGTGTGTGTGTGTGTGTGTGTGTGTGTGTATTCACTTCATAGTATTTACCCAATAGACATAGTCGACTTATATATATTACCATATATATGTCGTTATTATAAGATAACTTTCAACAC
The DNA here is from genome assembly GCA_037957365.1 of Torreya grandis. Taxonomy (NCBI): domain Eukaryota; kingdom Viridiplantae; phylum Streptophyta; class Pinopsida; order Cupressales; family Taxaceae; genus Torreya; species Torreya grandis. The sequence goes on from JARHVA010000037.1 coordinate 7,534,408, forward strand.
ATAGTCAATAATAAGTATTTGTATATGTTTATATTATTAACAAACCTATATTGTTTATTTTTGAAAGACAAATAATAACTCAATTCATCTATCCTTCCTGTCAAGTAACACACTGTTGATATATTTGTACTTTGTATTCTGATTTCAATACTTTATTCCTTTGTAAACATGATACAGTTCACTTATTTTTGTGACCTCTATGTTTAATCCAAATTACCTTAATTTGTTCTTATATAATATACACGGTTTCATGTAATATTCACACAGTCACTATGTATTACTCTTTATTTTAAATGATAATAAATATAGTCAATATAAAAATATTTTCACTATTTTTGAAAGACATAAGTATTTATATTAAAATATTTGTATTATTCAAGTTTAGTGTCTTGAGTACATATATACACATATTCTTTTTGAAATTTCAAGGATACATAGACCACATATACATACACATAATCATTTATTTATTGAAAACACATTCCACTTATATGTATTTAAGCATGGATTGAATAAGGAATAACTTTTATTCTATATTTTTCTCTTCATTGGTTTTAATTATCAAAGTTTCATAGTTGACATACATATTTAACTGAGTTGATAGTCTCCTATATAATCCCATATAAATTTGTTCATAATCTTTTGACTCAGATAATATTAAAACTACTCAAAAACTTGTATATATATTTTGGTGTGTGTGTGTGTGTGTGTGTGTGTGTGTGTGTGTGTGTGTGTGTGTGTGTGTGTGTGTGTGTGTGTGTGTGTGTAGACACTTAGTTGATTGATACACCTAGTTGAGTGTATAAATATATATATTTATATTTATATACCCATTTGGATCATTTTTCCTATATGAATATATATCTGAGGTTTTAAAACTCAGTCTAAATTATATACATCAAAATTATCCACCCATATTTCTATCTCAAGCTAGGGCCCCATATAGTCTAAGCAAAATTGAAAATATTTAATCTCTAGGGTTCTAAATTTATACAAAACTAGTTTATAATCATAGGATTTAGAGGATAAAAAATTAGCTCTGTGGATGGCTGAGCCATCCATAGGGCTAAGCCTATATCTTATATAATTTTAATTAATTTTCTAAACCCCCTTTTTTTTCTTCAAACCATACACAAAATTTCTTAAACAATGTAATAGAAATTAACATTACCAGCCTCAAATTGCTTCTAATTTGAAACTTAACGATCCATAATTCCTTTACTTCCTTGTTCATCCCTTTTTTCCTCTTCTCTTCATGTCTCATCCTCCTCCATGGCTAGCCTCTTATCAATATTCTCCTTATTTATCCCTTACCACTCAAAATTTCCATGCATCTATTAACTCCTATTTAGTAGTTCATGCATAATCCTTATTTTTCTTAAAATCACTAATCTCTTTGTTAATAAACCAAAAAAAGCCTAATTTTTGCCTTGATTCTTTCCTTAATTTACCTAATTATTATTTTTATTCAATTCAAAACTTTTCATGACCAAATACGTTTCAAACCTAAGTATTCCACTAAACATGTCCACTTTAGTCATTATACAAAATGATAACTAACACTTTTTAAATCTCGATGTATTCTATGCATGTCAATCAAGACTAGGCTTAGATTATAGGATATTTAAACCTCTTTAAATATAAAATAAAGGTAATTATCTCTTTATGATAGACCAAACAATTATTACATTCAATTATGACAAGATAATTATTTGCATCTTTACTAGTGTATATAGGCTATATATATCTTTTATTATTTTAATAGCTTGACATATATTGATATTCTCGAATATCAATCATAGCAAGCTTAACATTATGAAACATTAATAAGACATTTTCTATTCTATATAAAATATTTATTAGATATCATCTATTAGATTTAGTTCCCGTAATCATAAACAAACATGAGTAAAATAATCTTATATAATCATACTACAACCTTAAGCACTAAGTCTACATATAATATACAAAATTAAAACTCATACAAGATTTATCCCATATAGATGTACTAACATTTAAAACACACAAACTATAATATCTAACTATAATTAACTTTCAAAATGTACTAACTCTAACAATCCAAACACATAATGCATATAACATTTAAATCTAATGCGGTGTGTGCATAGGTCTTAGCAATTTTCTCTTTCTCCTTCACCATCTCCATCTACATCACCCTCTCTGATGATTCTCTTCCTCCATTATGCTCTAATGGATGAACTCTCCTGCATCCAACACACAACAAGAAGGTAGTTAGTCAAGCATATCATGATACATATAAAATAAAGCTATAACAACAAATATAAAATAATCATTATGTATAGAATTCACAATTAGCCATCTCATAATAATTAACTTGTGAAATATAAGTAACATATATCTATCCCAAAATAGCATATGACTTAAAATTTATTTAAAAATTAACAAATTTATTTAACAACCATAATAATTCATAGATAATTAGGTAAATTAGTTTAGTGAGAGAATCGAGATGTAACAGGCATACTATTTCAAGTGTATTCTTTCCTTGCTTTATTTTTAAATTGAAAATTTCAGGTTTTAAATTTTAAATTTTCAAATATTAACAATAACTAATTCCAATGACATTACTACAAGTTTTGCATTGAGGTAACCTGCACAATCAAACTTCTTATCTTAATACAAACTATGTTTTCACACTTAGGTATGTGTTTCTCCATTACTTTAGTAATTATATTTTATTGAATCACTAGAATAAATGGGGGATAAATTTAGATACTCAAATTTGACACAATATCTTTTAAAATATACATTTTTGCACAACCTTGATTATTAGGACTATGGATGATGAATGAATGGATTATTAGCATATTCTTTTTGAAGTCTTGCCTCATATCTCTTATTTATTATTTTTAAGTATTTTATATTTTTGTTTCATCTTCTCAAATCTACCTTTTGGATCCCAAATCTCATTCTAGGTATTTATCTTTTTATTTTGTGGCTTTTGGAAAAGGTCACACTTCATAGATAATATCAAACTATAGCGCTATTTGGGGAGTGCAGACTTATCCCAACATGACCTTCAAAAGTTTTTATAATTTCTATGTCATTAACAATCTCTTTTATTACCATTTATATTTTAAATTTAGCCTCCTCACATGCCAATAAGCCCCCAAATTTAAATTTAAGAGTTATATATAGGCAAGGGTCTTGTTAGAGACTAAGGATGGATCTCTATTATCATAAAATCTATACAAAGTTCACATCTACTTATATATATTGAATTATGGATGTATTTTTAGGTTATAAGGTTGAATACATCATTTTCATGCTTTTTTCAAGGGTAATCATAGGTAAAAGAGCATCGAGTCTTGCATTCACTATTGCATACACACACCTAGACTAGATAACTACATTAGCATAAGGCCCTTTGGGTGATGTAAGAAGCACTTAGATTACACAATGTTTTCTAAGGATAGTTCAGTTATTCCAATTCCTTGATTCCTCATTTTTATATTTGATGTCCATTTGGTTTATGTGAAATAACTAGGGTTTTTTATTATAGGAACTATTATGCATCAAATCAGCATCCACAAACAAACAACAAACCCTCTCAGATAGCCACAAGTACATGTATATGGAAATCATCTACATAGTCAATATAACTATGGTTTTAGTCAATAGACAAGGCCACAATATGCCCCTATCTTTCATAATATGACCCTATCCTAGTACATTCTATAATTCTATTTTTAGGTATGACTCACTTTATAGGTCCTCTTAGTCAGTAATACATCATTGATCTACCTGCATAATTAGCGCATGTCATATTTGGGATAGGTTTGCATATTTTGTTTTTTGTTACTATTTATAGCTTATTTTAGATTATGTATTTTACATTCAAATTCTATATATTATATAATATAAATTAGTATTTTAATAGGTTTAATGTTTATATCATTTCATTGTTAAGTCAAAACATATCATTAAACAATTTTTTGTTATTATCTTATACATCTCTTAACCAATGGATATTATACATTATGATTCTTACATTTTTACATTGGTTTATAGTGAATGAATGCTTGCTTGTGAGTTCATGTGTTGCCTATTTATGTGTCTTATTCTTAGAGGATCCTTTTATTATCATTTTTTATGAGTCATATCATGAGTTGAGTCACTAACTTGGGTGGTCAATAACATTATGTAGTCCTAACTTAAGTATACTATATATATTATCATGCCTATATCTATATTAAGGTATTTATTTTGTGTCTACATTGCCATGATGATTACCATGCTTCTAAGGGGGCATATTATTTGATTATGGTCTCATTTTTTTATCTATGTCATATAATGACATGTTTGTTACATGGGATATACTAGTTCCTCCCATTTTCAAATTAAACTTTAAATGATCTATTATGGCATGATTGGATATTAATTATAAATTTGAATGATACAATAATTGTAAAAATTAAAATCAGTTTCCATATGTTGACATAATAACACACTTTGCAAAATATATTTTTCTAACATATGATGATAAAAATTTAAATTACATATGTTTTGGATAATAACATGTGACAATTGAATTATTTTTCCTAACACATGATGCTTTAAACATGATCTTTTTGAGATGAGTGATTACAAAAATAGTGATTTCATGCCTCACATCAAAATGGGGGCATATATAAAGGCATCATAAAAATTCAAGATGAAACAAAATGATCAAGGATGAGCTAATTTATTATTTCCTTGATCAAGAAGTGGACTGGGACTTAGTGACTCTCATGACAAAGTCTTGGGATATGTTTTTAACACTATGATATAATAATTATGGTGGAATTTTTAGGTAATACCAAACATGTGTATTTTTTCCTATGATTCATTTCAATTTTGAGAGTTAATTACAATTATAAGCTGTAGAATATTCAAAAAATTCAAAAAAATGCATGTGTATCATGAGCAATTTTACCACCTTCAACAATTAACACTTATTTTAGGTAAATCAGTTAATCAAGTATGGATGGAAAATCAACAAGAGCAAGGTCAAAATGCTTCATTCTACCCTAGGTGAGTAAGAGTGCATATATAAAATTATTTACATGTATAGCATAAATTAAGTGAAGGTATGTATTCTTCCATAATTTTTGTTTTAACATAAAATATGTATAAAAAAGTTACAGATAAATAAATCTAAGCATGCATAATTGACATGTAAAAATTATATATACCTAAGAATACATGTAAGGAAAATAATACCAAGTGTCATAAATTAAATACAAATCAAAGTAATGAAATGATAAAGAGAGTAATAAATGATAACAACTTGATTATTTTGTAAATATGAGTCTGTATTATGACTATGTTGACTATACTTGACATGCTCTTGGCACACTACTATAGAACATACCCATACATATACGAGCATGTTCTATGTAAGCCTAGATACAATAAGTTTGACCACTTTGGCTCTATCCTCATGCCACTGAGTGCATCTCTATAGGGTTTTAATGTTTGGTTTTATTGTGCATATACATTATGTCTTCATGATTGTGACTATACCTTCACTTCATAGATGTGTAGTAAAAAATATTTTATATGTCTAAATATTCACTTTGACCTAACTTACACACTCCATAATAAAACTAAAGTAGTGGACTCAAGTAATTATTAAATCTTACAAACTATGTATCCTACACCCTTAGAATTAGACTTATACATAGTTCTTGTGCTGTGTGAATGGAATAGCTTGAGTAATGGTTTCAACCTCATCTTTCTTATAAGTGATCAATGCAACTACTAAGCTCTAATTACCTTCATTTGGCACAAGTGAATTCTTATATAGGCTAAGATAAATAAGTGTAATAAGTATGTAATTTTTATTTAATGAAGCACCACTTGAATGAATAATCTTGTATCTAGGTTTGGCCCTTGGGGTAGTGAAGTGTCAAATGGACTCATCTCTCTCTTTAGTTATAATTATAAATTTCAAAAGGATTGAAAAGACCTTTTATTTATAGGATGATCTATGATAACTACTATGCATCAGCCAACTTTATAAAATAAAAGTGGGAAGGGTTAAAGCTCACAACCAATGATATTAAAGAGATGGGCCCACAAAGCTAAAAGAGATAAACCCATATGGGTATGGGTTTGTCAATGACATACCCACATAGAAATGTTTTTGTCCAAGATATAAGTTAGGTTATATTTTTGAGTCAAGGTGAGTTAATGGTTAAGATGTATTTCAAATATACTAACTAATATATTTTGGATAAGTGTTGATGTGTTTTTTAGCTCCAGGAACCAAATATAGACCTATGTGAGGTTAGAGCCATCCTTGAAACAAGTTTAAAATTTAAAATTTTTCCAAATAAGTTAAATATGGAATAAAACATAGGAATAAGGATTTTAAGTTAAATATGGGTGTCTGCATAATGCCCCCTTTTTTATGTGGGTATGTGCTTTACCCTATTTTTAACTTAGGATTTTTTAACATATATAAAATTTTGATAGATTTATTCAGATTTTAAAGTATGACAATTAATCATAAATCTGAATGTAAAATAGAAATGACTTAAATTAATTGACAAGTGGCATATACTAAAAATAGTAAGTACAACTAATAATAAGATAGTTTTTCTAATTTCTAGCTGACTATAACTAATGTTTAATAGTGAAAATCAAGATAAGATAGGATTGTGATAGTTCATATCTATAAGTAGATTATGCATATATTTCTAAGTAGGTATGTGCTTTATTGATTATAGACTTGTTTGTTTTGACTATGAAAAACTATGATTGTTATACCACTTGCACCTATGTCTACTAAGAGGGTTGAGATAATAAAATTCTTTAGATGTTTCCAAAAAACCTATATTTTCCTTCTCTTTGCCTTGAAATCCTAGGGGTAATTATGAGAGTTATAAACCTAAAAATAAAAGGAAAGTGTAATGGTTTGAGCTGAGCTTCATCACCCTTATTTATGATTGACCATTTCTTATGTAGCTGGATACTCTAAGGATAGAATCAAGCCACACATAATTCTCCCACTTAGAGTGATTATGTAATTTTTTTCCTTAACTATATATATGTAGCTAGTAATTTGACTTTGATACTTGACAATGTTATATATTAACTTGATTTGACTTGGATTATGATTGCTCCTAGTTATTGATCTTAAATTTGGAAAGAATAAGGGATATTTTCTCAATGTGTAGTAATGTATAAGTACTCAAATAGATAGTGCCATGTTATGAAATAATGAATGACCTTGATGTGTAATTATAGTGAACCTTTTAAGGAATTTCCTTTAGCTAACTTTTGAAACATGTGGGATGACCCAAATGAATATTTCAAATTTATGAAACTATTCATTAAATCACATGGGGACAAGGTCACACTAAATTGATAGGTCTACACTAGTATATTTGTCTACCTAATGTAGACTTATCCTATAAAATCAAGGACAGTGTAGACACTAAATATAAATTATATACCACCTCAGTTTTGTACACTTGGAAAATATATATCATGGATGTAACTTCAGTTTATAGACCTTCTCATTTTTTAAAATCTCATATACACTATCTCTTTGTGAAAAATTACTTATATCTTATTCCAATCAATGTTATTCTAATAACCCAGGCCTTTTATAATGCTCAAGGTACAAGAAACTTACTTATCTTCTATCTCTACAAGTTTTGGACTTATCTCTATTTTTCAACTTCCTAGACACTTGTGTCTTGATCAAATGCCTACATCGACATAAGTGTCTTATTCTAACACAAGTGTCTAGTGCCTTAAAGTCATCAAATTTACAAATGAATCATATACATATGGTCAACCTAAGTGATTTAATATGATATAATTCCAAAAATAATTGATTATATAAGGTGAGGAATGAACAAAGGTTGATATATATATATACACCTATGGTTGACCTAAGTGATTTAATGTGATATAATTCCAAAAATAATTGATTATATATATATATATAATATATATAATCAATTCTTTTTGGAATTATATCACATTAAATCACTTAGGTCAACCATAGGTGTATATATATATATATCAACCTTTGTTCATTCCTCACCTAGAAAAGACCTAAAAAATCACAAGAAAACTTATCAAAATCATTCAATCAAGCATTTAAATGAAAAAAGCTCCCTATTTTCTCATATTTCCATATCAGTCATAGGGACAACACATCTACAGGTCTAAAGAACTAAAGGATCACTCCATGAGTCATGTTTACTAACTTACATTACATATCACTATTATACATACTTTTCACATATTGCATCCTTGTGAACACATAAGCCAATATGTAGGGGTTAATTACATCAATGTTTAGCCCACTTTAGAGTAGTGGCTATGTAGGCATCACCTATTAACAAAAGGGTCTTTGGGGTTAGCTTTACACTATGATCCCACTAGCCCAATTTTCCCATAGCCACTATGAAGATGAAGATCTAGAGTTTTAATATTTGATAAGGAACAACAACCCATGACCTATATCTGAGAATGCTAAAGTTAATGTGACATAGAACCCATAATATCCTAGGTGGTTGCATCCAAATACAACAGGTAATCTATACTAGACACCTACATCCAAGTTAGATAGAAGCATTGATGCAATTGTCTGAGGTTTACATAAGTTTCTAAGGCTATAAAGGTCAAATTTATAAAATTTGATGACTGATACAAGGCATTGATCTAGTCAATTTTCATCATCTTCCATATCAAATACACATGTGCATAGTAATCCATCTAATTACACTTTTTTTTATTTCATTAGTATATCAATGTAGTTTTACTTGTTTTTTTATCATATCTCAATATTTAAGCTCAAAATATTATTTAAGTTTATAATTTATTGGTTTTCCATAGATCTATTTATCACCCTTGTGTTTATTCATTTTATATTCATATCCTTATACTATATTGACCCATTTCAATTTAGGGTTAAATAGATAGTTGTCCTAAGGTTGGAAGTAATCTAATAATGATATAAGGTATTTTGAGTATTAACTTGGAAATTAATGTATAATAATGATAATAATCAGAGGAATCATGCTCACATATAGATAATAACAATGATAAGATTCATGTGTTTGAGCGTAAGTTAGGTGGCTTAATATGTGTCAATAATTAACATTGTTAAGTACCTATGACTAGATATAAGTATCTATAATATGTGATTGAAATGCAAGTGTTAGAGTATAAATGTACATAATTTGAAATAACCACCTTCACTTACCTAGGGAAGAATGAAATATTTTGACATTGCTCTTGTTAAGTTTCCATCCATGCATGATTATTTGATTTACTTGAAACAAGTTCCAATTATTGTAGGTAGTCGGTTTACCCTAATTTGGAATATACAACCCTAAATTATATATAAAATTAAATGTAATTCAAATGGTAAAGCATGAGAATTAAGCATGAATATGAATGTAAACGTTTAGTCACTCAAATTTGGTCATGAATACTTGATAATATCATTTTTGGCTCACTTTCAAATTAATTGACTTAAGCACTTAATCTGGACGTATTAGACCACCTCCCTCTATCCTAAGCACTTATATAGACCTATCCCTTTCTAAGTTGCTATTTTACACTTACAAAAATGTTCTCATTGATAAAAAACACTTTAAGCATCTGTACGAACATCCCATATCCAAAAATTCACATGTTTCCCTTCAAGACAAGATGGAATAATAGGAGACAATATTGGAAATCAATTTTGTACCCTATGGGTCGATCTTATCCTTCACAATAGAAATGGTCACTTTTAAAATTTAGACCCTCCCTTATAAGTTGGTTCATATTTTTTGGATAGGTAGCATGAGATTTTCCCTTTTTGGATTGTTATAAAGGCATATCCAAGTCACTTATTCTATCACTTATCAAATTTCAATATTGGGGCACACTTACACTATTTCACACTAAGCGTAGCTTCCCTATTCTTCCCAAATATAATTCTAATAATTTTAATAATTATTATCCAATTCAATCAAACCATTATCAAATTTTTAATCAATCTCTAAATACATTCATATAGTCAAAGGATCACAATTTCATAAATCATTCTAAGTGTGATAAATATGTGGGCTCAATTTCCCTAAAAATATTTGATACATAGGCAATGATTAGTCATTAGCGAGGTGATTAGGGTCAATTCATCCCATTACATTCCACATTTTTTTATTTGTAAGTTTTCAACTACTACAATCCCTATTAGGGTTTTGACTATGAAGTTATTTGCATGAATTTAAATGCCAATTTTCTACACACATGCATGTTTTAAGTAGTCATAGATGATTATGCCCTAATTTATCTATTTTTATGGATCATGGAATAAACCAATGTTAGGAATATAGAACATAGAGAATATTAATGAATTAAAGATGGAAATAAAATGCAAAAAACACAACACAATAAAGACAGATTTAATGTGGTTCACCAAATATGGGCCATGTCCACACAGAAACAACCAGTCCTTATTATTTAATCCAACAAATGAAGGGAAAAACCTAGAATACAACAATTGCAATATCCTCTTCACTCACATACAGTGTGCCACCATAATTATAATGCCTTCATATCAAAAGGAGAGATACATATAGGAAAAAAATGCACAAATATATTTTCTACTATTAGATCTGCAACCTAATAGTGAACGGTCTAGATTTACTACAAAATTATAATATTTTATAATGCATTTTTAACTAAATTTTACTTTGGGTTGCTACCCTTGAGCCCCCACCAAGGTGGGATCCAAAATAGGTCACCACCCCCCTACCCCATGGAAACCATAGTGGGGGGCATTATCCCCTCACACCTCTCTTTTCAAGAGTTGGGCATTAAAATAAGATCAGGCTCCACCATCTAACAAACAACACATGAAATAGTGTCATTTGATATTTTCCCATTTCAGATGTTCTTGTCCCTCACCAGTTTTAGTTATAGTTCTTGTGGCACTTACAAAATTGGTTTTTGTCAATTAGTTTCAATCATTTGTTAGTAGTGCATAGTTAGATCACATATAGTAAATGGTTAACTTTTTTATTTTTAATAATAAGTTTTATATCATTTAATTTTTATTTGTCAATTTTGGTATTATGTTTTCATTATGCTTGTCACAAGTTTTTAGATAGAATTTTATTTATATCAAATCATTTTATCTTTTGTGCATTGTTATCCCTCACCAGTTTCAATTATAGTTCTTGTGGAACTTATAGAATTAACATATGTTGATCAATTTCAATCATCTATTAGTAATGAATAGTCAAATCACATACACTAAATGGTTAAGTTTTATTTTTCATAATAAGTCTTCTTTCATTCAATTTTACTCTGTCAATTTTAGTATTGTGCTTTCATTTGGCTTATCACAAGTTATTAGATAGAATTTTATTTATATCAAATAATTTTATCTTAATCATGTTTTAAAAACCTATTAATTCCAAATTTTGATCAAACATATTTTTAAACCCATTTTTTAACATTGCTTCATAAAAATTTACTAGGGTTTGGATAAATTCCTGAGCATGTGACACTAAAATAACTTTCAACCTCACATTTAATATTTAACACTAAAGGAACTTTATTTTGACCTTGAATCTAATATTATTCATGGCTTAGACATCATCTTCAACACATAATTCACATTGATGCACATTACATATTGTTCAGATCCCTCTCCTTTAATCTACTTTCAACCCCATGGTTATCTCTAGATTCTTTGGTTCTAGTTTAAAAATGTAAAAAGTACAAAAAAATTAAAATATTTCAAAAGTATAAAAACATTCAAGATATTATAAAAAATAAAAAAATTAGACCTTGACATGATTAGATATTTTTTTTACATTATTGGCATATGTTATTTATCTCAAGATTAGTCAATAGCATAATCTTTTTCTATCACACATGCATTTCAGTGGTTTGTATGTGTTATGTAGGATATGAAACTTTTACATGGACTTAGATGTTAGAATTGCCTCTACCCAATAGCCTTGTTAAGTTGGGGGAATATTTTATATAGATTATAGTATTTGTAGGTGTTACCATTCTATGATTCATATACTACTGAACTATATATAGTTTTACAAATATCTTGTTAACATTTCTATCTTACTTTGTAGACATGGATATATTATTTTCTAGGACATGATCACATTACGTATACATGGTGTAGACTACATTTTTAATTTTATGCTCAATTGATGTTAATACTTGTACATAGTAGATTAAACCCTTGTTTGTCTATTGAGTATGTCCATTGGCCCTTATGTGCAAATTATTTGAACATCTCTATGAGATATTTGTTTGGTGAAACATTTGAACATGCCCATTGTTTGTGGCCCTTTACCATTTATTTTGTGTGATATTTAAACATGTCTCTTATCTGTAACATTATTAATGTCCTTTATGTGTGTCATTTAGCTTTTCATGTGCAATCTTTACTTACATAACATTAGAACATGTCCCTTGTTTGCAACATTATTGATGTCATTTGCATGTGGCCCGTGGCCTTGTGTATGCAATATTTACCTATGTATCATTTGAATGTCCCTTTTATGTGGTATTTGGTCTTATTATATGGCATTATGATTATTGTTTTTGTGTGATTATTGAGCTTTTTAAGTTTGATGAGTGTCATGATCCATATCATGCATTAACTAATGGGTAGGATTCTAATTTTATAATTCAATATTATGAGCATCAATAATACATTTATATAGGCCTTACATCATATGTATATACATGATTTGAATGGTATATATCTTACTATGTTGTCATAATTTTCATAAATGCTACAATATTCAATGATTACATATTACTACACATGATATAGTTAACTTTTATTTTGAGATGAGTGACTTTCAAAAAACATTCTCTCACCTCAAAATGGGGGAATTTCAGTATGATTTTCATTAATGAGATAAACCTCTTCAAGCACAAATTAGTTTTTAATACATAATACAACTGTAAATAATGTAAAAAGGTTCAAAATTCAATCATTGGTACAAATTATGGCAGCATATGTCATGCATATGTAATCACATTACTAGAACAAAGTATAGATTCAAACAATTTTTGGGCAAGGACCTATCTATCTATATACCCTAGATATAGATAGGGTTCGATCGAGTGATACCCTCTATCAATCCCCTATATATATATGGCTTTCCCATTTTGTTGGTCGAATAAGGTTTCATGTCCTACCCTTGAATATATAGACTCACCTTCCTCCCTATATATAGATATGGTCAAACTCAGACTCACCCTCCTCCTTCCTCAATAGAGAAGGAAATGGATAGTGAATAGATTTGTTTTATCAAATTTAGGAATTAAGAGAGTTTTAATCCTAATTAGACAAATTATTGCATAAAATTAGAATGCTATAGATATGCATTAAATACTTATTTGTAACTCATTAAATTTATAAATATGCTAAAAATGGAAAGTACCAAATAAAATATTACTTAGCTAGAAATAAGATATGCAAGATTGTAAGTACAACTTTAAAAATGGTTGTGTGATTATGTGATAATGTTATGAATCAAGAATGGGGTTTCACTTGGATTTGGGATAAGGCCTCTGGAATTGGATAGGGTAAACATGTGTTGTTATCCTTAAGGAATGAATGTCAGCATCCTATGAGGATTTGATCTTTTTGACTAATATTATAGGTTCTTTTGCACCTATATTTCATGTTTGACTATGCAAGAGCTCTTAATCTATTATAAAAACCACTATGTACCTTCTTATTCACCAAAACCTAGTTCAATGACATAAGAGGATAAATGCAATTATGGGGTAAAAAAGGGATGAGTGGTTGAAATTTTTATTTAACTCAACACCCCTTATGTTGAGTGTTGTTTACATACCAATACTCCAAAGAGGGGTGAAACTCCATGTAGTTATCCCATGCTACGATGGTGTGTGTGAAAAAATGGTATAATGTTAAATTTTGGTGCAATCCTAGTGTGATTATATGGTTCATCAATGGCATGTGACCTTGGAAGTGTATTTAGACTTATCTCAATGCTACTAGGGTTGTGTAGACTTTGAATTGGAAAAAATAGGTGTTTTTTTCTCAATATACATTTACATATTCTATTGATTTTCAATCATATGAGCTTCTAGTGAATAATGACTTGAAAATTTAGCTTTATAGTGATAATTTTATAATTCCTCTAGATTGATCTTGAAAAATGTGTGGGATGACCCATTTAGTTAATTTAAATTTTATCAAATAGTCATTATTTTGTGGGAGGACATAGCTAACATAATTGGATAGTACTAGGGAACAAGATAGTCAAAAAGGAGTAGCCTTGTCTGAAGAAAAGAGACAACTAAATTAGAAGTGTGGATAAGTCTAAAAAAGAGTTTAGGCTATTTAATATGTTACATAGGGATATTCATAATCAAAATTTATGTATGATTTAAGGGTCATCCACATAAAAAGTGAAAGGTGGTCAAGGACCATGGAATTAGGCATGAGCTAAGTGTATATAAGGAGAGGTCACAAGTTCATTATTTTAGTAATAAATTTTATTTATTATGTCTAAATTTACTTCCCTTTTATTCTAGTAATGCATCAAATAGAAAGTATTAGCGTAAAAGGAAAAAGTGCATATCTAAACTTGCATATGAAGAATAGTATTTAATGTAAACACTACACAAAATTGTGCTTCATGAAAAAACCTACAATGAAACATATATAAAATAAATCCTTACTTAAGATAAAAAAATTGAAACTAAAGGACACAAAACTTATAGATCAAATAACAAGGAATGAATAGACATGATTGGGTATGTGAACCATTGTGTTTTCTAGTGCAAAATTGGTGACTATAGAGAGTAGGACCCTTGGAGATTTCATCTTCATTGAAATAATTGGATTAGACTATGCATTCCCCAACCCTCGTTGATAGGAGAGTGTGATTAATAACTCAATATGTGCTTGACTCCATCATTGCATACCTAGAGTGGTAAATTAGTTTGGAATCCTTTTATGAATTCCAATAATTTTTTTAGTGTAAAACTAATGCAAAAAAGGTGAATCAACTATTTCAGATGGAATAAGATTTATTTCTAGTGTAAAATTGGCACAAAATTGGTGTAAAAATACTGTGATCTAAGTCTGGTGTATATGACATAGAGAATGACATCCATTTCCATTCTTTATGTGAAAGTGGTGCAAAACTATGTAAGGAGATGGTCATGTGTCTTTCACGATCACCCAATAGAATATTTGGATGCATATGGATTCTAAAACTAAGTAATATCATGTGATTTTATAATAAAAATATGTGTGGAACCTTTAGAACACATGCCATGCATGATCCCCCATTATAATCAAAATCTAAGTATATATCTAAAATGACAATGTATACTTACTGTAAATTATTATGTGACTATATGTGATTCTTATAATGTCTAAAAATTACTATTTTCTACCTATTGGGATAACATAGTGTTGTTTTGGATACTATAAATGTACACCCTTGTCTAAATAGATTGTTGTCTAAAATTATTTTTTGGGTATGGCCTGTGAACAACTAATTAAAACTTGTCTTTCATATTTATAGAGTGTATTATTGTAGCTTAGTCTCTAAGACAATCCACTATGTATGCCACCTCTTTTGAGGTGAATTGTTAAGCATGTGCAATAACTTATCTCAAAATAATAAAGTTATGCAAGTGATGTTATATAAAAATTTAAAATTTAAAGTAACAATGATAACATTGGAGATCATGTCATCATCCTAAGTAATTGAGCAATATAGTAACATAAGATGTATGTAAAACCAAGCATATAAATGTTAACAAATAAATACAATGAATAATGATCATATACTAACTATGAGAAAATAAACATAACAACCTGGGGAGGATGCATGATATCCATCATGATATTAGAAAAATAGAAAGATGCATGATATCCATCATCACATCAAAAAAATGAGAAAATAAGAGTAGATAAGTGTCATGGCCATGACACACACACACTTACACATAGAATACACACAAATCATATAAGAAGGGGACACATACAAGGGACATGTTCAAATATCACTCACATGCATAAAAACACGTAATAAGACTTAGATCCATAATGAAAGATATGTTCAAATATCCACAATACAAACAATATGAATGCACATAAAACATGAATCAAGGAAAAAAACATGAAAAACATGCATGAATATGTAAATTTATTCAACATTATCAAATTTTAATGCTAGTATATTTAGCAACTCAAGTATCCAGTAAGATAACAATGTGAAATTAAGTGAGAAAATAATCATGTAATGTAATATACTAAAGTATGAACAATAGAAATAGTCATATAAAAATTAAACCTATGTAAAAATATGCCCATATGAACTTGTTGTGATAAATACAAGTTGTAGAAGGCCTATAAGTATTTTAAATCTGTAAAATTATAGCATGTGTTCATTAGGACAAGTCTAATGGAATTGTATAATAGTGTAGTGTGTTACTGTTTGGGATAGAATAGTTTTGCCTATGTAAAAATTTTGGGCCTGAGATGGTATCACCACCTACAACTACATTTTCAAATGACAATCTATACTTTAACTCACTCAAGTACATCTATGAAGCATATTTGATGTAAAACTAAATATAGGGAAATACTACATATATTGAGCACAAATCAACTAATGTAATTGAACTAAACAAAGCATGTATAAGTCCAAATTTTTTAAAGTTTTTGAAATAATCTATTTTTTATATTTTTTTAATTTATAAAAAGTGAAAAATAATGTACGAACCAATGAATTTTGCAAGAGCCTCACAATCAATAGGTATTATATCTATTATAAGAAGGATGAACTCTCATAAATGGAAAGTATCATGCCACTATGAAGTAATTGATCTAAATTCAAAATCTAAAAATTGATCTAACTCTGAAACATAAGTGCCATGTTAATGATAATGTTATGTAGTATATTGTGTATGTTGTCTAGCATGATGAACTCTAGGACTCTTTTGAACCCATTGTGGAATGTATGAACTTTGTGTTGGTGTCCTTTTTGGAACACTCATAGTGCCTTGTATTATCACTCTCAGACATGCTATAGTAGAGAGTGGATCTCTAGAATTTGTGAGAATACTCAAATTAAGTGGGATTTCAAGGATAGGTCTCCTTGTACAATTTACACCTTATTTCTAAATGTTCTGAGTAGTTTGAACCTTTTTAAGTTATTCTACTACAAATCACTTTATATAAAAAATAATTGTTGGTTGGAGACGGTATTCATAGGGAATACCATGAACTATGATAACCTAATTAGTAAAAATGTATTTCAAACATATGTGTACTATATAAGTAACTATGAAAACTACTAAATCCAAGGAGATCCCAATAACATATCAAAAACCCCTGCACTTGGTACTATTGTAAACTTGGTGGCCACCGATACTCATCCAAACTATAATGGTAATGTGATCATACTAATACAACTCTAAATATGACCATTGAAACCCTTGATTATTATTTTTTTTGGAAGTATATCCTTACATTTGTATCCAAGATAAGAGATAAGTGTGATAGTGCACATATTCACACTTAAAACATTATCAACCATGACACTCTGTATAAGTTTGTGATCAATGTAAGCCTAAAAGAGTAAAGAGTGCAATTCAGAATAATCATCAACTATCTCATAATTTTTTAAAGTGATAAGTGGTCTATATGGCATTGAAGTATAATATGTATCAATTATTCCCTTTTAATAATTTTGTGCCTCGATATGAGGATGATAAGAATTTGGTAGAGGATGTGCATTGTATGTGTAATGCACTTATGATTTGTTTGTAGTTTCTTAACATGTATGCTTAGGGAAAGAATCACTGAATTTTTTCATTTTTATAATCTCATTTGGTTGTGGTTGTGTACTTTCATTAGGTACACTCACATATATATGTTCTCATCTATCAAGTCTTGAATCTTATGTCGTAAATTGATGCATCTATTGGTAATATTCCTTGGTACTTTATGATAGTCACCAAAAACATTCTAACCAAATCATTTTGGAAGAGTCTTGGTCATATCAACCTATTTAATACAAGGGAGCAATATGATGTTACATTCCAATAAATTTTTCATGACCTTTTTAGGAACTTCTAGTAAGTTGGTGAACTACCTTCTTGGAGGAGCTAATAATACAATATGTGGAATAGATTATGAAATTGCATTGACTATTGCCTTTTGATCACCCTTATTTTTAGTCTATCATACCTTGTATGGTTTCTTACTCATATTCTTAGCATGATAATTAGAAATAGGATTTTTTACATACTTAAGCTTTTTCATTGCTAATAACTTGACCTCTCTTTCCTTAGTTGTATGTCATAAATATGTGAATGATATAAATTCACTAAACATAATAAATGCATGTAGAGGTGGAAGAAAACTTTTTTTGAAAATGTCTTTTAATTTATTATTCTCCTTAGGGTTCATCATCTTTGATAGCATGGTCGTATACCTTAATACATATTATTCAATAAGGTCATTAGATTCTTGTTTTAGTTGAAAATTGTGAGCATATGAAATCTATTCATTGATATTGATTGAGAAATGTGCAAGGAACAAATTTCCCAAAACATTAAATGCATGAACTGACTAATTTGGTAAATCATAAAACTATATTAGTGCATATTCCTTTAAGATTTTGGGAAGTAACTTGGTCAACAACCTATCATTAGAGCATAGTCCAAATATGTTGTGTGAAATGATTTCAAATGTTGCTCAAGTCATCTTTTTTATCATATAATGTAAGCTTAGATGCCAAAAATCTAGTTATTAAATGGTATGTTTAAATATATTAAGTTAATGGAGTATAAAAAAAATTATGAATCAAGTCCCTAATTTATTTTTGAAGCACCTTATTCCAAATGTAACACCTTAGTTTGCAGAGCTTAAACCTTTTACATAAGGGATTGTACATTGGGATTAGAATGTGTGTTATCTAAAGGTGATGCCATAAATGAATAATTAAGAATGGGCTCATTGATTTATGAAAAACGTGGCATAAAGGTTGTATCAAATGTTGTAGATAAAGTTAAAGAACCCATAATAGTTGAATTTTCCTTAAATTTTTACTGTATTTTATTTTTAACAATCATTATAAACACATATTTCATATCTTGGTTTTTATAAAAGAACCCTTTTAACATTTATTTATCTGTGTCATCGAATTGATTACAGTATTTTACCATTTGGGAATACTCAACTTGAGGATATCTTGATCTTATACATTTTTTAAGATAAGTAGAAATAATTTTCTTAGATTGCTTAAAATATGATATTGAAACTTGGAATATTGCTACTAGTAAATAATTTACCAAATCTAAGAACCCTAATACAGCAATTGGAAATAAAATAAAAAATGAAAGGAACTCTAGGAACATATATGGTTAGGGTTTGTAATATTTAATCAAGTTTGTGAATTGAGAGAGTTTTAATCCTAATTAGACAAACTCTTGTGTAAAATTAGAATACTATAGATATGAAATAAATTACATAAAATAATTTGAGGCTTAATAAATTTATAAATATGCTAAAAGGGGAAATACCTAATAAATACAACTTAGCTAAAATTGGATGCACAAGACTATGAAATTGATTGTGTAACCATGTAATGATGTGAATCAGGAACTAGGCTTCACATGGATCTATGACAAAGCAATTGGAATTAGATAGGGTAAACATGGTATCTTTAGAGCATGGTTGTGTCCAATAAGGGTTTTCTCTTTTTTATTGATATGACATGTTCACTTATGCATGTATGTCTTGTTTGACTATGCAAGATCTCTCGATCTATTACGCAAGCCACTGTGTACCTTCTTATTCATAAAAATCCTATCTCAATGATATAATAGGATGAATTAAATCACAAGTTAAAAAAGGTTATCGGTTGAAGTTGTGCTTGAACTCAACACCCCTTGTGTTGATTATTACCTTTATACCAATACTCTAAAGAGGGATCAAACTCTATGTAGTTCTCCCATTGTATGGTGTATGTGAAATACTTGTGAATTTTTCTAAATGTTTTTGAAATCCTAGGGTAAATAAATGCTTCAGTAATGACTTAAAACCTTGGAGGTATATTCAAAATTATCTTAGGGATACTAGGGTTATGTGGACTCTGAATTGAAAAAAATAGGTGTTTTTTCTCTTAGTGTGCAGTTAGATTTTTTTTTTCAATTATATGAGCCTCTAGTGAATAATGGTTTTAAAATGTGGATTTATAGTGTTCATTTTATAATTATTTTGAATGGGTCTTGATAAACATGTGGGATGACCTATTTGGTGAATCTGAATTATATAAAATAGCCATTATTTGGTGAGAAGATGTGGATGGCTGAATCAGACAGTACTAGGGAGTTGGGTAGTCAAGAAGTTGTTTGAAGAATAGAGACAACTAAACTGGAAGTGTGGATCAATATAAAAGTGAGTTTAGTTTATTTAGGATGTTGGATAGGTATATTCAAAATAAAAAAATTCTTAAGAGGTAAGGGTCATTCGCATTAAAATTGAAATAAGGTTGGTCAAGGACCATGGAATTAGGAATGAGTTAAGTGTGTATAAGGAGTGGTCAAAATTGCATCATTTTAGAAATGGACGCTAATTTATGTGTCTACATGTCCCCATTTTATTCTAATAATTTAATAAAGTGAAATTACTAGAGTAAAAATAAAATAGTTGTACTTTAACTTACCTATGAAGAACCATCTTTAATGTAGGCCATAGACTAATTTGTGCTTCATGAAAACTTGCAATGAAAAATGTATAAATAAATCCTTAATTAAGTTGAAAATCTGAAATTAAATATAATAAAACTTATTAATTAAATAAAAATGAATGAATAAACATAATTGGGTACATGAACAATTATGTTTTCTGGTGCAAAATTAGTGATTGTAGAGGGTAAGACACTTGTAGATTTCCTTCTTCATTGAAACACTTGGATTGGAATTTATATTCCCCAATCCTCATTGATATAAGAGTGTCTAAGAACTCAAGGTATGATTGACTCCATCATTACATACCCAAATTAATAGAGTAACTTAGAATCCTTCTATGAATTCCAATACAACATTCTAGTGCAAAAAGGTGAATCAATCATTACAGATGGAATAAGATTCATTTCTAGCTTAAAAATAACATAATTTCAGTCTAGTGTATACAACATAGAGAATGACATGAGTTACCATTCTTTACAATATGGTGAAAAACTAATCAAGGAAGTGGTCATGTGTTGTGCACATGCCCTGAATCTAATATCTAGATGAACATGTATTTTAAAATAGACTAATATCATGTGATTTAATGAGAAAAACATTTGTGCAAATTATAAAACACATGCCATGCATGATGTTCCCTTTTTTAGAATAATATGAGACAAACCTAAGTATTCCCCTAAAATAATTATGAGTGACTATTGTAAATTGACATGTCTCTACCTATGATTTTGAGAAATTTTGTAAATCATTATTTTCAACCTATTGGGACAAAAACACACTATTTTAGATATGATCAGTATGTACCCTTGTCCGAATGGATTTTTATTGTCTAAAAATGATTTATAGGTGATTTTTAGGTGTGCACTATGATCAAATGAGTAAAACATATCTTTTCCTATCTATGTAGTGTGTTTTTATAGTTTAACCTCTAAGACAAGCCACTATGTGTGCCCCCTCTTTTGAGGTGAGTTGTGAAGCCTGTCCAATAACTTAGCTTAAAATACAAAAGTTGTGCAAATGATTTTATATAAAATTTTGAAATTTGAAGTAGTAATTATAACATTTGAGATCATGGCAAAATTGTAAGTAAATTGAGCAATGTAGTAACATAATATGTATGTAGAAGCAAACATATAAAGTGTCTTATCTATATAGATGTTAGTAATGATAAATGTAATGAACAATGATCATATAATGAGTACGTGAAACTTTATAGAACAAATTGGGGAGGATAAATGATATCCATAATGGCATCAAAAAATGAAAAATATGCATGATATCCATCATGGCATTGAAAAACTGAGCAAACAAGAGAAAACAAGTATCGTGGCCATGACACACACACACACAAATCACAAAATACATGCAAAAAAGTCAAGGGCCACATATAAGGGACATGTTTAAATGTCACTCACATGCATAGAATCACACAATAAGGCTTAGAAACATAATGAATGACATGTTTAAATGTCCATAATCCAAACATGAATCAAGTAAGAAAACATGAAAAGCATGCATGAATAAGTAAAGCTGATCAACATTAGCAAATTGTAAAACTAGTATATTTAGAAAATCAAGTATTTTTTAAGATAACAATTTGAAAGTAAGTGAGAAAATAATCATTTAATGTAATTTACTAAAGTATGAGCAATAGGGATAGTCATATAACAATAAAACCTATGTAAAAAAGATGCCCCCGGTGAACTTGTTGTGATAAATACAAGTTACATAAGGCCTATGATTGGTTTAAATTTAGAAAAGTATAACTTGTGTTCACTAGGATAAGTCTGTTGGAATCAAACAAGAGCATAGTACATCACTGTTTGTGTTAGAGTGGTTAAGTCTCTATTAGATTTCTGGGCCTGAGATAGTATCACCATCTTCAACTGCATCTAGAAATGACAACCTGTATGTTCTATAACTAACACAAGTACACTTGTGAAGCATATTTAATATAGAACTAGATATAGATAAGTATTGCACATATTGATCACTAATTAATTGATATAAATGGACTAAAAAAATAATGCATAGTTCCTAGTTTTTATAATTTTCTAAAAATATTCTAATTTTTTTAATTTTTGAATATATGAAAATTGAAAAGGTACATACTAACCAATGACTCTTGTAATAACCTAATAATCAATAGGTCTTTTATCTAGCAGAGGAGGATTACCTCTCATGAATGGAAAGTATAATTTATCTAACCTTAAAACATAATATCCATGGTCATGATAATGCTTTGAAGTATATTGCATATGTTATTTTTCATAATGAACTCTAGGACTCTTTAGAACCCATCATGGAATGTAAAAACTTTATGTTCCTATTATTTGTGGAACACTCCTAGTGCCTATAATATCAATCATAGACATGTTGGAGTATATATTGGTTCTATTTAATCTATGATAAATCTCTTATTAAGTGGCCTTTCAAGGATAGGTCTTTTTGGAGAATGTACCACTTGCTTCTAAATATGTTGAGTAGGTTGAACCTTTTTAGGTTGTTATACTATAATATGTTGTGTATAAATAATAATTGTTGGTTGAGAAAGTATTCATAATGAATAAAATGAAATTTTATAACCTCATTATCAAAAAAAATATTTCAAACATTTGTGTTCTATAGAATAAATTGCACAAAATTGTTAAATCAAAGAACATCCCAATAACATAATGAAGACCCCTGCACTAGGTACTATTAATTTGTGACCACATGTGTTGGACCAACTTATAGTGGTAATGTGATCTCAAAAATATAAGTTTGACTATGTCTATTCAATATTTTGATTGTTTTTATTGTTGGAAGTATATCCATACATATGTAACTAAAATGAGAGATAAGTGTTATAGTGCACATATTCACACTTGAACCATTATCAACCATGACACTGTATCTAGGTTGTTGATAAATGTAATCTTGAATATATAAAGAGTGTAAGTCAGAACCATCATCAACTTTCTCATGCTCTATGAAAGTGATAAGTGAGCTAGACAAAAATAAAGTATGACATGTACCAATGATTCCATTCAAAGTATGGTGTGCCTCGGTATGAGAATGATAATAATCTAGTAGAGGGCATGCATTATATGTGTAATGTACTTATAATTTTTTTGTTATTTGTTTACTTTTATGCTTAGGGAAAGTATCACAAAATATCTTCAGTATTTTACTCTCACTTAGTTATGGTTGTGTACTTTCATTAAGTATACTTACATCTATGATGTTCTCATCTATCAAGTCTTAAATCTTATGTCGTAAACTAATGCATTTATTGGTAGTATACACTAGTGCTCTATGATAATCAAAAAAACACCTCATATTTAATCCAATAATATAAAAAACTAAGTAAATTAGATATATAATCATATAAACATTCACCTAATTATAAACAATCATGATATGAGTAATTGGATTTTTATCCAAAATCACATGGAGGGATGAAAAGCTTACTAGTTTTAGGAGAATGTATACTATAGGTGATTGTAATTGACTGTAAGGCTAACTTAAGTAATTTTAGATCCACTAATGTGGTTGTTATGATTGCTTGGGATAATACTGATGGATTTAGGCTATGACACCCTACTATGTTGTCCTTATAGTGCATTGTTGTTTGGATTATTCTTTATATAAAATTGTAAAGTGATGACTTATGTGGATCTACCTATATATGTGTTTCAACCTATCATAGATGTGTGATCATATAATTGAGCATGTGTTTCCCCTTCTCTTCTTAAAAAACACCCAAAAATTCCTACACACAAACCAAATAGAGATTAAATGCCAAGGGGGGGAATGGGGAAGTGGGAATGGCCAAGTTAGCCTCATAACCCCTTTGAACTGAATCATAACCCATTTGAACTAAGTGTTGCCTACATAGCCCTATAATGGGGACCTCAGGTAGATGTAGCTCTCCCTCTAATGTGTGTATGTGAATGGAATCATATGCAACTATGAATCTAAAATTCTCTTTCACGTAGGCTCTCTTTTGGTCCAAGCATGTAGTTTAGATGTATAATGTAAACTTTAGATAATTATGTAGATGTTGAGTTAACTGTAGTATGTTTTTATTTTATTGTACTTTATTAGATAGATAAGTGTTAGATGTAAAATTATAAAGGGAACATTATAAATAGAAGACTCCCAATTTTAAACTTCAAAAACACATTGATGAGCCAACGTAGTTAAATAAGAGTAAAATAGTTATAAATGTGAACATAGGATTGCAATAGGGGGAGATTAGTATGGTGTTAGTGAATGAAATCAAATCCAAACAAACAACACACTAAGCTAACACCCTAAGCATATATCAAGGGGGGAGCATATTAACAAAACTAAATGAGAAACATAGCTATAATGCAAAGATAAAGAAATCTTTAACCTTCCTTAGATGCTCCAAATAGCTTGTTGAAGTGGATTGCTCAGCTTTGTGCTTTAAAAGGTTTGTTGCAATGGAGCTTGGCTATCTTATACCTCCTCTTAGTACTATATGGCTTGAGGATTTGGCTTGGTTGAATAATTTGGCATTATAACACTAATTTTAATGGATTTTGGAATCAATTTAACATTATATATTTTCACCAAGATAGCTTAAAAATGATGTTCATGGCTCTTATATTTATAGATTTTCAAACTGGTTTAGGATTAACCATGATCACCCATCTCAAGATTGAGATGTGTGGCTATTAATAAATATAACTATGTAATTAAATTTATAAATATCCCCCATAAATATTTGGGATAAAGGGGCATTTAAGAGGCATGGAAGGTCTTGATGAGGCATGGGGTGGCTTAATCCTAATATTTTATGCATTTATGGCTTGTGGATGCCACCCCATAAAAATGATATCATTTGATGATGCAGATATTCAATATTCATTTCCAAAAATAAATATTCAAAAATAACCATGGAATTATTAATTAGTCTCATGATTTGAATTAATTAGCTTTTAAACATATTTACACAATTTTGTTACAAATTTTGGCCCTTGGTGCACAAATTAATCAAATTGGTCAAAATGTCTTGTTATTGGCTCAAAATTTGACTAGATTGGAATTGAAAGGTGATGTTAGATGTTTTGGAGACATATTCCTATTTATTATGTTTCCAACATAAAATAACAAAGGCACATGTCTTATACAAGAAAATTGGTAAAAAAGAACAATCTAGAGCGCCTAGGTGTGAAAATGTTATTTTGACTCAAAATAATTTGATCAAAGTTAGCTACTTCATAAATTACATTGCCCAATTTAATGATACCTTGGCAAAAATAAGCACTTGAATATAATAATTTCAACTCTTTTAATGTGTTTTACTATTTTTAAACCAGATTGTGCACTTTGGTATAAATTGGTCAAAATTTTGGTTGAAGGTTATCCTTGGCCAGTTTTAGGTGTCTATAGTTTGCCCCTATTTAGGAAGGCATTACAAGCTATAGGCATAGTAACATCTTCTCAAAGAATAAAAAGGTCATGTATGCCTAAAACTATAATGATGATGAACTAACTATATAATGTTCCCTTGAGGGAATGGTTGGCATGAGTAGGTTGACAAACGGTCCCTTGAAAAGAAAGAAGCAAAATGAGGGGACCAAAGAAAGGAAGATGATGGGGTGAAAACATAATGATATTGAAAAAGTAGTCAAAACCATTAAGAATATAAGTGGGATGGTGTAAATTGGATTTCCCAAAGGTGGTTATAAGCATTGTACCTCAATAGTGGCAACATGGTATGATAACACAATGATTTGCCCAAAGGTGGTTATAATCATTGAGAAGATAGAGCTGCCCCAGTTAGGAAAGATAAACAAGATAAAAACATGCCCCTATTTGAGAAAAATTAAATTAAATTTGGTGAGAACACAATGATTTGACAAAAGGTAGTTATAATCATTAAGAAATGTAGGTGGGATGGTGTACAATGATTTGCCCATAGGTAGTTATAATCATTGGACCCCGAGTATGGAAAACATGATTGATTAGCTAATGATGGTAACTTAACACAGAGGGTAATGATGAATTAGAAAAACTTGCTAGTAGGGAGATGCTCGTCTAAACTAACAAACGTTGAATTTTTTTTGTTTTTTAATTACTCTATTTGGGATATGATTGGGATTTCTAGTGTCAAGGAGATGTTAATTCCACCTTTGCTAAGTAGACTTCTTGAAGCTGATTTTTGTTGTAGCACTTGATGGTAAGCATCATAATAGAAAATCATGAGGATTAGGCCAAAATATCCATAGGGACTAACTCTAAAGATCTAATACTCAATATAAAACAATGTACTAATGATAAAAACCATGATGAAAATGTAAACATATGAATATGGATGGATTCAGGTATAAATGTGTAAGGAATCACCCAATGAATGCACATAGACCGAATCAAGGCAATAGTGCAAAAAGTAAACAAATAAGAATAAACAAATAACAAACAAGCAAGCAAGCAAAACAATATAGAAAGAAACAAATAACAGTTAGTCTTAATGTTAGTAGAAACAACATGATGAACATTGCCCCTAGAAAATAGGTGACAACTTAGCAAACAAACATGATGGGGGAAATAGAATAAAAGGAAGGGGGTGGTTGAGTTGTCTCTATATGTGCTAAGCAAGTGGACACTAATTACATAGTTCCATGGATGTAATATCTAACAAAAACTCTAGGCTAAATGTAGTTCTCCCAAGAAATGGGAAGAAAATGATAACAAATAAAAAATAAACATGATGGATGAGATAGAAGAATAGGAATGGTTTCACAAAATAGTGAGAGCATGAGAGAAAAGGCCCAAAAGGATGGGGAAACTAAGTGATAAGTGATTTGATTGTAACTTAGTAAGGGTTCCTAGAATCCTTAAGGGAAAGAAGTGGTCAATGTTTTTGGTTTTTCTAATGATTTTATAAATGTTTTTAGAATTTTTGGAATATCTCAACTCAATTGAGAATGATGAAGCACTAAATGGTTCAAGCTCAAAAAATGGTGAGAGCATTACTTAGATTGTTCAAAAAATTATGAGAGTGTGGCTAAAAAGGGTGACTGAACTAACCTCAACAAGTATCGAGTGCTACCTACATAGTCCCAACTTAGGACCTCAAGTCACTATAGTTACGCATTACAGTGGAGAAAGCTAACTAGTGTAATATCCAGTTCAAAAAAACTAGGCACAATTGGTATGATGGCATAATATGGCATAGGAAATGGCTAGTTGGTATGTTCAAGGAACAATAAATAAGTGTTGCCCCTAGTTTTCCCATAGGCAGTTATAACTAGGATACAATGGCATAAATCGTTGAGGCTAATTTACCTATAGATGGTTATAATTAAGATCAAAACAATGAGAGAGAATGAAATAAGAAATGAAGGATGAAACTACAAAATGTCTATCTTACTGCTCCAATATACTGCCTCTATTTGGAATGTGTGAAATAACTATTCAAATTGAATTTGCATCCTATTATAGAAATTGGTTATAGAACAAAATGGAATGGAGCCAAGGTCATAGGGCCAAGTAGGGAGGGAGAGATGAACTCAATTGATGGGGAAGGTATGTTAAAATAGACATGTGATAGGAAAATTGATAGGTTGGTAGGATGATAAAATGGTATTATTACAAAGAAGATTGATGAAATGATACAACTTGAAATGGTCCTTATAGAAAATACACCAAATCACTCAAGCATAGTACCGCTTGAGGTGGACAATGTTCATTGGCTCATCAAGTTTATGGCCATTTGGTGTGGTAATATTATATGCTCCTATTCCAAATTTGTTTGTAATGATGAAGGGACTAAACTAGTTGGGTTTGAACTTACCTTTATGCTTCTTTTTTGCCATGGTATTCTTTTGGTTCTCTTTAAGGACAAGATCACCAAGTTCAAATTCTCTATGTTTCACACATTGATTGTAATGGCCTTAAAGTTGATTCTGATAGGCTTGGAGATTATTATCTATGTGTTTCTTATCAAGTAACTCTAGTTCTTACAAGAGAGCTACACGATAGGCATTATCATCCAAGACATGCTTAAAAGAGATGCATAGAGATGACAACTTGACCTCAATGGGAAGGATGGCTTCTATACCATAAACAAGTGAATATGGAGTGGCTCTTATAGGTGTATGGTGATTGGTACAGTATGCCCAAAGGTCATGGAATATTTGAAGGTGCCAATCATGATCAGCATCATTGACAATCTTTTTGAGAATGTTGACAATGGTTTTATTCGATGCTTTGGCCTAGCCATTACCTTGAGGGTAATATGTCATAGAAAAGTATTGTGTGATTTTGTATTTGGAACATATATTGTTAACATCCTTTTTCTTGAATGATCCTCCATTATTAGATATAATGTCAGAGGGGATAACATATCAGCAAATGAGATGGTTGAAGATGAACTTGGAAATTTGCTTTCTAGTTACGTAAGTGAGGGGTATAGCTTCAACCCACTTAGTGAAATATTCAACGATAGTAAATATATGTTTATGGTCATCAGATTAGGTGGGATTGTTCTTAAAAATGAGTTCAAAGCCCCATGTAGTAAATGGCCATGGTGTTAACATTGGTTTTAGAGTCTTAGTTGGGGCATAAATCAAATTGGCATGTTGTTGACACTTGTCACACTTGTTTACATATATAATTGCATATGCATCTATCATGGGATAATAATAACTAGTACATAAGAGATTTTTGGAGAGGATGGCCCTACTAGTGTGGGCTCCACATACTCATTCATGAACTTATGATAATGCTAGTGTAGATTTTACTGAAGTTAAATAATGAAGCAAAGTTCCATTAAAACTATGGTAGTAAAGGGTTGATCCAAGTAAGTTATAATGAGTGGTTTTGTGGATGAAGGATTTGGATTGTTTTCAAGATAGTTCAGGTGGTAAAAATTGGTCATGGAGGTAGTTGTAAAGGTCTGAGTACCAAATAGAACTAGGACCAACAATATCACAAATCATCGTGATGGTTGAAGGTTCATGAGTTGGTGATAACAAGTTCTCAAAAAGGAATTGATACTCTTTAGTTGTGTCTACTTGTTGAATTAGAGATCCAATAGTTTCCATAGCATCTATGGTTATATTACTTTCCCTTGGCATAAGTTTAAATTGAATGTCAACAATCTTCCTTTTGAGTGTCAGTCATGGCCTTATACAAAACTAGCTTGTCATCTTTGGTTTGAAAATGGTCTATAACTTGATTAATGATTAATTGAGAATCACCATAAACCTTGAGATGAGATATGTTCCATTGTACCACTTGAAAAATACCTAAAACAAGTGCTTCATATTTGACCATGTTATTGGTACAAGGAAAACTGATCCTAAATGATTTAGGGATTAGATCCCCCTGTGGTGTAATAAATAAAAGGCCTGAACTTGATCTATATGTTGTGAATGATCCATCAAAATGTCGCTTCCAGTGTTGTTCCTTAATAGGTGTGTGAATGATGGTCATTATGGATTCATCAATAAATTAGAATGTGAGTGGCTCTATATCAACAATGGGTGCTTCAACAAGTTGATCTGTAAGAACTTGTCCCTTAATGGCTTTTTGATTGATGTATTCGATATTAAACTCACTAAAAATGATGATCCACTTGGCCATCTAGCCTTGTAAAGTTGTTTTAGATAGTATATACTTGAGCAGATCTAATTTTGAAATAACTATGGTCTTATTGTTTAACATGTAATGGCACAGTTTTTGAGCTATGAAGACCATGGCTAAATAGGGCTTTTTGATGGGCATATAATTATGTTCATACACAACTAGTGTATGGATTAAATAATATACGACATGCTCTTTTCCATTGTCATCATACTGAGCCAAAAGTGTCCCTAGGGCATTGTCAGTAGCTGATAGATACAATAAGAATGGCTTTCCTGGCATAGGAGGCAATAAAACAGGTGGATTCACTAGATAGTATTTTAGTTACTAAAAAGTTGTTTGGTAGTGATCATCCAAATGAAATGTGACTCCCTTATTTAGAATATGCATAAAAGGATGAAATTTTTCATCCAATTGTGATATGAACATCAGATAGACTAGATTTTTCCATGCAAACTATGGAGCTACTTCAAAGTAGTCAGTGGTTTCATCTCTTTATAGCTTGGACTTTGGTCAAATCAACTTCAATGCCTTGATAAGACACAATGAAGCCTAGAAATTTGATTGATGTAACTCTAAAAACACACTTCTTAGGATTAATTCTGACTTTATACTCACGTAATCTTTCAAATATTATGTGTGACACTATTAGGTGATCAGCCTTGGTCTTTGATTTACCAAGAATGTCATCAACATAGTATTCAACAATATCATGCATCATATCATGAAATGTGGAATTCATAGCTCTTTGATAGGTGGCCCCTACATTATTAACACCAAATGGCATAACTTGATAATAGAATATACCCTAGGAGTGGTGAATATTGATATATGTTGGTCTTTTGGTGCTTTTCTGATTTGGTTGTATCCTGAAACGTTGTCCAGTAATGAAAGTATTTCATAACCTGTTGTAGAGTTGATGATCATGTCAATGTTTGGAAATGGAATGTCATCCTTAGGGCAAGCTTTATTTATATCATATAAATTAGTATAAATTTTGATTCCTTTTGAATTTTTGCTAACTGGTATAACATTAGATATCCACTCCTAATAGTCAATGGATCAAATACATCTTACTTCTAATAGTTTTTCCAACTCTTTCTTTACCAATATAGAAATGTAAGGATGTATCTTATGCAACTTTTATTTTATTGGTTTGGCATAAATATTGACCATAAGGTGGTGTAAAACCAAGGTGGGGTCCAAACTTGGCATGTCAGCATATTCCCATGCAAAAATATCTACAAACTCCCTCAAAAGGGTTGTAAGGACTTCGTGTTCCTTCTCAATAAGGGAAGCACCTAGCTTGATCCACTTTGGGTCATCTGGGGACTTGATGTTAACCTTTATTATATCTTCCACTAAAAGGGTCGAACCATCTTCAAGGATAGTGGGCAAAGATTTGAACTCGTTGGAGACATTAGAGTCCTCTATTAGGACTAGCTCTTCAAGTTCCCCTAGGCATGATGAATCAGAGTCCCCCAAGGGGATATTTGTCCATGTAACAAAAATGGTTGGAAACTCTTAAATGATTTTATCAAAGGCTTTTTGTTCTTCAAAACTAAACTTAGACTCATAGATAAGTTCATATTTGGTGGTTTTCTAAGCTATGGTTGAAGAAGGTTGAACACCCCCATCTAATGGTGCTTGAAATGGGTTTTCACCACTAGACTGGCCTTTTTCTTTACTTTTTCTTGGTCAGAAAGTGCCTCAAAGATGTTTTCACTTTGGGACCTTAATGTTTTAATTATTTTATTTTGGATAAGGGTGTTCACCTGCTCTCCAAAATATGCTACAAGATCCAATTTAATTGAGAACCTTGATTTATGGTTCCCCAACGGAACATTATCTTTAAGGTTGAGAAAATCACATATATCCTTATCATTTTGAAATGCATCAATCAGTATGTTGGACTCTTTCTAGTCCAAGTCTATCAATTGGAGATAATGCAATGGTATTGGTTTATGATGAATGACTAGGCTAAGGGTACAAATGATATAGGTGTTAAATAGGTTGGTTTTGGCTAGGTCATCAAAAAGGCTATGATCAAACTTTGCTTCACTGTCAGCATCCTCATCACTAGTCGATGATGATGGAACATGAGTAAGGTATATAGAGTCACCCCCAGGTCATTTAAATCCAAGTCTATAGGGTCCTTTGTATTTGGTTAGATAAATTGGCTCAAGTGTTCCCTGTTGATAAGGTTTGAGGCCTCCTCCTTCGTAGTCTTGATTCTTCATGATCCTATTGTGAATAGGATACTTTGCATTCTTGTAACAATAAACTTGGTTGTCATTATATAACCATGATTTGTCTCCCTTAAGAGGGTCATGTTCTAGGCTAGATGCTAGTATAAATGTGATTGGTCCTTTACTTTTGCTCTTTTATTGCCATTTTAGATGAAGTGGCTTAGCTTTAGGTCTTCCAAAGGACTTTGGATTTTGTGTAAAGTTCACAATATGAAAGGTATCATAGGTCACATACTCTATTGGGCCATTAGATGAGATACTAAAATGATTATATATTTTAGGAGGTGGCATATGGGTAAGAAAATCAAGGGTATTAAGTTCAATGTAGTTGTCCTCTGATGGATCAAGGAGTATCACTTTTCCCTTATCTTGTTTGGCCACTAGATTCATATCAAAATGATAGTTATAACTCTTAAACTCAGCCTCTAGGTGCTTATAGTGCTCGTATGGATGCAAATCTCCTAGTATACAAACTTCCATTCGTGAATGGGAAAACTTGATACATTGGTGCAATGTCAATGGGACTACATGAATTTCATGTAACCAAGGTCTTCCAAAAAGCATATTATATGACAAATCAAGATAGAGCACCTAGAAAAGTGTATCATGGGTAAAAGGCCCAAGGATAACTAGTAATAGATGGTGCCCTGTGATCTCTTTCCTCATTGTCATAAGCTTTGATGGGTATTGTCTATGCTTCAAGATCTACCATTATGTACCTAAG
This sequence comes from Torreya grandis, assembly GCA_037957365.1. NCBI lineage: Eukaryota > Viridiplantae > Streptophyta > Pinopsida > Cupressales > Taxaceae > Torreya > Torreya grandis. The sequence continues at coordinate 7,567,759 of JARHVA010000037.1, forward strand.
AAGCTTGATGAGCTTAAGAGACACTATATTGAGACCTGATCCATTATCTATAAGGACATGTTTCACTTTATGCCACTTTATCCAAACTTCAATGTATAATGGGTTGTTATGTAGCGGGCCAAGGGATGACATATCGCTTTGGTTGAAAGTGACTTGCTGGGTTGGAGCTAGGTGTCTAACCAAAGCTTGGAATTTATTAAGGGATATGTCACTTGAAATAGTAGATTTGTTTAGGAAGTCATTCAAAATGTTTTTATGGATTGTTGACATGCACAAAAAATCTAAAATGGATATTTTTATGAGCATCTTTTGCAATTGTTTCACAATGTCAAATTTTTTCTCTTAATCAATATTAAATGGCTTATTCTGAGATTAAACAATTGGTTGGGTGATGGGCAAAGTGGAAGATGGTTATGGGCCTAATATGGTAATATTCAACTTCTAAGTTGTGATTACATAATGGGGATTGAATACATGACCATGATTTCTAACAAATGATGGTGATGGTATGGGACCAAATAGGACAAGTCTCAGTTGTAAGTGCACTTACACATGGTCATGAAGCAAGGATGAGTTATCAGTATAAGGTTCAAAAGTAGGAATCCCTATTTTTTGGTTCACCTATGTATGGTCCCAGTTCAAGGAGTGATTTCCCAAGTGATTAGATTGGTTTGATATGGTTAGCAATGGTCTTGTCTGATTAGAATTGGATCTAGGATTAATGGAGATGGTATTAATGTGACCTCTAACAATATGACCTACAAATTTGTTGTAGTTATATGTAATTACATGGTAGGTCTATTAGTTATTGTCATTCTAACCTTGGTTCTATAAATTATTTTGGCATTGTTGGTTTTATTATTGGTTCTACTAGTTCTATTGGTTTGGCCTTTGATTTTGATACTGTTGATTTTGTTGTTACACAAGCTGGTGTTGTTGTTGTTATTGTTAGGTGTTATGTTAGGGAAAGGGATTTTGATAGATTCCAAGGGTCTGATTAGAAGTGGAAGCACCATTATCCAATTTTATCTCCCCATTCTCCAACATATTTTTAATTAAATGTTTAATTTTCATACATCTTCATAAATTATGCTTCTTGACCTAGTGATATTCATAGAATTCATTTTCATGGTACCAATCAAGATAAGGAATGCCCTAAGGATAATTTTTTAGTATAGGCCAATTAATCAGATTATCAGTAGTGAGTTTGTGAAACATAGATTCAATAGGCTCTCAAAGGTCACTAAAAACATGATAAGTAGGCATTGTTCTTCTTGGAGGAGGAGCTTGTAATGACAAAGGTGGATGCATTTATTGTGTGGACCTAGGCTATTGCATTAGTTGAAATGGTTGTGGGTTAGGAGTAATTTTTATGTGTGGTGTGGGTTGAGAAAATAGTGTTTACGATTGATTTCCTCCATAATTGACTCCATTTCTAATAAAAAAATTGTTATGATTGAATTGCCTTGGTCTATCATTATTATTGCCCTATGCCAGTTATGATGCTTGCACTTGGACTGAATGTTAGTTTTGGTTATTTCCTAGATTTTTACCTTGATTCTGATAAGGTGAGGTAAGCTTGATGATCCTATTAATAATAATGGCTCACTCAATCAATAAACCTTTGTCAACAAACTCCTTAAAGGTATGTATAATTTTAGATGATAGGATATCTCACTATGAAAATTTTTGGTAAACACAATAGCTAATTATTTATCTAGTAAATTGTGGGTAAAATAGCTTTTAAGGGTTCTCCATCACTGTAGATAAATTGCAAAACTCTCATCAACCTTTTGATTGGCTTGTGCTAAGTCAACCAAAGAAATTTCATGTTCGATATTATATGAAAAGTGTTGCAAAAACTTATCTAAAAGATCATCAAAATTAGATACTAAATTCTTGGGTAACTTTAAAAACCACTCCAAGGCTTATCTTGCTAGACTTCTTAGGAACAATAATAAAAGGTATATGTCAATATATGCCATTGACTAGCATGTAACAAAGAACTCAGTCAAATGAGCTTTGGGTCACCTTTCCCTTTGTATTTGTTAAATTTTGGTGGTTCATATCCTAGAAGAAATGGTATCTAAAATTACTCCATGTTAAATGTATAAGAACACAAATATAACTTAAAATTTTTAGTCTTTTTCCCAGATTAGATGGTAGCAATCACATCCTTCATCTATTACAATTCTTAGGATAGGAAACAAGAGGGAATATTTACTTGAGGGGGAATATTGGCCTGGGTAGATGATTGAGTGGTCACAAGTGGAGCACTTTGATTCAAGTATGATGGAAGTATTTGTTGGGTTATGTTGGATTTGTTGGGAAATGTACCAAGAATATGCATGCGTGGATTAGGGTTCAATTGTTGGAATTTTATTTGTAGTTGTGCAATATTTTGGTTAGGTTTAGATATATAGGCTTGGTTTTGTGGATTTTGAAGTTGGAATGGAGGGATGTAACTATATTATGCCTATTGAGGTTGAAGAGGGACATATTTTTGACTAACTAAACCTTATTGTTGAGGGGGTAATTGTGAACCAAGACCCTATCTTTGAACTAGTGGCACGTTCTACACAAAATGCAAAGGTTGCCTAATCAGTACTTGAGGAACATTAGAACTTATTTGTCACATGAATCCCAGTTATGAAGTGGGCACATGTTGGAGATTCAGCATTTTCTAACCAATAGTCATATGTTGTTGACTAGACATCATTTGGATTTGAAGTATCACATTGGTCTATGAGGAAAAAGGTATGTTCCCTACTACTTCACGAGGTGGAATAGTAGTTGCCCCTATTAAGGTGGTAACTTATTTAACTTTTCATGCATTGGTATGTTGGATTGTGCCTACTTTTTTAGAATACTACTTGTTACCTATTAGGGAGGAGTAGGATTCATCACATTTTGTTATTGAGGCACAGTATTAGTCATTAGTTGGTTACCTAATACTATTGGTTGAGCACTTGAAGAAGTAGTTGGTTAAGGATTAGCAATAGTAGTTGGTTGAATTTAGGATGTAAAAAATGCTACTCCCTAATTTTGAGAACTAATTATGGTGTTAACTAAAGGTCCACTTACTTGTGTATGAGTTATCTATGTACTTATACCACCTTGGTTTGGATTGGACATTGCTTGTACATTGTCCACTGCATTTTGGCCATTGTTCTACATAGAAGGAAAAAACACTTCTTTTATGTTTGGGGTATGAAACAAGTTGTCAACCATAGTGTTATACATGAATGGGTCTACACCCTAATTGTCTTGACTAGTTAACTCTATTAACACTCTAATTAAGGGAACTAAATCTATGAGAGGCCCATTTGACATAGTCATCTAGTAAAAATTATGTGCTAGGTTCAATTAGGATTGGTATGTTATCTGCATCTATAAAAATTGATCCTCCATGGGGCCATTGCCTTTGATAAGCATACTAGGGCCATAATATATTGTTTGGACTAGAGCTAAAGGATTTTTATAATAAGCCTATTGATTATACATATCTTATGAAGCATTCTTACTAGACTTGGTAAATTATCATGGGGGAAGTCTACTAGAAAATTGACCCTACCTCTATGGCTCTAACCAAAATCTTATCTTTGTTCTCCAATAAGTGATGCTCAAATAGATAAGAATCATATGTGGATGGTGAAATAACATAGTATGGTTATTGAGGAAAATTTTCTTCAATAGTAGGTACCATAGCTAGGTGTTTATATATTTGTGTTTGATCCTACTCTGAGTAAAGAGGCATGTTTACCAAGTAATGGGCCAATGGGTCTTAGGTTTTTGCCCCTATTTGAGAATTATAAGAGGGTCAAGCATATGTCTCATAAGCAACATTATTTGCATAGGGGTCTTGAACCATTTATTCTTATGCAACCACATTACTAAATCTTGGATGGTACATGAGGCCACTACGAGTGTAGGAAGAAATGTTGGGATTTGTAGTGAATGTTTTGTGATAAACTAAAATAGATTTTTATAGAATTTGAAAATGAGATGTCTAAAGAGATGTTCAAACTAGGTCTAACTTGGTCAAAAGGATGGATGGGTATATCCAAAAAGGTTGATGCATTGACTTGTGACAAAACAAGCTAATGTCAAGTTTTGAACACTACACGTCTTATACAAAAAGGCCAAGTAAAAGGAACGTAAATCAAAATTCCAAATTCTAGGTCAAAGTGTTTTATATCAGTCTAATCTAGGGGAAAAAAAGTTTCTAGGTCTTTTGGCCAAACATGATGTTAAAATCTAGGCTCAAATAAAGTACGTGTGCTAGGACTTTTGGCCAAATGGTGCCAAAATATAGACTTTAAAAGATGAGATATTTAATATAATAGATTTGAAACTCTTCTAACAAAAACTAGGCATTTTACTCTTGGTTGTAAAACTTGATTGATAAGTGTGAGGTATGAAACAAAAGGCACTTGGAGATAGTTTATTTTCTCCCAAATAATGGCACAAATCTAGGTTATTTTGACAAATAAGCTAGACAATGGTGAATGGCATAACTCTACTAGACAAAGATTTTTGATTGGATAGGATTTGAAAAGACTTGAACTCTATGCAAAGAGGTCTATGAAATAAGTCTCAAAATGATTTGAGTAGCGTAACAATGCTAAAATACTCAAAAGATGTGGCAAATGCTTACTTCAAAAACTCTAAGGCAAAATGGTTCTAACATAATTTTGGCAATGTAACACTACCCTCCTCAACTCAAATGATACCCACACATAAAGTTAGGCAAATTTCTCTAAGGTATGAGTGTGCTATCAAATAGACAAATGGTAGAGTAGGATAGGTAGTCAAAGTTTAGGACTCAAAGAATTAGTAAACATGCAAGATGACTTGAGTCCTAACAAATGATGATAATTATGTTGAGTCTAAAAATGGCCCTCAATTCAAATTGGGAATTAAACTCAAGTTAAAACAAGTCAAGTGCAAAGTTGCAGACCCAATTTAACACATCAACCTTTAAAACTTGGAATAGTCCAATTTTGAATTTAAACTATCAATGAGGGACTTAAACAAAATGTGGCAAAAGGTCTAGACTCAAATTGGCAGCATAATTGAAAGATATGACACAAAGTGTATGATGATCAATTTGAACAAGGAAAAAGACGTTTTCACTTAGGCAACATAACGCCTCCTTTGTTCAAATAAATTTGGGGAAAATGTGTTTAGTTATGTCATTTTGTTAACACCAAGTTTTAACTCTCAAACAAGACCAAGTAATCTAAAATAAAGACAAACCAACTAACTAATCATCTTAGAGCCTAAACTAATAAGGTATGTCAAAGTGGGGTTAACTAAACTAATTATTTTTTTAACATTCTAGATGGATCAATTGCATATGACTTTCATGTCAACATAAAAAATAAGCACATGTCATTTGGGTCTACATCATATAGCTTGTTGTAAAAAGTTCTTGCCCTTTTTACAATAACTACATCCATCACTTGCTCAGTGTAGTGTAGTGTTCAACATGCTCAAACATCTCGGGCTTAGCATCTACTAATGGAGATGGTTTAACCACTCAAACCATCATCCTAGTGAGGGGATCCCAATTTATATACCCCCCATGGAGAAGGGTTGAAGATGAAGTTGGGAGATGAATCCCTAGGTTAAAGCTTCCCTAAAAAAATTATGGGAGGTAATGAAGTCCCCCTCACAAGCTAAGATGCATGAAATAAATGACACAATATAAAGACTTTATGGTCACCTCAAGATCACCCAATACTATTATGAGTTTTTAGGGAGTGTTTTAAATGGTGTTCTTTCTATGCCTTAGACTAGTCCCAAAGTACAATGAAATGGCACTTTCAATCCCAAAAGTTCTCTAAAGGGGACGGATGGGAGAGCATACACACATATCTCTTTTTGCTAAAACACACAATCAACAAGAAAATTTGTAAATAATTGAAGTGAGGTTAATTTCCTTGCACTAAATTGAAAGTGTTGATTAGATTTTCTACTAGGCCTTTGGCTTTAAGATGTAAATAAAAATAATTGCAAACCACCTAAAAATAAGTTGGTACTTTTGATCCTAAAAGTTCCCTAAAGGGGATGGATGGGAGAGAATACACATAACTCTTCTTACGATAATAAGTAATAAACAAACAAGGCATGATAAATGAATGTCTACAAAAACAATGAAACTACATGATGTTATGTTCATTTTAAGACACCAAATGAAATGTGTTGTGAAGTTTGTTAATGTCCAACTTGAAAATTTTGAAAGATTTTTTTATAAACAAAATTAGACAAAACATAACTATGTTCATTTTAAACCTAAAAGTCTAAATGTGTATGTTTTAGCATGTTTATTTCAAGCCCAACTTGAAGTGGTTATTTAGACTAATTCATTTTAAATTCCCAAAATTAAGTGTATATTTAGTCTAAACAAGTAAAATGGTGCTCAAATGTTGTCTTAACCCTATAAAAACAAGATTATGATTGTCTACTTTGAATCACTTTAGAGGATGATCAAGGACTTTTGAAAAATGAGCTTTTGGGTTTCACATAGTCGAGTTGGGTTACATAAGCGAGTTGGGGTCGAGTTGGGGTGATTTGGGGTCAAATTGAGGTGAGTTGGGGTTGAGTTGGGGTCAAGTTAGGGTGAATTAGGGTCAAATCAAGGCAAGTTAGGGTTAATTTAGGGAGAGTTAGGGTCAAGTTGTGGTGAGTTCAGGTTGAGTTGGGGTCAAGTCAGGGTAAATTGGTGTTAGTTAGGGTTGAATCAGGGTGAGTTGGGGTCAAGTTAGGGTCAATTTGGGGTGATTTTAGGTCAAGTCAAGTTGGTAGTCGAGTTGAGTTGGTAGTCGAGTTGGGCTGGTAACTAAGTTGGGTTGGCAGTCGAATCAGTTTGGTAGTCAAGTCAGGTTGGAATCTGAGTTGGGTTGGAAACTAAGTTTCATTGGCAGTCGAGTCAGGTTGGCAGTTAAATTGGGTTACACAGTCCTGAGAACAAAACTATGACTTACAAAAAAATGGATTTTTGCTCAAATTTTTATCTTCTTTACTTCCACACTCCAAGACCCTACATGACAATGGTTAGTAGGTTACTTATAGGTGTAATTTGATCAAATTTATGAGGATAGGTCCCACCAGGCATGCCATTTGTGAACATAAGATTGTAATAAGGGGAGATTAGTATGGTGTTGGTGAATGAAATCAAATCCAAACAAAGAACACACTAAGCTAACACCCTAAGCCTGTCTCAAAGGGAGATCACATTAACAAAACCAAATGAAAAACACAACTAGAATGCAAATATAAATAAATATTTCACCTTCTTTGGATGTTCTAAATAGCTTGTTGAAGTGGCTTGCTAGGATTTGTGCTTCAAAAGGTCTATTGTAATGGAGCTTGGATATCCTCCACCTCCTCTTGACACTATGTGGCTTGTGGCTTTGGCTTGGTTAAACAATTTGGCATTATAACACTAATTGCAATGGATTTTAGAATCAATTTATCATTATAATTTTGCACCAAGATAGCTTTAAAATGATGTTCATGGCTCTTCTATTTATATATTTTCAAAATGGTTCAAGATTAACCATGACCGTCCATCTCAAGATTTAGATGTGTGGCCATGAATAAACCTAATTATGTAATTAAATTTATAAATATCCCCCATAAATATTTGGGATATAGGGGCATTTAAGAGTCATGGAGGGTCATAATGAGGCATGGGGTGGCTTGATCCTGATATTTTATGCATTAATGGCTTGTAAATGCCACCCCATAAAAATGATGCCATTTGATGATGCAGATATTCAATATTCATTTCCAAAAATAAATATTTAAAAAGTTCCATGGAATTCTTAATTAGGCTCATGATTTGAATTAATTAGCTTTTAAACATGATTAGGTAATTTTGATGCAAATTTTGGCCCTTGGTGCACAAATTAATCAAATTGGTCAAAATGTCTTGTTATTGGCTCAAAATTTAACTAGATTGGAATTGGAAGGTGATGTTAGATGCATTGGAACTGTATGCCCATTTAGGATGTTGCCAATGCAAAATGATAAAGGCACATGTCTCATGTAATAAATTTTGTAGAAAAGAGCAATTCAGAGCACCTAGGTGTGAAAATGTCATTTTAACTCAAAATGATCTGATCAAAGTTAGCTACTTCATAAATTGCATTGCCCCATTTAATGACACCTTGGTAAAAATTATCATTTGAATATAAAAATTTCAACTCTTTTAATGTGTTTTAGTGTTTTTAAGCCAAATTGTGCACTTTGGTAGAAATTGGTCAAAAGCTTGGTTGAAGGTTATCGATGGCCAATTTTAGGTGTCTACAATAAAAAGAGACCCACATGAAACGTTCTTCAAAATAAGTTATAAAATATGTGTTAGACAAGACCACCCCCTTAAGATAACCTAGCAGAGTGTGATACTACAAATAGGGAAATACTATCCAAAAATAAGAAGACATTTAGATGAATGAGAAAGAGGACCAACGATCCCTGCAACTCATACAAGGAATGACATGGAAGAGTAACACTTCAACAAATACAATGAAACATTAGATAAAATAATGAGAGAAAATACATAGGACTATAAATAATACACCAATGGGATATTAATTTAGCATTAAGAACTTCTAAATAACATAGAACTACAAAAAATACACTAATGGGATCTTAATTTAGCATTAAGAGATTTTAACTACAAAGTAACAAAAGACACAATTCTTGTGTTTATTTGACCAAATTTTGGTGTATACATGTACTCCCTTTTTATTCTATTAATTTAGTAAAATGAAAGTACTAGAGTAAAAGGAAGAAAGTCATACTTGCACTTACCTGTATCACATGTTCTCACTTGCAAATGAAGATTCCATGGATTCAATTTAATAAAACCATGTGGAGAGAAGATGGTTTTTAATCATTTTATATTCTTACCTAGATAATTAAACAAGACTTTGAGTGATTCTTATGGAGTCCATGTGTTGATTCTGAGTAAACCACTATGGTATGAGGAACTAAACTATGTTTTCCCCCAATCTTTTATAGGTAGAGATGTACAATTAATTAAAACTAGGTTTAACCTGAGCCCCACACAACTCAATATATTGTGTACCTATTGAAAAAATTTGAATTAACCATTGCAGACAGATATAAGATTCATTTAGCTACAAAATTAGTGCAAAAATTGGTAGAACACTAGTGTAAATATAATTCTAAATTAAATTTGTTGTAAATAACATAAAGAATGACATAAATTACTATTATTTATGTAGAATATGGTGTAAATTTGGGATATTCAGACCATATGGCATGCATCATGCCCTAAATCTAATAACTAAGCATATTGAGTCATATAATCTAAGTTAGAAAACATAGTTTTTTATTACTGATTTCTACATTTATGCAGACATGTATTATGCACATGCCCCCATTATGACAACCTACATAAAAAATGAGTCAAACTATGCCAAAATGAGAACATGCATTATGTTCATGCCTTGTTCTTGGTGATAACTATAAAAAATGAGTAAATTTTTGTGTTTATCTAAGAAAATATTGTAGTGAATTGTGATAGCTTGTAGCAACCTAAAACAACTATTATGTGTGAATATGGACAATAGCACCCTATTTGGATAATATCACCATGCATTATAGTCTACATAGAGTAGACCTATTTGATACAATCAAAACCCTTCTAAGGATCTTAAACAGCTAATCATTTCTTAGGTATTGTGTCATTCTAATAAACTCTATGTCATATTATGCAAAAATTATGTATAAGTTGTAATATATTATCTAACCAACTGTAATGTAATAAGTAAATTTTGTGTACTAAAGCATTGTGTGAGTCACAACTAAAATTTACTGAGTAGTCTAAAATGTAATTGAAGTCAAACCCTAACATGTAATAAGTATGTACTGAGCTAATTAACCCTTGTGTATCTGAGTTTGTATAAATAGTGTTTGTGTATGCCACCCTTTTAGTAAGAGGGATGAAACTAACGTAAAGCAATTGAACCAAAAATTAGTTGTGTCTTATGTAATGATCTTAGTTTTGTTTTTATAATGTTTATTATTGATTTTTATTAGTATAGATAGAGTTGACTTGGTTTTTATAGACATAACAATGAAGGAATTACTATGGAAAATTAGAGTATAAGTAATCATGAGGATAAAAAAATTTGCATGAGATCAAGACAAGCAATACAAGGGAATTTGTGACCATATTCTACATGAAATAAGCAATTTTTGAAATATAATTATGGGTTACAAGATATTGATAGTTTGGTTTGAGAAACCATGGATTTTGATAAGGCTAGCCCATAATTTAGGAGTATGGCATAGGTAGAGATGCATATATAATTTGAAATTTTCAAATTTTCAATTCATTTAAAAATTTAAAATATTAAACTTTGAGATCTAAGTTGTAAAAAATGTCACTAAATAGAATGATTTTTTGTAGTCAATTTGAGGAGTTGGTCGTACTTATTCAGGCCAATGAGGACATTTGTTTAGTAAGCATCGAATTGAATCTTTGCATTTTTATAAAATACAATTTAAGTTTGTTTTAATTGATTTTATTTTTATTTTTTATTTTTTATTCATCGAAGCCCCATCCTTTTTGGGTTGGCTATGTCCTCATATGATGTGACCCTATCCAAAATATAACGGTCTTATCTTGCACTATTGTCTATTATGGTGTGACATTGTTTTTTTTTGCTATGATTTAAAAATAAACATATTTATGTTGAATGTAATTATTTTAAGGCTAATAATTGACTATTTATAATATAAACTTTGTGTTCCTATGTTTTTATAAGAGGATATTCATTTCAGGGAGTTCTGAAGGGGTCAGATGATGGAGACTATTTATGGCCTACCTTTATTAAACAATGAGAGGTCTATCATTGAGAGAGCATTCCTGAGCTATGTCAGTTGGTTGGATTTGATGTCTTATGATATCCACATTGGCTAAGAAGTGGGGTGTGGATAATTTTACATTTTGGTTACCTACATGCAAGATGATTGTTGCTCTTTAGTAGATGTATGGTATATTTTGAGACTACCAATGACTAGCACTAGGTAAATGTTATAGGGAGAGGTAAGGCTTAGCCCTAAGGATATTAAATATAGATATTTTATGGGTATACCTTGTGTCTGACGTGGGGGTGGTTGTGATTTTAATGTGGTATTGTCTATAATTGTGTTATTTGATGTTCCATGTGTGCAAAAGATCCTTATTATTTTATTGGCTTCATTCATAGCAGTGGATGATGGTGGGTTTTCCATCTCATACATGATGAATATAATACATAGAGGATCATGGGACAATGTATTCCTAGGGTTTGACCATGTTATCACATTTTATCAGGATCTTTATAGATTTATAGAAGAGGAGTTCAATGGTTGCATTGGTTCATCCATACTATTACATTATTGGGCACACAAACATATCATCGTTACGCGACTAGTGGTTATTCCATATGTTAATTGGTAACATTCCCAAGTGTATGCTCAAATATGAATTAGTACTAGTTAAGTGTGATCTAGGAGCACCATGGGGTTTCAAAGGATATTGGATGAGTTGACTATAGATTATATTATCTGATAGCCTTATAAGGATTTATGGAGTGGCTGGAGGATGGTGTATATTTACATAAAATCCATTAGATTTTTTTGTACCATTATAGGTGGTCAAATTTATTTGAGTGATTTTAGTATGAGAGAGTTACATGGTATTTTAGGGTGCAGCAGGATGTGCCCCCAGCTTCATGGGTGTGGGTACATAATGTTTGAGCCTAAGTAAGACTAGGTGACAAGGGTAAGTCATCTGTAATAGATATTTCCCCCATTATAATAGATGAGAATTATTTTTTGAGATATATCCCTATGAAATAATGTTGTATATAAATATGTTTATATCACATGGTGGCTAGAGAATAGGTGGGCCTAATTATTCCTAACTGGAAGAGATGGAGTTATTGACGATCTACCAAACCCAGTGCCCATGAAGACTATTGGAGGTGTGGGATGTTTGAATTAGTTTTTATAGTGTAATTCAGTTTTTATACTTTCAATATTAACTAAAAAAATCCATTTTTATGCCTATGTAGGAGATGAGGACTATTGGATTATGATATTAAGTCAATGTTGTCAAAGTTGACACAACATGTTCCTAACAATGTCATAGAGAGTGTTATTATTGAGTGGTCCATTGCAGTTATCAATTTTCATGTGACCCTATTTTATTAAGTTAAAATTACTACTACATCATATACTTTAGCTGCTATAGAGTGATATGAATGAGAGTTGAGGTGGCAAGACTACATATGCCTCCACCAAATTTAACTAATATTCTAGGTCCTCGACTATTATATGAGCATGTATGATTATAGAGAGAGCATGTCAATATTAAGGCACATTTAATTATGTATAAGGAATGAGAGAGTAGATAGATAAATTTCTAGGACATGATGTTTTCTTGGGGATTCTACTTTTAGGTCTTTGTTACTAGTGGATATAGACAATGTAGAGCTGTATGAGAAGGGTCCAATGGACTGTACTCTGATTATAGAGTGATGCATTTTTTATTTCATTGTATAAAATATTTAATGCATATAATTTTATTTGAGAACTCTTTATATAGATGGATATCAGTTATTTTTGTTTATTGAGTTATTTATGAATAGATGGATTTATCATGTTAGACTTTAAGATGTATGTTTTTATTTTAATTGCATATGTTAGAATGTTAGTATTATAGAATTGTGGTGTCTTCTAAGAATAATTTAAAAAACTATTTGAACCATGAGTAATCATCTATCCATCTTAAAGGCAATAAGGAATGTGAACTTATTGAGTATCTAGTATATTTGAGTCACTTAATTCTGACCATTGATCTATCTTGGTAGGAATAATTGTATTAAGAATCTATGTAGTATTTGTTGCAAAAAATATTTATCAATTTCTATATTATAATTGTTGATTGATTATTATTTCCATGGTTAGTGTACTTATCTTTATGTATTGGATTTCAATATTACTAAAATGGTGATACAACAAATCTCTCATAATTTTGCTCTCTAGGTGTATTTATAGTAACATGATGAGTAACCATTAGTTCTTTTTTAGGAACATCAAGGAATAACTCACTTACGGTAGAGTGTGAATCGATAAAATGAGGAGAAGGAGATTTAGATTCCCCCTTAGTAAACATGATAATACCTCTATCAATATACTACTCAATTTTATCTCTAAGTGCACAATAATCATTATCCCAATGAACATAATGTGATAATATTTTAAATAAGGTATGTTTCTAATTTTGTCCAATAAATGCCATGGATGATAATGATTGGGAGGATGGCTAATCATTATCCTATCCAATAATGTCTTAATAATGTTATGAGGCCTATCTTTGAATGTACACATATTTGTGGTATAATTGTAACATGTATGACTCTAGATCAGAAACTTGTATGTTCGATTCGCATTGAGTTCACCAATATGTTTTATCAAATTTGGGAATCAAGAGAGTTTTAATCCTAATTATACAAACTACTATGTAAAATTATAATGACACAAATATGAAATAAATGGCACAAATAGGTTTAGAACTTGATAAATTTGGAAATATGCTAAAATAAAAAGGACCAAATAAAATACAATTTAATAGTAAATTGAATGTGCAGTACCATAAATACAATTGTAATAATGATTGTGAGACAATGTGATGATGGTGTGAATTGAGAACATGGATTTTCTTGGATCTAGGACAAGGCATTTAGAATTAGATAGGGGCATCCTTCACTATTATCCTTAGGAAGCATCAATGTCTTGTGAAGATTTGTTCTATATGACTAATATGACAAGTTTATTTGTGCATGTATGTCTTATTTAACTATGTGAGAGATATCAATATGTTGTAGAAGTTATTGTGTATCTTATTCTTCCCAAAACCCCTAGTTTAATGACATAAGAGAGTGACTGCAATCATAGGGTAAAAATGAGTTAGTGGTTGAAGTTTTACTTGACCTAAATACCCCTTGTTCTAAGTGTTACCTACATACTAGTACTTATAATAGGGATCAATATCCATGTAGTTCTCCCATGATATGTTGGTGTGTGTGAAATATTGGTGTAATGTTCAATGTTGGTGCAATCCTCATATGAATATATGTTTCAACAATGACCTATGACCTTGGAGGTGTATTTATACTTATTTTAGGGCTATTAAGGTTATGTGGTGTAATCACCTAAAAGTGCTAATTGGATGCTAAGAGTGTCACTTGAGTTAACCTATCCTGATGCTATTGATAGACCTATATGTTATCATTTAGATTTTTCACCCATCTTTGTGTGGTAGTGTGTTGTATAGTATGAGTTACAAACTATGGGAAATCTAATGACATAATAAGATCACCTCCAAACTATGGGACCTTGATGAATTGAGGTGAAACTCTAGATAAGGCAAACTTGCTTTCAATAAGATTAGTGTAACTGATGTATTACCAGTTCACGTCAAAATACTACTTCTTAGTGATCTTTCTCCTAACTAAGGTTTGACTTGTGAGGAAAAGAATTTTAGAGTGAATCTTAAAACTAGAAAATGGTGATTACAACAAGTGACTATATTGGAAATTAGTGTTTGCTTTGTATGAACATAGTAAATTAATAAATATACTAAAATTTATTGTAGCAAAAACTTATACAAGTATGAAACTAAAAGTAATATTGGGCACTTATCATATAAGG